>OY856409.1:566667947-567267947 GCA_963693085.1 Alisma plantago-aquatica | reverse complement strand
TGGCAAGAGATGGACATGCTGCTATTTTGGTGGTTTTGTAGTAGATTCATCCATGTACTCTCAGGTCCTCGGAGGTGTTTGACGACGTTTCATGATGTCTAGCTGTTGTAATTTTTTTATATATCCTGTTGTTGGTCGTACGTGGCCATTATGTATGTATAAACAGGTGTTGAACTCTGGTGCTGACAGTATAGCTGATTCTGATAAGTTGTGGACCTATAACAAGGCTTGTGAATGTTTATATAACATGTTTCTCTACAGGATTTGGATGTAAAAGTTCTCACATGTATACTTTCTGCAATCGGTTTTAATTAACCCGTCTTTTCGGTAATATGAGGTTCCGCATGTTTTCGCATGTCATCTCGTTGTCTGTGTGATGGCGGGGTGTCACAGTTGGTTTGGTATCAGAGCTCTAGGTTCGCTGAGTCTACAGGGATCTAGGACTAGGTTTTCATCTGTTCTTGTGAGTTTTCCAGATTTTCTTACAAAAACCTTCTGCCCTCAATGGAAGATAAAGCTTAAAGATGTATGGAAACCATGAATAACATGCTGCCAAGAGCAGCGATGTTGCATCAGTTGATGGAATAGGAGGGCACTCACATAAAGATCGGGTGCCTGAGGTCCCCCAACTTAACACAGCCATTCTCGAAAATCCTACCTACCAACAGCTTATGGGGCAGTTGATGGCTACGATGAATCACATGGTGGAAAGGTTGCCAGTGCCTCAGCCAAGAGCATAGGCACCCCATGGTGAAACATCGGGTATTGGGAAGACTTTTGAGCAGCTTCGTCGAGTCAGAGCTTCAGATTATGCTGGAACGGCAGATTCGGCGGATGTTGATATGTGGCTGATAGGTCTTGAGAAGGCCTTCCGGATCCTCAACATCCCCGAAGCAGACAAAGTTAAGCACATTGTCTACCTTCTGAAGGGTAGTGCTGGCCACTAGTAGGCCATCGAGGAGGAGAAGCGACCCGGTGAGGAGAACGGTTGGGAGGTTTTCTGGTGAGAGTTCATCAGTAGATACTTCTCGAAGACGTATCTAGATGAGAAGATCAACCAGTTTGAGTGTTTACGCCAAGGATCGATGAGCATCATTGAGTATAAAGCCAAGTTCATGGACTTGCTGAGGTTTTGTCCTCACATGACGGCGACAGATGATGAGCGGATCAGGCAGTTTGAGAAAGGTCTGAGTGCTGAGCTGTCGACACCTGCTGCTGCTTTGGAAAATCGGGAGCGGCTTGCCACATTCATGGAGTCCGTCCGCAGGATTGAATGATCTGTTAGGGATAAAAGGGAGTCCATGACCAGGAAAAGGCATGTTCAGTTCCAGGGACAGAGATCTGGTGGCTTCAAGAAGCCAAGGTTTTCAGCACCTTCCGTAATGCAAATTTCTCGTACACCATCTCAGTGGTCTTCGAGTAAGGGAAGAGGTTATGTTTCTTCATCGTCGAAGGCACATAGTACAGCTTCTGTGGCAGTGATAAAGCCATCTAGGCTGCAGACAGAAGGCAGGTCATGTTATCACTGTGGACAGACTGGGCACTTAAGTTCAAATTGCCCAAGGAAAGATGTTGAAGTAACACAACAGCTGAGACAGAGTCAACAAGGGTCAGACAGACAGTAGCCCAGTGGTAGTAGAGGGTGAGGACACAGTCAAGCGTCACAAGCAAGATCATCTTCTCAAGGAAGTAGAGGACGTGGACAACAAGAAACGGCTCGATTCTATGTTATGAGTCAGGCGGAGGCGATAGTCAACCCACGAGTGGTGACAGGTCAGATGGAGTTATTTCATTCTAATTCATCTTCTTCTTGCTTTATATCTATTTTGGTTGACCCGGGTGCTACGCACTCTTTTATTGCGCATAGTCTGCTTGATAGCTGTCCTTTACCTGTTAGTTGTAAGAAAGATAGCTTGTTGTTAGAAACCACTCTCGATGGTTCCTCGATGCTTTGAGAGGAGTGTTTTTCTTGTGTTCTATCTTTCTCGAGACACAGTATACAAGTGGATCTTATGCCACTTGATATGCATGGATTCAATGTGATCCTTGGGATGGATACCTTAGAGAAGTATAAGGTTGTGTTGGACTGTGGTTCCAAGCAGGCAGTGTTTGATGACGGTGGAGAGAAGTGGATCTTCCAAGGAGATAGGAAGATTTTTCCGACATGTCTAGTGTCAGCAATGGTGGCAGAAAAGTTGTTGCGGCAAGGTTGTAAAGCATTCTTAGCTCACGTTGTGGATACCAAGGCGAAAGGTCCTAGCCTTGAGGAGGTGACGGTTGTCTGAGAGTTTGCATATGTGTTTCCTGATGAGTTCCCCGGTGTTCCCCCACCTTGGGAGATTGATTTTGAGATCAATCGGGTACCAGGAACACAGCCAGTTGCACATACATCATATAGGATGGCTCCAGTAGAGATGGCAGAGTTGAAGAAGTAGTTACAGGAGTTGTTGGAGAAAGGTTTCATCCGGCCAAGCACATCGCCTTGGGGTGCTCCAGTGTTTTTCATTAAGAAGAAGGACGGTTCGATTCGGTTATGTATAGATTACCGGCAGTTGAACAAAGTCACAATCAAGAATAAGTACATGTTGCCGAGGATAGACGATATGTTTGATCAGTTGTGTGGTGCTACAGTGTTCTCAAAGATCGATCTACGGTCTGGATATCATCAGTTGAGGATTAAGGCAGATGACATACCTAAGTCAGCATTTAGGATGAGGTATGGTCACTTTGAGTTTGTGGTTATGTCGTTTGGGCTAACCAATGCACCTGCTGCTTTCATGGTTCTGATGATCTGAGTGTTCCATCCGTTTCTAGATTAGTTTTTTGTAGTCTTTATAGATAACATCTTGATCTACAGTGGGGACAGTCAAGAGCAGGAGGATCATGTGGTTTCTTTTGCTTCGCAACAGCTTAAGAAACATGAGGAGAACTACATGACACATGACTTAGATTAGGCAGTGGTGATCCATGCATTAAAGATTTAGAGACACTATCTTTATGGGGAAGTGTGTCAGGTCTTTACAGATCATAATAACTTGAAGTACATCTTTTCACAGAGTGAGTTGAACATGAGACAGCATCGTTGGATGGACCTAATCAATGATTATGATTGCACCATTGAGTATCATCCTGGTAAGGCAAATGTGGTAGTTGATGCGCTTAGCAGAAAGTCTTCTTCTCTCCCCACGAAGAAAGCACAGTTAAGTTCCTTGGTATGCAATAGGTGATATATGTTTGTCTCCTTGCAGCAGATGAATGTGCAGTTGGAAGTTTCCTTGTTGGCAGGACTGTTGGCACAGATGCAAGTCAAGCCTACGCTGAGACAGCAGACCAAAGATGCATAACAGGAAGATGATACAGTGTAGTTGATCAGGTCAGAGCTTGGCAGCAAAAAGCGTGATGGGTTCCATGAGTCTGAGGATGGACTAGTTTGCTATCATGGTAGGATGGTGATCCCCGATGGTGATAATCTAAGAACGATAGTGCTCAAGGAAGCACATGCGTCGATGTATGCTATGCATCCAGGAGTCACTAAGATGTATCATAATATGAAGGACATGTATTGGTGGTCTGGATTGAATAAGGATGTAGCTGAGTTTGTGGTTAAGTGTGCAGTATGTCAGCAAGTTAAAGTTGAGCATCAGAAGCCAGCAGGTACGTTGCAACCCATGCCGATACCACAATGGAAATGGGATCATATAACCATGGACTTCGTAGTTGGTCTACCAAAGATAGCTAGGAATCATGATTCCATTTGGGTAATAGTTGACAGGTTGACGAAATATTCTCATTTCATACCAGTAAAGACGATGTATACAGTAGAGAAGTTTTCTCAGGTGTATGTAGATGAGATAGTGTGTTTGCACGATGTACCAGCAATGATAGTTTCCGACAGAGGTCCTCAATTTACAAGTTGTTTCTGGGAACAGTTGCACAAAGAATTGGGAACACAGTTGAGGTTCAGTACTGCCTTCCACCCACAGATGGATGGACAGTCTGAAAGGACTATTCAGACTTTGGAAGATCTTCTCTGAGCTTGTGTTTTGTAGTCCCTAGGAAGTTGGGATGTGCATCTCAGTTTGATAGAGTTTGCTTATAATAATAGTTATCAGCGGAGCATTGACATGGATCCTTATGAGGCTCTATATGGAAGGAAGTGCATATCCCCTTTATGCTGGTATGAGTCTGGTGAATATCAGCTTTTAGGTCCTGAGTTAGTACAATAGACAACCAAAAAGATCATAGTGATATGGAAACAGTTGAAGGCGGCACAAGATAGATAGAAGTCATACATAGATAATCACCAACGACCTTTAGAGTTCCAAGTGGGAGACAAAGTGTATCTCAAGGTCTCACCTTGGAAAGGCATGCTAAGGTTTGGCCAAAAATGCAAGATGGCACCCAGGTATATGGGGCCATACCCGGTAATAGCACGTGTTGGCAAGGTAGCTTACAAGTTAGAACTACCACCAGAGTTGCACAGGTTACATCCGGTGTTCCATGTCAGCATGTTAAAGAAAAGTCATCCAGACACAGGGACGCTGATACAGCCAGTTGAGGTTGAGCTTGATGAAGATGTGACCTATGAGGAGGGCCCGGTGGAGATCCTTGACAGAAGAGTAAAGAAGCTGAAGAGGAAGGATCTGGTTCTTGTGAAGGTTCTTTGGCATCATCGTGGTGTTGAGGAAGCCACGTGGGAGCTTGAGGAAGATATGAGGCAGAAGTATCCCTCGCTTTTCTCTTTGGATTTTAGGGACGAAATCCCTTTATAGAGGTTTATGTTGTAAGGACCCTGACCTTCATTTTGGGCTTACTTTGTTTGTTTTTCCTAAACCTTATGCTTGGTTGCTTGCTAATCACCTTTAGTGGTGATTAGGGTTTGCTTATGCTTTGTTGAGAGTTGGAGGTGCTACTTGCAAAATAACCTGAGTTAGGGTTGAAGAGCAAGTTTGTCACCTAGAGAGATGTCTTTCTCTCTCTTTGCTTCCTCTAGAGTTGAAAGGAAGGTTTGGGCCCATGCCTTGAGTTGTTGGGATTTGTTGAAGCTTTGTTGGGCTTGGTTGAGCCTTGTTGGGCCTAGCCTTGCTTTGAGGAGCCATGTATCAGGCAAGGATGCTTTGTGTCAGCCATGGGGTATCGCCCATGGGGCTGTCAGCCAAGGTGGTGGTCGTGTGTCGGCCTTTGACCTTGTTTGACCTCCTTGCCTTGGTTGTGTCACCCTAGCTTGGACATGTGGCCGAACCTTGGTTGAGCAGTGGCATGGCATGTGCATGTGTTTTGCAAGGTGGTAAAACATGTGGACAAGTGTCCCTTGGTAAGGTGACACCTTGCCTTGGTTTAACCTTGACCCTCATCTATATATGCCTTGCCTTTCTCTTCCTTGGGAACCCTTTAGCTCTTTTGTTGATCTTCCCTCCTTGTGTGCATGACACACCTTCCTTGGAGAGCTTGGTGGCCGATCCTTTCCCCTTTGGTGGAGATCCCTTCTTCTTCCTCTAGCTTGGTGGTCGAACCCTAGGTGGGTCTTGTTCTTTGGTAAGCATCTTCCCTCTCTCCTTAGCATCTTCTTCTCCATCTTTCCTACCCTTTGGCCATGGTGGTTATGGTTCTTGTTCCTTTTCTTGAGGTGGCCAAAAGTGGTGTGCTTGGAGCTTGAAGCTTGGATCTTTGGAGCTTGAGGAGTTTGCTTAAGGCGGGTTACATAACTTCTAACCCTAGCTATACTACCTTCTCTATGATGCATCATTCATATATGTGGATGATCGGCCATTGCATGCTATGTTTCTTGCTCTAGTACATGTTGTTGATCTTATGGATATAGTGAGCATGATGTTGTTGATGTTGTTGATGGTTTATATGCCTTTACACCTAGTTGGCTGAACCATAGTTTAGGGTTTCTTTTGGGGCAATACCCCTTTCTCTCCTTGGTTTATGAGAAGTGAGTTTGAGCTCTAGTGATGTGGGCAATACCCCTCTCTCGTTTAAGTTGAGAGGTGATCTTATAGTCTAGTTGCTTGGGCAACACCCTCCTCTCACCATGGATTTGAGAGGTGAGCTCTTGGATATGTGATGACCTATGTTGTCCTTGTGGTGGCCCGATTTTTGATATAGGTTGTGCAAAACCCCTCTATCTTGGTTGTTGAGAGGTGAGCCGATCTTCTTGATCAATTTAGGTTTGGTGCCCTTGTGCTTGAGGTTGAAGATGACCATGTTGCGTTGTGCCTTGCACGATATGACCTTGGAGTAGTTGCTGCCCGATAGCCTTGTCTTGGGTTGTACCCTTGACTGATACACCTAGTTGAGATGGTTGGTTTGATGCCTAATATGGTTCTCTTGGCTTGAGATAGAGCTTGGGCGACACACCTTATATCTTGTGCTCTGAATGATACATCTTGAAGTAAGGTTGCCTGATACCCCTACCTTGTGTTGATCTTTGGCCGATCTAATATGGAGTTGAGATGGTTGGCTTGGTGCCCATTATGCTTTGACTGATATGGAGCCTTGTAGGCCATCCTTGTGTTGGGTGATATGGTTTAGTTTGTTGGCTAAATGGACATCATTTAAATCCCTTTGTTTTGATAATGAAAAACATTTCATTGTTGATCTAACGTGCTACCTGAGTCTTGCAGGAATTAGGTGGATGACAAACAAACTTGGAAGATCTATATGCTCGAATTGCTTTAATTCATGATTGTAATCCAATGTAAAAACTTGTACAAATATATAATGAACAAGTACTTATATATCATGTAAATCAAGTGTTTAGATCTTCCCTAGTCAATCACAACACTTAGATAGGTCATCCCCTACAAAAGTGTCACAACTGCATACTCATTCACACACTTAGTATCTAGTTCAAAACATTGAAATAGGGCCATTCTCAGTCAACAAATTCCTCAACCGAGACACTCTCAGTCGACAAACTCTTCGACCGAGAATGACCCAAGTAGTCGTTAGACCCAGCAGACAAAGTGGTTGGGAGTTGGATCAGAACGTTATATACACTTGACTCCAGACAGTCCCCCGGTCGACAAAACTTCGACCGACTGGGATCTCGGTCGACAATTCCTCGACTGAGAATGTCTCTGTCTGCACTTTTTAGAATTAATTAACTAGCCGTTATTAAAGCAACTAATGGTTACCTAACGACTAGTTGAGCACTAAGAACCCCCTAGAGTGTGTCTAGAACGTCCTTAAGCACCCATAGGCCATTCCTATATATAGGACAAGCCATAGGACACATAAAATACACTTGTGCAGCACTTGAGCATATACTTGCAATTGGCTATTCATTCTTGTGAGTAATAGAGCAATTCCAACAATTGGCTATTCATTCCCATTGCTCTAATTTCGTGTCCTATAGGCTAGCATCTCCTACCCACAACACTTACACTTTCATATACATTGGTTAGGAGATCAAAATGCTTGATATAGGAAATCAAGCCTTGTGCTACAACGGTATTGTAATTTCTGTTTTTCCTTCTTGTTCCTTTATATCTTTTGTACTCTCGTTGCTACTCCTAGGGTTGGAGGCTACGGATTGGAGAGGGTTTGACTTCTTAGGTGGAGAAGGGTCTTCTCGGTGGAGAAGGTGGACTTTGGACTACTTCAAGAAGGCTGTCTCAACGGGAAGCTACTTCAAGAGGAAGGCTACTTCAAGGGGAGCTTGAGGTTACTTCAAGGAAGGTTGCTTCGAGGCTGGTGAGACTACTTCTAGGTGAAGGCTGTCTGAAGGGTTTGGTGAAAGTATTGTAATTTTATGTAATATCCTTGTGAGGTAATAAAATTTAATACTTTCAAAATCCCAGTTGGGTAAGCAACCGGGTAGTGGATTGACTGCCTTAGTATTTGCTAAGGTAGGAACCACTCTAAATCCTTGTCCCCTTGTCCAATATTTTTGTGGTTTCTTAATTTGGTTAAATTATTGTAAAATAATCATAAAACCCTATTCACCCCCCTCTAGTGGTTTTTCAATTAGTATCAGAGTAGGCTTCAAGGATCTCTAATCGAGTCTTGAAGAATGAAGGGTGGTGGTGTCTACAATCGCAAGCAAAGGAAAAGTATGGACCAATCTTCAACAAGTTGCAGTTGGTGCTTAGGAACAAGTCACACAACACTTGGTTGCCCATGGAGAGAAAAGAAGGAATAGGAGCACAAAAATTGTCTCATTGCTACAACCAATGAAGAAGAAGAAGAGGTAAGCCTTCTTGATTTATCAAAAGAAGAGCTAATTGCTAGTCTTTAAGAAAAACATAATAAGTATATTGAGTGCAAGAAGAAATTAAAGAAGTCTAATAAAGAAAATGATGAGTTACATGCTAAACTTCTTGTTATCACATCTGAAAATGAAGATTTGTATGCTAAATTAAATGATCTTGGATTTGAAAAAGATAGCATTGTTTCTGAAAATCATACTTTGAAATCATCTCTAAGTGATTGTAATGTGAAGATTTTTACTCTAGAAACAAATTATGATCTTGTATCTCAAGAAAAGGTTGGATTACTTGCAAAGTTAAATGATCTTCAAAAAAAACCTGTTTTGTGTACACATCTAGATTATGATATTATTATGAAAGAAAGAGACTCTTTATCATCTAATCTAGATCAAGCAAAGTTAGATATCAAGAAGAGAATGGATGATATTGTTAAGTTGCAACAAGAAATTAGTAGTTTGAATAACAATGATACCCTTGATAAAATTTTAAATAATTCTTATCATCAAATTGGAAGGAGAGGACTAGGTTATAATCCTAAAGGAAAATCTTATCAAAAACCTAGTTGGAGAAAGACACAAGCGCTAGAAAATCAATCTATGTATATACCTAAAGGCAAATATACATATGTACCCAAGAACAACCTAGAACAAAATCATAGAAAGAGATATGAGGTTGATTCCATATGTTGTCATTATTGTTTGTGTCTTGGACATTATTCTTTCTCATGTCCATACAAGAAAAAGGATGTTGAGTTAGTATGGGTTCCAAAACCCCCAAACTAAATGAATAAAATTAAGTTGAGATATGACCAAAGACTCTAAGTTGTATATATCTCTCTCTATCTCAACTTAACATAATAGGACACCAAGTTAATCCAAGAAATTAAAATTTCTAAATATACATCTTTAACTAACTTGTTTTAGTTTGGATTCTCAAAACCTAGAAAATTGTATATGATTAGTTGAGATAATGTTACTTTGATATTTAAATGTTTCATCTCAACTAAACTTATTTTTCAAATTACATAAATAACCTATGTTTTACTCACTGAAAACAATTCTGAAACAATACAGAAACATTTTCGGTCGAGAAACTGTTCGACCGAGAGACTTGTCGGTCGAGAAATAGTCGACCGAGCAGGTAACTATTTTCAAATCTACAACAAATATGTTGAACCTACTTTCAACTAAATTGTTATTGATTCAACATGAAAATCAAGAATAAATCATGGAGATCATCCTTGAAACAAGACATATTGATCCTTTTTGCATCATGAATTAAGGTATAACATTATGAATATTGCAAAAATGTTATATGAAGAATGATTTTGAACAAACCTTATTCGTTGATTGAAAAAGTTTATTAAGCATGTTCATTTACATAGTTTGTCTTAAAATTGAAAATTCATGAACCATGAATGAGATTCTTTTGGATTATCATCTAATTGGTTTAAAATTGAAAATTATAAACCATGTTAGTTTAATCAAGGAAATTACTATTTTATCATAATCCGCATGGTTTATCCTAAGTATCTCTTGATGTATCTATATAAGAACCATGTGTATTGACATTTAGTTTAAAATGATCATAATCATTGTATTTATATGCTTTTATCTTGATCATTGTATTGTGGATATGCTTCTACTTTTCTATCATAATTTTTGTGCCATGATCATTGTGTTTCATTGGTTTGTCTAAAATAATCTTTGATCCATATATATACAAACCATGAATGGATATTATTTCTTGATCGTTGTGATTCAGATCATTGAAAATTCCATTAGCATAAAAGCATCTTGACATAATCTTGGGGTCTAAGGAACCCCAATAAAGAAGATGGAAGAGAAAATACCCATGATAGAAAATAAGGAGATAATCTGAGTATACAATTAATGTATTATGTGGTGTTGCTAAAAAAGAGTAATTTCTATTAAAGGAAAATAGGATTTCGTGCCTATGGTTTAAAAAGAAAGAACAAAGAGAATAAGAGGGATAATTTTCGAAATCCTAATATCAAAAGAAGAAGGAATACTAAAGGAATATGAGAGAGAGAGAACTAGTTTCTTATTGAAGGAATTGGTTTCCTACTTGGAAAGGGACTCCTTGATTCGTGAATAGCCGACCTAAGTCTCCTTTCCTCACCCTATATAAAGGGTAGACTCTTAGGATCGAGTTTCAGGGGAAATTCCATGCAATACACTCTCTTTTCCCTACCTTCTTCCTCCTTGTCTTTGTCCTTAAACCCTAGAAGAAGAAAACGCCATGATCCTAGAGCAACGGGGTGCCCGAGTAGGTTGGCAATTGATCTGAACGTGCCATGATGCCATAGGTTGTTCTAGCCAACAACACCATGCTCTAAAAGTCGATGCATAGCAGCAGCACTACTGCACTGAACGGCTGCAAGATGCAGCTCCTCCTGACCCGTCCCGGCCATCCTGACCAGGGGTCAAAGGTGGGTGGAGCACGATGGTGGACGGCAGAGCTAATGGAGTGGTCGTCGGGGGCTCTCAGGTCCAGAAAGAGGAAGGAAAAGCTGCGCCAGTCGCAGCTAGGGCGGCAGCCCTAGGGCGGCCCGAGGTTGAAGAAAGGAAGGGCTGGCTTTGGACGGAGTTGCCCTCCGCGGGCTATAGAAGGCGCTCAACTTACCAAGGGCAAAGTTGTCCTTTCGTCATGTTTCCAAAACCAGCAAAACGCGTTGCATGGAAGGCGCCTACGTGGCAGCCCCCCATTGGCCAAAGTAAGTCATTGTTTTGTTAAATTCATATCTCCTCAACCGTAGCTCGGATAGATGCGCGTTATACATGAAAGTTGCTCAGAAAATCGAGGGGAGTCCATTAAAAATATAACTGAAGCTTGATTCCACTTGCAATTCAAAAAGTAATGGAAGTTATTAACTTTAATGAATTAATGGTTAAGAAACCCTAATTTGATATAATTAAAGTGATTAGTAGGGTTTAATAGATGATTAAAGTTGATATTAGCCTGTTAATGATAAAAAGGAACATTAGGAAGAAAAATGATGGACTTTGCATATAACTAGTTAATTTAGAGTTTCATATGCATGAATATACTTTAATGGGCCTTGAAACCCTAATGTCGACTAATTTGACTATCAATGGCTTTAGTTGATTAATTTCATGATTAAAGTTGGAATATGTTGAATCTAAGCTATTTTGAGCATTAATTTGTGGATAAATACCCTAAATGTAGTAATTAGGGTTTTCTCATGAATAAAAGGTGGAATTAATTGCAAATCAAGTTCATATGTGATTTGGATCATAATGAACTATGAATTATTGATAAAGGTGTATTATGATCTTGTTGTGGATTAAAAGGATAAAATAGTAGCTTTTATAAAAAGAGGCTGAATGAGCTTAATTAATGGTTAATTATGCCTTTAATTCGGAATTGATAATTAGATGTGGAAATACTTAGGGTTTTTGATCAATTGTGTTAAATAAGGGTTTAAAATAATAAAAGATGCAGGGAAACCCTAATTGCAATGGAAACCCTAAGAAGCGAACTAGATTTAATAGATCTTAATGACATGTGTAATAAAAGGAGATTGTATAATTGTTTCAGGATCTTATTGAATGCTTGATTGCCCCTTTGTTGTTTGGATTATTCCTGCACCTGAATCTACATGTACAGGTATGTGGTTACGCTTATGACTATCCGAATTAGTTTTTTGGGGGTTTTGTCGATGTTTCCATCGTGGCTTGAATTAACCTATTGGGTGTATTTAATTCATTCAAAGTATAATGTGAATATGACTATCACATGAGATATATACCTACTAGCTCAGATCCTAGTCCCCTCTATAGCTTAATGGGTTGACCTAGTAAATGGCTACCAATGGGGTAGGCCCATCAGGTCATTGGATGACTTAGTAAATGGCTACCAATGGGGTAGGTCCATCAAGTCACATTGAGTTAGAGATTGGACTACCTATGGGTAGTGCCATGCGACTCAACCCTAGATATTGATCTACCTGTTAGGTAGGATCTTGTGGGGTTTAATAAGGATCTACCTAGAGAGGGGTGGGATCTCAGTCCACTGCAGGGACAGCACAGAGATAGGAGATAGGAAAGGATTGAGTAGTATGGTTTAAATCGTAATCTGGGCTGTTAAATGATAATTGGTTGATTACTTTGTCATTATAGTTGCACGATTATTGTTTCCCTCACATACCAGCTTCTTGCTGACCGACGTTTTGTTTGTCGGCATTTTAGGTACAAATGAAAAGAACAAACAGTAAAGTGGCAGATGTAGAATTAATTGAGAAATAACGTGCATAGGAGGATGAGTTAGTTTAGCATCTTCATGGATAGAAGTTTAGAAATCCCAATTTTTCCAAGGTAAGAAAAGTTTTATGTTATACCAGTTTTTAGTTTAGTTGGTAAAGTTTATTAATTGTTATTGATTATTAGTCAAACCTTTGATCCTATTAATTGAATAACGGCTCTGACTTTTGGGTCTCCCTTAATTGGGGGTTACCAGGAGGCTGGGCCGTTACAATTGGTATCAGAGAATAGGTTCCTCACTTAATCTTATTAAATTTTACAAATTCTATAGAACCTAAGGGATTTATTAGAGGATTATCCGAAAGACAGAGGTGTCTAGAAAAGGATCATGACCGGGGGCTGGAAATATTTTCCTCCGCACCGCTAGTCGGAATACGAGGACTCCTAGATCTGTGTGACTGCCTGGCCAAAGTCTTAGGGTATTATTCGAAATAAGATAGGACTCTCTCATCTTGTTCATCCATTCTCAACTCAAATTCTGTTAAGGACCTTTTAGGATTAGGGTTTCCTCTCTTCTCCTCACCCTCTTGAGGTATGGGTAAGGTTGTTAAGAATTAAGGAATCCTCCACCAAATTAATAAAAAGCATGTAAATAAGATGTCATGGACATAAGCTTAATAGAGTAAGCGTAAAGGAATAGATACATGCTTAGGTCATATGACATGAGTTATCTTTGTCCTCAGGAGAGACCTGAGGATAGACCTCCTTGGCAAGAGGATGAGAGAGAGAGTTAGTCTTGGAGGTAGAAACCTCAATTAAAAGTTGAGACCTAACACATCCTTTGAGGATGATGTTAACCCTAACCCTAAGAGAAGGTTAGAGATGAGGATGACATGATGAGTTAGATGTCATGGTGATCGAGTGTTGGGTTGGACATGCCTTTGGGATGCCATAAGAGGGTAGATGACCTAGTACCTTTGGCGACCCAACCCTGGAGAGGGTCGTGCATGCAAGAGCAAAGGATAGATCCTTCGTGGATGAGGTTAGAGGAGGACCTATAGTTACCCTATGGGCTTAGGTAAGTAGGGTATAGCTTGATGAAACCCTAGTTAGAAGATCATGATGGATGGCTCGTGAAATAAGCATAAAGGGCTATGAATGATCTTGAGCAAACCTAAGTTCGAGCATAGGCTTCACCCATGTGGAGGTATGCTAGTAAAGCTTGATCCTTCATGGAGAAAGGACATCTGGTAGTAAGTTAGATGTGGAGTTAGCCCTAGTGAGAAAAAGTAGGACTCAAGCAAGAAGGTTGGAAGCTTAGATTCTGAGACATAAGGAACAGTGGATAGTAGAGGATGATGCGACCTAAGTGGATGATAGTGGTTGTCTTATGTTTGATCCCTGAAGGCTGATGATATCTTGGTTGCCTTTAGAGGAACCAAACCTTAGAGGGAGGATGATGCTTCTGGTACCTATGGTATAAGTGGTTACCTGCTGAGATGAGACAAAGAGTACCTTAGACCCTGAGGAGGTTTAGATAACCAGGTTGTGAGGCCTTGTACCTAGTTGGTTGTCCTGGAAGAGGACTCAACTCTGAGGTGTTGCTTGAATGAAAGGATGACATACCTTGGACATGCTTGATTCATGGTTAAGGGGTTGAGCATGCAGTTGGACACCCAAGGGTGGACCTAGGGTTTCTACGTCTAAGGCGGGAAGTAGTGTACCTGATGCTCATGATAAGATTTGAGTCTCTATAGCTTTGAGCATGTGTAGAGGAAAAAGAAGCCCTTTAAAATAAAGGTATGATTGATGAACCCCTCACAACTAAGTTGGTCTAGTATGACCTAGCATGGTTTAATAAGTGGTCTGATTGTGCCTTAGTAGCTGATGGGTTAAGCATGCTCATGTGGATGTATACCTTAAACATAAGAACGTTTGTGACTATTGTTATCAAGGTATAGTTTCCTCCCATCCTGGGAGAGGGACCCTTTGGTAGGGAGTTTACCAGTTGGTTGGTTTTGAGGTAACCTAAGGAGGTTTCATAGGATCTTGAGAAGCTAAGTGAAGAGTACATGGCATGAGAATGAACCTGTAGAACCATATATAGCCATCTCTAAAAGTGCATGTGGATGTGTTACCATGGAGGTAACCGGTATGGGGCATGACCAAGGTAGGCAGGTCGCCATGATCCCTAAGAAAGGATAAAAGACAGCCCAAGAATGCAGAGAGAGATGATGAAGGATTGGGTAAGGTTCTACGTTGGACATGTACTATAATAGAATCCTAAGTCTATCCTAGGGTCAGGTAGGGATAAGACCGATGGAAGAAGGAGTTGCCTAATTCCCTAGTTGCACATGACCATAGGGTCGGGAGGTAACAGCTATCATTGTCTGAGGGCCATGGGTTAGGAGACTGATCACCTTCATGAACTCATGGGACCCAAAGGGCAGATGAGTACGGCACTCTCTGGATGCATAAGGGAAAAGGGATGACCCCAAAAGTGTCAGCACCCTATAGACCTAGAGGAGATGACCAAGGATTGTGTGGTGACCCAAGTAGGTTCGAGACCAGTTTTCCATGGAAGTAACTTTGATATCATGATGTTTGTGATGTAGAGACATAAGTTGCACATTTCAACTTAGAATTGAAGGTGTACTGGCGATGTGGGATGTATCATCTCTACTCTTGGAACAGGAAGAACTTTGTGTTTGGGCGGCCGCCAAATGCTTATTTCCTCTTGTTATGGGAGGTAGAGATGGGACAGTATGCATGCCATGCACCAAGGATAAAGGATGATGTGGGTTGGAACGTTGCTATGAGGTATGAGGACAGAGATGATAACATACATTGGTGGAGTGAGTGATACATGGATGGTTTACAAACACTAAGAGAATCAGTGTAGTCAGCTTAAGAGGATGTTTTATCAGGAACTATGTGGAATTTGCAAGTTAACCAAGGTTGAGTTTGATCACCATGAGGAGGAGCTCAAGTTTTCTTGATAAATACAGACTTAGAGTTTGAGATGACATGATAAGTATAATACATGGAGGGGTATGTCCTCAATAATACCTAACACCTAAGGATAAGAAGTGGTGATGAATGCTCTGGTTGAGATATAGCTTCCTAGTTTAGCTGGAAGCTAGAAAAGTTGAGGTTGCTAGGCTAACCTTAAGTTGAGAAAAAGGGGTAAGTTTGGCCAATACCCAGATATATCAATAGCAGTTAATCAAGTAAATGATTGATTGGTTAGCCAGTCTAGTACATGATATGATGAAAGGATGGTTGTAGAACCTCAGATGTACTTCTTTGGGAAGGAAAGTGATGAAGCCCTGATGAGAGTGGTTAAGGGCTTCTGAGGTATCGATCTTGAGGAATCGTGACATATCGTAGATCATGGTTATAAGATCACTAAACTCCGTAACACTACAAAATATAGTAAGTGATAGTAGTATTTTGGATGTCTAAGGTGAAGTTGCATATGGGATGTTGCCATGCATGATAGGAGGTGAAGGACGAACACCAGTGTGTATATGGATATAAAGTATAAAGAGTCCCCAAGAGGGAATGGGAGTTCATCACTATGGATGTTGTGGTAAGTCCTCTCTAAACCAAGGAGGGTCGAGGTGCAATATGGGTTATGGTAGATCGCATTACCTAGATGACATGAGAAAGGAAGAGCACTGTCACTAGATAGAATCGGTTGAACTACCTAAGAGAGAAAGATGGTTCAACTACACCATGATGCAAGTTCAAAAGTTCATGGGTATGACCAAGGTTCACTTCCATGAGGTGGAAGTGGATACATGAAGAACTCAATGATAGTACTACTTATCACCCCTAACTAATGGTTAGTATGATCCAGACTAGAGGGTCTGATGAGAGCAAGTGTGCTTGTTCAGAGTGATACAAAGAGACAGTTATTAATATGTGATGTTTACCACCATAGCCTTTATCGGGATGCAAGAAGTTCCATAAGGAGGTAGTGTCGGTCACCACTTCATTAAGATGATGTTGGTGAAGGAGGCCTTGTGAAGGTCATAAAAGAACCACAGTGTGTGCAGAAGAAGTCGCTTGATCGTGCAATGGTCGAGAGAGAGCCCAAGGGTGACATGAGTCACGAGCTGATGCAAAGCAGACTGACATGCAGTTCACTGTGGGGGAATATAATGTGAAAATCCGACCCCTCTAAGTTACAGCTGAGAAAGCTGAGTCCCCGATGTATGGGTCCATTTGAGATGGATTGGTGGATATTATTGTGTTTAGCCTTGCCCCATAGGATAACATGTTGTGTATGTGTTACATGAGTCCGATCTAGAGCACTATGTGAGGTACCCAAGCCATGTGATGAGCCCTGAACCGATTCAGCTTTTGAGAGGCTGAAATGTCCTGAGTCACCTATGAGGGTACGATATACCAAGGTAAGAAAGAACTCAGATGGAAGAATATGAGATAATGAAGGTTCTTGGGAAGCACCATGGAAAAGGGTGAAGCCACATGGGAGCCATGATGGACATGTGATAGGCTTATCCTATTTGATTGCTTGCTTGATGGAATTTTGAGGGCAAAATTCTCATAAGAGGGGAAGGATGTTACAACCCCAATTTTGGGTTCATTTGCTGAGAAATGTAATTTCTCATATTAAAGATAAGTGAACAAATAATGAATGAATGCATGATTTTCGTTTGAAATAGCCTTGTTGATTTATTTGTGGGCTTTATTGACTATTGGGCCCAATAACAAGGAAAGGATAAAAGAAATTCCACTACTATCGAGAAAATAAGAAAATAGAGAAAAAGGAAAAGTGTGGAAACCTCTAGAAGGCAAAAGAATGCGATCCAAGGCTATATTTCGTGCCTCTTGAGTTCCTTGGGTTCCAAAGAGTCCCAAGTTGCAAAAAGAAAGCAATAAGAAAAGAAAAAGTTAATTAAGTATTTCTTTAGTAAGAAAGAAATTGAAAATAATGGTAATATGTGAGAAATAAGTAAAAAGAGGTATAATCAAGTTATCCATAGTGTAATTTCGTATCCCAAGGATTCCTAATAATAAAAGGAATACCAATGAGGAAAATAAAAGAGAAATAAAGAGAAATCCTCAAAAAGAGATATTTTAATGAAGAATAAACAAGATAATGTGAAATAATGCATATGGAAGCATTTAAGGATAATAAGTATCTTTAAAAGGTAATTTCGAAATATTAGAGTTTCTTGGGGACTAAGGAACCCCAATAAAGAAGAGGGAAGAGAAAATACCCATAATAGAAAATAAGGAGATAATGTGAGTATACAATTAATGTATTATGTGGTGTTGCTAAAAAAAAGAGTAATTTCTATTAAAGGAAAATAGGATTTTGTGCCTATGGTTTAAAAAGAAAGAACAAAGAGAATAAGAGGGATAATTTTCGAAATCCTAATATCAAAAGAAGAAGGAATACTAAAGGAATATGAGAGAGAGAGAGAACTAGTTTCTTATTGAAGGAATTGGCTTCCTACTTGGAAAGGACTCCTTGATTCGTGAATAGCCGACCTAAGTCTCCTTTCCTCACCCTATATAAAGGGTAGACTCTCAGGATCGAGTTCCAGGGGAAATTCCATGCAATACACTCTCTTTTACCTACCTTCTTCCTCCTTGTCTTTGTCCTTAAACCCTAGAAGAAGAAAACGCCATGACCCTAGAGCAATGGGGCACCCGAGTAGGTTGGCAGTGGATCTGAACGTGCCACGACGCCATAGGTTGTTCTAGCCAACAACGCCATGCTCTAAAAGTCGATGCATAGCAGCCGCACTACTGCACTGAACGGCCACAAGATGAAGCTCCACCTGACCCGTCCCGACCATCCTGGCCAGGGGTCAAAGGTGGGTGGAGGACGATGGTGGACGACAGAGCTAATGGAGTGGTCGACGGGGGCTCTCGGGTCCAGGAAGAGGAAGGAAAAGTTGCACCAGTCGCAGCTAGGGTGGCCCGAGGTTGAAGAAAGGAAGGGCTGGCTTTGGACGGAGTTGCCCTCTGCGGGCTGTAGAAGGCGCTCAACTTACCAAGGGCAAAGTTGTCCTTTCGTCATGTTTCCAAAACCAGAAAAATGTGTTGCATGGAAGGCGCCTACGTGGCAGCCCCCCATTGGCCAAAGTAAGTCATTTTTTTGTTAAATTCATATCTCCTCAACCGTAGCTCGGATAGATGTGCGTTATACATGAAAGTTGCTCAGAAAATCGAGGGGAGTCCACTAAAAATATAATTGAAGCTTGATTCCACTTGAAATTCGAAAAGTAATGGAAGTTATTAACTTTAATGAATTAATGGTTAAGAAACCCTAATTTGATATAATTAAAGTGATTAGTAGGGTTTAATAGATGCTTAAAGTTGATATTAGCCTGTTAATGATAAAAAGGAACATTAGGAAGAAAAATGATGGAATTTGCATATAATTAGTTAATTTAGAGTTTCATATGCATGAATATACTTTAATGGGCCTTGAAACCCTAATGTCGACTAATTTGACTATCAATGGCTTTAGTTGATTAATTTCATGATTAAAGTTGGAATATGTTGAATCTAAGCTATTTTGAGCATTAATTTGTGGATAAATACCCTAAATGTAGTAATTAGGGTTTTCTCTTGAATAAAAGGTGGAATTAATTGCAAATCAAGTTCATATGTGATTTGGATCATAATGAACTATGAATTAATGATAAAGGTGTATTATGATCTTATCGTGGATTAAAAGGATAAAATAGTAGCTTTAATAAAAAGAGGCTTAACGAGCTTAATTAATGGTTAATTATGCCTTTAATCTGGAATTGATAATTAGATGTGGAAATACTTAGGGTTTGTGATCAATTGTGTTAAATAAGGGTTTAAAATAATAAAAGATGCAGGGAAACCCTAATTGCAATGGAAACCCTAAGAAGAGAACTAGATTTAATAGATCTTAATGACATGAGTAATAAAAGGAGATTGTATAATTGTTTCAGGATCTTATTGAACGCTTGCTTGCCCCTTTGTTGTTTGGATTATTCCTGCACCTGAATCTACATGTATAGGTATGTGGTTACGCTTATGACTATCCGAATTAGTTTTTCGGGGGTTTTGTCGATGTTTCCATCGTGGCTTGAATTAACCTGTTGGGTGTATTTAATTCATGCAAAGTATAATGTGAATATGACTATCACATGAGATATATACCTACTAGCTCAGATCCTAGTCCCCTCTGTAGCTTAATGGGTTGACCTAGTAAATGGCTACCAATGGGGTAGGCCCATCAGGTCATTGGATGACTTAGTAAATGGCTACCAATGGGGTAGGTCCATCAAGTCACATTGAGTTAGAGATTGAACTACCTATGGGTAGTGCCATGTGACTCAACCCTAGATATTGATCTACCTGTTAGGTAGGATCATGCGGGGTTTAATAAGGATCTACCTAGAGAGAGGTGGGATCTCAATCCACTACAGGGACAGTACAGAGATAGGGGATAGGAAAGGATTGAGTAGTATGGTTTAAATCATAATATGGGCTGTTAAATGATAATTGGCTGATTACTTTGTTATTATAGTTGCACGATTATTGTTTCCCTCACATACCAGCTTCTTGCTGACTGATGTTTTGTTTGTCGGCATTTTAGGTACAAATGAAAAGAACAAATAGTAAAGTAGTAGATGTAGAATTAATTGAGAAATAACGTGCATAGGAGGATTAGTTAGTTTAGCATCTTCATGGATAGAAGTTTAGAAATCCCAATTTTTCCAAGGTAAGAAAAGTTTTATGTTATACCAGTTTTCAGTTTAGTTGGTAAAGTTTATTAATTGTTATTGATTATTTGTCGAACCTTTGATCATGTTAATTGAATAACGGATCTGACCTTCGGGTCTCCCTTAATTGGGGGTTATCGGGAGGCTGGGTCGTTACACCTATGATTAATCTGAAAATAAAGGATTGAAATTTATGCACCCATAGTAGAGCTTAGGAGACATCATTCAAAATGAATACAAAACAATAATAAAGGACAAAAACTTCATTATGATGCCTATATTAAATTTTTAAACTATCTTCATAATAGGTATCACTTAATGTGCTTCAAATTGATATTTATTTAATCAAGCTACCTGTAGAAATTATACTTCACATATGAATGTTCAAATGTGAAATCTGTAAAATTTGCCTCTTGGTTGAAATCAAATTTGACCAAGGGGCGCTATGGTCATAGTCAAGGTCGACCTAAAATAAGCTTGACAAAATGCTTATTTGTACATCATTTAATCTTAGTATCTTGATTCAAAATGTGTTTATCATATTGAAACATAATTTTAGTGCATAACTCTCATAAAAGGTCAACTTATTATGATCTAATATTGATTGTGACCTTAGAATCCTTAAAATTATCTTGACTATAAGATTAAGGGGGAGCTCACTCAAACTATCTTGATTATAAGATTAAGAAGCTTACAAAACTTTGTAAACAACATTTGAATCTTGTTATGACCTTAGTATCCTTAAAAGTAGTTTTGGTTATGAAAACAAAGAAATCTACAATATTCATGAATATGACATATATCTTGTTCTTAACGGAATTCTCTAAACAAATTAAGGGCTTAGCATCCCATGTATTTGATTAGAGATACATTCTATTAGAAGATTAAATGGATCTCATATCATTTTCAAGGTTTAACATCTCGTATAAAATGGACGAGAAATCAAAATACATATGCCATAGATCTAAAAGGATCTCATATCATTTCAAGGCTTAACATCCTTTGCTAATTACTGAGAAACAAATTGTGGCTAAATTCGACAATAAATGGTTTACATTTATATTAATACCTATTTTTAAAACTGGATATCTTAGTTAGGGGGAGCATAGCATAAAATTAAGGGGGAGAAATAAAAGTCATACAAAATGATTTTCTTGGATATCTTTTTGAAATGACAAAGGGGGAGAAATAATATAAACCAAAAACATAAAGTAAAATGAGTTTCATAAAACTCGGGCCAGTACACACTTGCAAAACAAGAGAATGGCTACAAAAGGTAAACTTCAGGTATGAAACTCATATGATTTATATTTCCTTATTTTATATTTAGGAAATGTTTGTTATCTTCAAAAAGGGGGAGATTGTTGGCTAAATGGACATCATTTAAATCCCTTTGTTTTGATAATGACAAACATTTCATTCTTGATCTAACATGCTACCTGAGTGTTGTAGGAATTAGGTGGATGACAAACAAACTTGGAAGATCTATATGCTCGACTTTCTTTAATTCATGATTGTAATCCAATGTAAAAACTTGTACAAATATATAATGTACAAGTACTTAGATATCATGTAAATCAAGCGTTTAGATCTTCCCTAGTCAATCACAACACTTAGATAGGTCATCCCCTACAAAAGTGTCACAGTTGCATACTCATTCACAAACTTAGTATCTAGTTCAAAACATTGAAACAGGGCCATTCTCGGTCGAAAAATTCCTCGACCGAGACACTCTCAGTCGACAAACTCTTCAACCGAGAATGACCCAAGTAGCCATTAGACCCAGCAGACAAAGTGGTTGGGAGTTGGATCAGAACTTTATATACACTTGACTCCAGACAGTCCCTCGATCGACAAAACTTCGACCGACTGGGATCTCGGTCGACAATTCCTCGACCGAGAATGTCTCTGTCTGCACTTTTCAGAATTAATTAACTAGTTGTTGTTAAAGCAACTAATGGTTACCTAACGGCTAGTTGAGCACTAAGAACCCCCTAGAAAGTATCTAGAATGTCCTTAAGCATCGATAGGCCATTCCTATAAATATGACAAGCCATAGGACACCTAAAATACACTTGTGCAACACTTGAGCATATACTTGCAATTGGCTATTCATTTGTGTGAGCAATAGAGCAATTCCAACAATTGGCTATTCATTCCCATTGCTCTAATTTCGTGTCCTATAGGCTAGCATCTCCTACCCACAGCACTTACACTTTCATATACATTGGTTAGGAGATCAAAACGCTTGATATAGGAAATCAAGCCTTGTGCTACAACGGTATTGTAATTTCTGTTTTTCCTTCGTGTTCCTTTACATCTTTTGTACTCTCATTGCTACTCCTAGGGTTGGAGGCTGTGGATTGGAGAGGGTTTGACTTCTCATGTGGAGAAGTGTCTTCTCGGTGGAGAAGGTGGACTTTGGACTACTTCAAGAAGGTTGTCTCAATGGGAAGCTACTTTAAGAGGAAGGCTACTTCAAAGGGAGCTTGAGGTTACTTCAAGGAAGGCTGCTTCGAGGTTGGTGAGACTACTTCTAGGTGAAGGCTGTCTGAAGGGTTTGGTGAAAGTATTGTAATTTTATGTAATATCCTTGCGAGGTAATAAAATTTAATACTTTCCAAATCCCGGTTGGGTAAGCAATCGGGTAGTAGATTGGCTGCCTTAGTATTTGCTAAGGTTGGAACCACTCTAAATCCTTGTCCCCTTGTCCAATATTTTTGTGGTTTCTTAATTTGGTTAAATTATTGTAAAATAATCATAAAACCCTATTCACCCCCCCTCTAGTGGTTTTTCATAGTTGTGGTGATGCCCGATATGGGTTAAGTGGAAACCCTAGTTGTTGCTTTGATAGAGGTCGATATGGACTGTTGCCCTGTTGACTGATAGGTTTTCTTGATGTGCCTTTATGTCGCATGTGTCATGAACATGTTGGGCAACACAGTGTTGGCTTGGGGCGCCATGATCTCAGCTGATACAGTGGTGAGAATGGGTGCCCAATTCAACCCTAACCCAAGCTGGCCGGTAGGGTTCTATCTGATACACCTCTTGAGCTGGTTGCAAGATACACCTTATGCACCTGGTATGCATGACAAGGTTTCATGTTAACGCCATGTTCTCTAGTTTCATGATACACCTTGGGCATTGGTTTGATATCTTCTTGGGTTGGCTGATATGTGGCTAAATGCCTAGGCCGGTAGGCTTTTGGTGAAGGTTGTTACCCTGCCCGATACCACCTGTGGCGAGGGACGCACTACCCGCCACACTTTTAGTGAATGTAGCAGGAGCTTTTCGTGAGGGTTCTTGATAACCCGGGAACCTAGCAGATAGTTCTTGATCATGTAACTACATCTTTGATGAGAATGATGATATGGTTTAACTACCTTGAGCCCGCATCTATGTTGGTAATGAGACATGAGGATAGATTGTGAACCAGGTATGTTTAGAAGGTCATGATGTTGTTACATATGATGTTGCTTCATATGATAATGTGACACATGTATTTGATCACAAGTATGGGGCATGATATATGTTTATGATTGATGATAAAACTATGATTTCTATAGCTTATGTGTAATATACTCATGGATGTTGCTTCATACTTAGTATCATGATAATCCTATTAATACATGATGGCTTCAGTTATCCCTATGGATGTGTATACTAACCATGCAGGTATACTATGTGGATTCATAGCCTGGTAAGAACTATGAGATATATGTGCTTTGACTAACACAATGGGATGATAATCCTTGTTAATGAGATAACATGTTGATAGGTCTGAGGACCTGATAAAGGTTGAGTGCCTAGTTGAGGTGTTATCCTCTGATGATAAGTTAAGGGATGTGTTCCCAGAATGCTGATGCATGATTATGATGCCTTGAGAGGCAGTGGTTGTTATTATGAGGGATTGAGATCCCAGGATAGTATGATGATGGCATTGATGATGTAATTCTATAAGGCTATGTTATACTTTGGTTGCCTCAACAATTGGCTTAAAATATACTAATTAATTATAGATGAACATATCATGTAGTTTGCCCTGGCCATAGATCCATCATCGCCAGTATTTGGTGATGGTGAAATAGGTTTATCCTACAGGATCACCTGGAGCGCATATTGTTGAATATGTGAGGTTTCCCCTAGCCTAAAATAGGAGGGTTTGAGCGCAGTTGTGGTTGCAGACTCAGGATATATGGAGCATGGTGAACAGACCCATGGATCAGGATATGTGATGATGAGCATGATGTGTTCATGGCTCAGATATATGTAGTAGCACCAATGATGAGGTGAACTAGATATATGGGTAGCTTGTGGAGCTGACCCAGAGGCTGAGGCCCTATAAGCATAAGACTGTGGTCTTGCTTGATGATTCATGTACTGACCATGAGAAGGTGAGGTCATGGAGTCCGGATTTCCTTATACCTTGTATGGCACCGTTTTGGGCTTCGCAGCCAATGGTTGGATTTTAGCAGGGAAGGCTCACTTCCTCAGGGCATAATAAAACGTAATCCAACTGAATAGTATATCTTGCTTAGAGAAAAATACGAAACATTGATTGAGGCCTTGCTTATATAGCTGATCTAGTTTTACTATGCAGTTATGTATACGATCTTTATATCTTGTGATAAGTTCTTATAAAGCTTATCTTATCAATCATGTTCCATAAAGAAATACTTGGTTATATGCCTCCCGGATATCTTGGTTAGCTTGATGGTAATAATAGCCTTGCTCAGTATGTTGCTCTTGTTATATGCTTAATCAGTAACCTACTATTGTTGCCTTAACTTTTTGAGGTTTTATAGTTTTAGTGGGGAGTTATGTTTCTCGATGGGACTGTGTGTCTCACCCCACTGGTTTACACCCTTTTTAGGTGATCGCTCTAGACGTGGTGGTGGTCATGAGGTTGCGGCCGAGCAGTAAGAAGAACAGTAGAAGGCAAGAGATGGACATGTTGTTGTTTTGGTGGTTTTTTAGTAGAGTCCTAGAGTCATCCCTATACTATCAGGTCCTCGGAGGTGTTTGACAATGTTTCACGATGTCTAGCTGTTGTAATTTTTCTATATTTCCTGCTGCTGGTCGTATGTGGTCGTTATGTATGTATAAACAGGTGTTGAACTCTGGTGCTGACAGTACAGCTGGTTCCGATAAGTTGTGGACCTATAACAAGGCGTGTGAATGTTTATATAACATGTTTCTCTGCAAGATCTGGATGCAAAAGTTCTCACATGTATACTTTTCACAATCAGTTTTAATTAACCTGTGTTTTTGATAATATGAGGTTTCGCACGTTTTCGCATGTCATCTCATTGTCTGTGTGATGGCAGGGTGTCACACATTCAAACATATCATACCCATTGGTCTGACTAGAATCTCTATGTGTTGTGTTTTTAGTAAAGTGCTCATATAATGGCTAGGAACATTCAAGTGGATCTGCCATGAAAATCCATGACATGATGAATCTGCCATAGTTTTTCATAATGGGGAAAAGTCTGCGTAGAAGTATTGCACCAATTTCCATAAGGGAATCTTGTTATGGGAACAATCTATAAGTATTTTTTAAAATCTCTCGTAATTATCATGAAAGTGCTCATAGATCATTTGAATAAAGTCTTGAAAAGATATCCTCATGAGTATCAACTTAGAAGTGGAATATAACTCATTCAAAAATTCATTGTTTGTGTCCTCTAAGTTATGGTATCAGTCCTTGAGCTATACATTTCTTTAGATTTATCTTTAAATGAGAATGGGAACATGGTCATGTAGATGACAATATTAGTTGCGGCTAGAGTCCAAAAGGTTGAGCATGTCTCAATGAAGGAATTCACATGGTGGTAATCATTTTCCTTGTTTAGTCCAAGGAAGTTTGGGAGCATTGCAACTAGTGTTGGTGGTATGGAGAAAATTTGCCTCAACATTGCACCAATCCTCTTAGATATTGGAGAAATGTAGTTGCCAAGAAATTAGTAGTCTGGTAGAGGACTAGGGGTGGATTTTGATTAGCTAGTGCTTTTGGGTCTTCATTGTGACCATTAGGTGTGGTCCATTTGGATATCTCATTGCTTGCTATTCTTGAGATTGTCTACATCATTGTGCCCGCCTTTGCCTGCCTATATTAGGATCCTTGAAGAAGGACCTGATGGTGAGAGAGTGGAAATCAAACATGCACAGTCACTTGCACATGCATAAATAGACAAAAGAGAGAAATCTAGAAAACTCAATCATAGAAGTAAAACAAAGAGTAAAGAATAAGCAATGGTGAGGGAAAATAGGAAAAGTCAAAACCAAAACAAACTATCTAGGTTGAGCACCAACATCTCTAGAAAGGAGGCTAGAATGCTTGATGGGCCTATGTTGCATCAGGCTAAAAAAAGTCCCTAATGAGACACACTCTATATTAAAAAAAAATATGCATGTGCACATGCTTGGTATGTTGTATAGGAGTGAAGAGTATGGGGTAAAATCCAGAAGGAGAATTGGGGGGCTAGATCAAGGTCTATTCTATCTAAATTCTGAATGTGGAGTGTAATATTTACAGGGTCTACTTGGGGTTTGTTTGATTAAACTAAGTATGCAAGTAGCTAAAAGGTACAAGAATTAAACCTAGCTTAACCCTACACAATTAAGTCTCGCTAACAAGCCAAGGTGGAAATTAACACTAACTAAGCAATAGAAATCCTAAGTAACACTAAGCAAGGAAAGAACAAGAACTAACTAGCACTAAACAAGTAATCAACCTTAAATATTCAAATTAGACTAAAGAATCAAGAAAGGAAGCTAATTAGACTAACATTAGCTAGAAAGAAAGCAATTAGTATTTTAACAAGTAATGAAGATAGTGACATATTTGGGATATGTAACCATCAACCATGTATAAGGATCATATTCATGCACACACATTCAAACACTAAGCCACCAAACCACACAAGAAGGAGTAATGTAAATTATCGTTCATATCTTATTCATTGGTCATGGGTGGTTTGGTGGTGTAAAGTGGAACCAGTCCCCATCACTTTTCGTCCAACCTTATGAGGACCTTTTAACTAAGGGGGAGGTAAACATTAGTATAATTCATCAAATTCTAGGTTTCTAGAGGCGATTCTCCTAATACCCTTAGTGGAGAAGGGTGGTATGGGGTGTAGGAGATGGGTATTTCACCTCCTATTACCCCATACAACCACTTAACATGTTCTTTGCTAAGTGCATGTGGAGTAACATACTTAGCTACTTATATCTCACGTCTTGGGCATTGGAGTAGGGGATTGGGTGGGAAAATAGGGAAAGTGGCAAAGGATCCAATAAATGGACTTAGGAGTTTTTCCTTTTCTAGTCTCCTATTTTCTTCTTCTGTATATACCTTAGGTGTTTTCATACGTCACTCACCATGGAAATGGGTAAGAAGGGAGAACAAGCAATAGCATAGAAATTTGCTACAAAATCAAATGCCATGCATAAATATCTCCCGACATGGTAGTGTAGTTATATATTGTGCCCCCAAACCTTCCACAAAGTCTTAGCTACTCATAGTTAACTAGAGAATAAAAGAAGAAGGAGAATAAGATAAAAACTGTGTGGACACATGTAGAGAAGCTCCAATTTTTACCTCTAGTAGCTTCAAGCATGAACTCCTCAAAGTGAGTGAAATGGCATGGGAAATGGAATCGGTATTGTAAAAACCTTAGAAAATTAGGGTTATGTGGTGGAAAGTGGAGGGAAATGGAATGAATTATGTAGATGGAAGCTAAGGGTTCTAGGAGGATGTAATGGGGGGCTAACCTTTGACTTCCAAGCTCCACTATTGTATATATCATGGTCTAGGTGGACTTAAGTGGGGGTAAAGTGGTAAAAATGGTAGTGGTAAACATTAGGGTTAGGTGGGTAGCACGACAGTGTGTTCACTATAGCTATGTTGGGTAGCAAGGGTAGATCCTAGTGATAATGTAAAAATATCAATCAAAAAGTGGTGTTTTATAGTGTGGTGGCACAGTCATGGTGGTGTGAGGGTAGAACCATCTTTCTAGTCACCCTATGCAGTAGTGGATGGAGGAGGAGGGATTTGTAGCCTTAGTCAATGTAATTTTGATGAGTTAATGCCATGATCATGTTGAGTACCAAGGTTGTGGCTTGGTACGACCATTTTGGTTGGCACGGCCATGGTGGCATTGTTTTCCTAGTCCTTGAAGAATATGTGGCTTCAAGGGATATTGGGGTCTTGTAGCATGTACATGACAAAGTACCATAGGCAATCTTGGATCTTTTTAGTGCACTTTGATATGGAAGTTGACTATCCAAGGAGCTTTTTGCATGGCTTTGTTTCCTTGGTCACTTTGGGAAGTTTGTAGTTGGCTTTGATGACCATTTGGGGTGCTCCACGCATGTTGGAGTCTTAGGATCATCTCTCTCTCCTCCTTCCATCAATTTGTGCCAAAGCACGCACTTATAAAATGTGAAAAAGCGTCCATTAGTGCATTGATATAGAACCAATTATCATGAAGATAACATGCATTGTGAACATCTAGATGTAAACAAGAAGCTAAAAGACACAATATGGAGACCCAGTCTAGGGTTCCATAACAACCTGTAACATCCCAAATTCTGATTATTCTAATGTATGTAGTTTTATCCTTATGGGGCCTAAGTCAAATACACGACAAATATGCTAAATTGGATCTCATGATCTATAGGCATATTTTGAGTTCACTAATTGTCCATAATAACAGTTGGGTAAAATGGTATTTTGGTTATTGACATATGTTAATTAATTTTCCAAAATATATATAATTATATCATATAAATAATTTGAAATACATTTTCACCAAGTTCAGAATTTAATAATGTGTATATAAAAAAAGATATATATCATTAATCAAAAAGAAGTTATGAGTGATTAAAAATATTAAATGATTTTATTCTAAAATTTGAAGACCTTGTTTATATTTCTTAGATAAATGCATAGTAGTGATAAAAAATTATGATTTTTGGTTAACTTCATATAAGAACATAAATTCAAGAATAATAAGGCTAGTTGTGGTTCACTATCAAATAAATCAAATAATTTGAGAGATAATAATAGAATTGTTAGTTGAGATTTTAAAGTGATAATAAAATAAATATCAAACTCTTCGTCAAACATCACAATGTTAAGATTCTACCATTTTAGTAATTTATCGTTGGGAAATACTCTATGGTTGTTTTGAAAGAAAATAATGATAGGAACAACTTTGGAATGATTTTTTTTATCTATAAAGAGGTTACGTGCCAAATCCCTTGAGGCAATAAATACATGAGACATTTTCTACAATATATATTATGATTTTTATATGTTGTTTTGGATTGGAAATAAATGAAGAAGTTATCAAGGTTTGTTTTCAAAATGTAGGAAAGTACGTATAATTGTAATTATATATTGGTCAAAATCTAGTCAAAATGGAAACAATATATACAAAATAGAAGTAGAAAGGAAGATAAAGGAAAATTTTGATGATTTTCTTTTTAGTGTTCTAGGATTTAGATAATTGACTATGGTGTGATCAAATTTACAAGTGCATTATATTAATTAGAGACCATTAGAAAGTGTTGGTATTAAATGATCACCTTCCATATACAATTGAAAACTTGTATATGAAAAATGAAATTTAGTTATGGGTATTTCAATATGATTTAAACAATAAAAGGAAATTATGTATTTAATATGCACAATTGAATATGGTTTACCATTTCGTAACTATAAGATCATGTCAATTAGATATGATTTGAATAGGCCAAAAAAATCGTAGGCAAACAATTTTTAGTAGTTTTGACCATAACACTTTTTGTTTCAGGAAATGTATATGAAAGTTAAATTAAATGTAGTCTTCTACCCTTCTGAATGATTTTATTGTCTCTCCTAAGTTGGAGAGATTATTCCAATTATCTTATGTAAGAAACTAGAAGTTAGAGGCATCTTGTAGGTAATGGGGTTAATGGACATGAAATGGTTATGAAAATAGATAGCCTCCATTTGTTATTAGAATAAGAAAAGAACGATAATGTAATAAATTGTGGTTTGTTTAATATTCATAGGATGTGTAATAAATGCTTGGTGTTTTTGTTAACGCTCAAAGTTTGAATAAATAATTTTTCTAGAAGGGTGATACATCAAGTGAATATGGAAGGCATGAAAAGACATAATGTAATTTAAGAATGAAGGGAGACAAAAGAATAGGTATTGAATGTGTCATTGAAGATGATAATGATGAGAAATTTGGAATCACAATCAAACATCATAAAGGTGATGTTTCTTTTTTTGTAGATTTTTTAGAAGATATTCAATAGTATTTTTAGGATTATACTATTATATTCTGAGAAACTTAGAGTAATTTTCATATGTAGTTTTCAAGAGATTTTGCCCAAACTCTTTCAGATAAAGAAAGTACTACAAGAGGTTAAAAAAAATATGAATTTTGAGAGACTCTTTGGTAAGTTAAATTAATTGTGGAAGGTAGAAAGATTATGAAAATGGTTATTTTTAGGTAAGTACGAACAATTTAATTTAATTGATTATTAATGTCTACTTGATGTGGAAACCACCATGTAAAAATAGAAGTAGAGCGGCACTAATAGAATAGTTTGAGGAATTATTTTATGATGTTTTGAGGTTCGTATAATTAGTTAAAGTGGACACCTCTCTATGCATGCATAGAGCCAAAAATAAAAAGGAGGGGCATTTTTTGAGCATTAAATCCATCTCAATATGCAACACACGTGCCCCAAATGCTTAATTGTGAGCATGATCCAAAGGAACAAAGGAATATAAACACCCAGGAAGTTTTCCCCTAAGATTTTTGAAGTCCTAAATTTCATGAATAAACTCAAGTGAGAGAGGAAGAAAAAAGGAAATTGGACCCTGACGGTGCAAAGGCATCATCTTAGGGAATCGACCCTAACTAGCTTAAGTGTCTATGACGAAGGAACCAAGGAACATGCAGGATAGTTGGAGAGGAAGTTGCATAAATATACTCTAGTTTCACCTTAATATGTGACGTCACTCGTCGAAAACAAGGCTAGCAGCCCTTGTTTTGGCAGTGGAATAGGGGAGATGCAAATCCTCTTTCAGTGTGCATCTATGAGGAAGATAGCAAACCAGTCAATGGGTGGTCCAATCGGTACCAACATTTTCAACTATATGATGTTCATTATTGCGTCTTATGAACCCTTGGAGGTTAGAGAGTGATCCTCCCTATTGGGGGTGATGTGCTTTGTTTCCATGGCAAAACAAGGAGGCACTCTTGTTCCCTAAGCGGTCATAAGAGCGAAGAGGAGGGGGCACCATGCCCTTCCTATTGGGCACCTGGTGGGTCATGGGCTTAAAGACGTGTGGGTCTCTATGAGGCCCGACTAGTATGGAAAAGGAAAATGTTATTTTATGGATAAAAACGTATATACATGGCAAGTCTACAAAACTCATATAAAGTGATATGATTGTTAGAATAGGATGTTTAATGGTTTGTTGTATAGCTTGAGATATGAAGAACAACTTGATGGATATTCCAGACCCTTTCAAGATTTGTATGAGGTAAACTTTTGAGTATAAGTCATATAAGTAGATTATGACATATATATTTATATGTTGCTAGATTGATACTATAGGTATGAACTTCATCATTGAACTTTAGGTAAGTGTCACACTAAAAGTTTAGAAGATTTTATACCTAACCAAAGGAACTGAAGACAAATGAATTATTCTTTCTACCTAGGTAATTCATCTGTGTCCATTGAGTTCTAATATTATTATGTTTCATCCTACACCTTCCTAGAAAGTACTTAGAGACTAAGTTACTTTCAGGATTTAGTGATTCATATCCATTCATGGTTTGAGCAATCCAATTTCATTCAGATTGAGTCAGGTTGCCCAATTTTCTGATTTTAGATATTTGATATTTATATGACTTTTAGATACCTAGTATTTCTATGCTCAATTATCTTATTTTCTTAAGCCTTGAGACTCAGATGTAATATGTCTAATATTAGAATTTATTAAGTCATTCTATTAATAAGGGTTTCATATTAAGATTTTTTTTTTGCAATATAGCTAGAGATCAGTTTTTATTCATCCCGTTCTCTAGTCCGGGCCAAAGACTGTCAAGGATAATATTTACATCTTTCGAAAGCCAAGCTGGCTTAATAGAAACGAAGGTGAAGGTTGAGGATAGGTACATGGATCTCTTTGCAAGAGAATTAGCTACTTGGTTATTTCCCCTGCTGATATGGACAAGTTGGAGGTTGGGTAAAAGAGACTTAGCCCGGGCAAACATTCTTTTGAGAGGTTCAAGCTTATGTGCAGCCTGACCAGTATTGTGAAGAGTGCTGATAGCCATGGAAGAATCCGTGAGAAGAATCGGATATTGCCAGTTGTTGTCAATGCACAGCTGCAGTGCGTAGAGGATCCCTTTGATTTCGGCTTCAAGAGTTGAAGTAGCCAAGCCGCTCTTGCCACTGCCAAGGAGGCATCGACCAGAGCTATCTACCGCATGCACACCAAGCCCCATCTTGTGCGAGTGGTATTGGAAAGCAGCGTCCGTGAAGATTCACTGGTGGCACAGTAGTGGCTTGGGCAGAGACCGATAGGTTCTGGTTTTGATGGGTGGAGAGCTGCATCTGGACGCCATGATGGCGGCCGTTTTTTCCTTGATGAAGGATACAGTGACTGAGGTAGGTCGTCGCTTTCCTTCATGGAGGTACGCATTGCGTTCGTGCCAAATAGCCCAACATCCGACACAGCGTTGAATGATTGCCTCCACCGAGTCCTTGCCTTGGATGATATGGTTGATCCAGTCGTCTCCAGAGATGCTGAAGAAAACTGGCGACATGTGAAGAGACATCCACACCGCCTTGCTCGACGGGCAGTCCCTGAGGCAGTGTGTGATCGTCTCCTGGCTCGCCCGGCAGATCGGGCAAAGGGGGTCAGTGTTGATGTGCCTGCGTACAAGCTCAGCTTGTGTAAGGAGAGCTTTGTGTTTAAGAATCCAGCAGAATGTTCGAATCTTAGGAGGCGTAGGCAGCTTCCATAATCTCGTCCAAGCATTGTCCGAGGAATGCGTGGTTGGCAAAGGTTTGATCCATTCATAGGCGGAGCTAGGAGTGAATTCCCCGGAGGGGGTGAAAGGCCATGACCAGGCGTCCGATCCAGCAGAATCAGAAGGTACACAAGTATTCTCAATACGAGACCATGTTGAAGGGGGAAGATGGGCGTGGATGAAGCTCCAGTCCCAAACACCAGCCGGAAGGACCATGCTTTGCACATTGAGGTCCTGAAGGTCGTCGGGAATAATGAGCGTCGGAGCCAAGTCGATGACTGATTCCCCAAGAAGCCATTTGTCTCGCCAGACATTCGTGTCTGTGCCCGAATTCACCACACGATGACAGCAATCTTTGAGCATGGGAAGGTGCTTCTTTATGAAGGACCAAGCAGCTGAGCCCGGAGTTTTCAGCAGGGAACCCTGCTTGAAATACTTATGTCTCAAGGCCTCAACCCACTGTGTCGGAGCGCCATTTAGGAATTGCCAAGCGTTCTTAAGCATCAGGGCAGTGTTTTGGGTTCTGGCTGACTTAAGGCCAAGACCTCCATAAGTTTTACATCGCGTCACCTTGCCCCACGAGACCAAGGAGAGCTTTTTGTGTTCCTTGCCTCCTGACCACACAAAGTCCCTGATGTGTTTGTCAATGTCGTCGCAGAGAGTGGGGGAGAGACACACGGTCTGCATAGTATAGGAGGGAATTGTCTGTAAGGTAGACTTAGCCAGGGTGATCCGGCCGGCTAGAGAGAGGTGTCGGGCAGACCAACTGTCCATACGCCCTTTGATTTGTTGAAGAATGTGTGCATGCGTTTGCTTATTGATTCTATGATGAAGCACTGGGACGCCTAGATAGCGACCAAGATCGGTTGTGCTTGAGATGCCCATATGGCGGCAGAAGGCACGTCGTTCCACAGGAGAGGTATTGGAAGAGAAGTAGCAGCAGGATTTCTCCTTTGAGACCACCTGACCGGATACTTGCGAGAAGAGTTGAAGAACCTTGTTGATTGTTACGGCTTGTCCCGGCGAGGCCTCTGCCATGAGGACAAGGTCGTCGGCAAACATCACGTGCGAGAGTGCAGGTCCAGTTCGAGTGAGCAGGAGTGGCTTCCATGTTCCTTGGCTAACTTCAGCGTTGATGGCCTGGCTTAGTCGTTCCATACAAAGCACGAATAGATACGGGCTGAGGGGGTCTCCCTTCCTGACTCCCTGTGTAGTAGAGAAGGGCTCCATGGTTGCGCCTTCCCACAGGATAGAGGTCTTCCCTGCGGAGACTATCTCCATGATCAGTGCGGTCAGGCTATTTGGGATGCCAGTCTTCTTCAGGGTGTCGGCGATAAAGGCCCAACTCATACGGTCGAAGGCCTTTGATAGGTCTAGCTTGATAGCGACCCACTTCCTCCTTCCCTTCATGTTCTTCATAGAATGTACCACCTCTTGGACGAGTAGAATGTTGTCACTGATACGTCTGCCCGGGATAAAGCTCGACTGGTGAAGGGAAACCCAATCACTTAGGAAGGGCTTCAGGCGTTCTACAATGACCTTGGAGATCAGTTTGAGGCAGTAGTTATTTAGGGAGATCGGCCGAAGGTCACTGCAGCGCTGAGGATGGGTGATCTTAGGGATAAGCACTAGTAGGGAATCCGCCATACGAGGATCGATCTTGCTGGTGTTGAAGGCATCCTGGACTGACGAGATGAAGGAGCGCCCGACATGGGACCAGTGTCGTTGGACGAAACCGTTGTGGATGTCGTCCGGGCCTGCGGCCTTCGCAGGGGCCATGCGAAACAAGACGTGCTTTATTTCCTCCTCAACAGGAGTGGCGGCTAGGAGCTGAGGGTCAGCCAGTGGAGTGAAGTTGCCCACATATGACGAGGTGGCATAGGTGTCGAGATGCCTGTTACAAGGACTGCACAGAAGGTTAGTGAAGAAGGTATGAACCAGCTGTTTGATACTTGCCGCAGATGTGATCCAGGCCCCATTCTCATCACGGAGTCTAGTGATCTTGTTATGATGTCTTCGTGCCTTGACATAGGCGTGGAAGAATTTGTTATTGCCATCACCGTAATGTAACCAGTTGATGTTGGAGCGCTGCTGCCAGTCCGCCTCTTCTCGAGAAAGAATGGAGCTCAACTGTTCCTGGAGCAAAACACACTGCATTTGAGCAGAAACAGAAGAAGATGTTTGCAGTTGTACCTGAAGCTTGTCGATTTTACGGAGTAGCTGATCTTTTTGTTTATGTTGTTGTTTAATGCGGTTAGAATACCATTTCAAAGCCGCGGTTTGAAATGCAGGAAGGGCATCCGTCATAAGTTTGCTATTATCCCATGTAGGAAGGAGATCGGACTCAAAGCCCGGTGTAATGTCCCAGCTCATCTTTGTTTTAAAGAAGTGACCTCTAGGCCTCGCCTGACGATGCCCAGATAGCAGGATAGGGTGATGATCGCTGTATAGTCTGGAGAGAACATCGACGTGCATGCCTCCCTCAATGGACAGCCACTCCTCATTAGCAACCGTCCTATCGATATTTTCACGCAGACGACCCTTGATGAAGGTGAAGAAGTGGCCGGAAGAAGGCATATCCCTCAGCCCAGCCGTGGTAAGAAGATGATTGAATCTGAGACTGGAGCGTCTGTCGAAACTTGTTCCACCTTGTTTTTCAGATATGTCAAGCATTGTATTAAAGTCGCCGACCAGAGCCCAAGGTTCATTGATGGAGGATGCGAGATTAGTGAGACGGTGCCACAGGAGGTCCCGCTTTTGGGGGTTAGGATTGCCATACACGAAGGTTAGCAACCAAGACTTGTTAATGCGGCAATGAACATATTGACGATGGCATTGACAGATATCAATGGAGCAGCGGTTGTTATCCCAGAGCACCCAGATGCCACCGGAGAAACCGAGCGCTTCCACACGATGTGAGGAGGTGTAATTGAGCTTCTTGACGATTTTATCAGCCTTTAACCCGCTGCAACGTGGTTCCAGGATGACTAGGATATGTAATTTGTATTTCCTCTTATACTCCTTGAGAAGAGAAATCTTTTCTTTGGATCCGGCTCCCTGAATGTTCCAGCAGAGGATGCTAGTCATTAAAACACACGGAGGGGTTGTAAGCAGCATGCTTATTGTATGGCAGCGAGCAGGCCTGATGGATCAGGCGCTGCGTCCATACCGACGTCATGATCAGCTTCTTCAGCTTCAAATTGGAGGCCCTTCTTAGCACTGGAAGTGTAATCCACACTTCCAACGAATTGCGCGATCTTGCCCTTCTTGCGTTCGCGGCCCGGGCTGATCGTTTGGTATACTACTCTTCTGTTACGAAGGAGGACACCACTGTTCGCTCCACCCGCCCCTGCTGAGAACGCGGGTGGATCGGATGAGTTTGCTGTGGGAGCTGAGGCTTGGAAACGAAAAGCCTCTGCAACTAAGGCACCGTCCCTTCCTTCGCTCACCTCATCATCAACGAGGGTGATAACAGAGTTATCACCACCTATGTGGGAGGTCGACGCGTTGGTCGTAGGGGCTAGTGGCGGCTTGGCGCTCGTCTGGGACCCTTGGCCCACAGGTTGCTTCCCCGCCTTCTTCTTGTTCTTCTTGTGGGTCACCGTCTCCCATTCCCCTTCCTTGTCCTTGCTGGTCTCGTTGGGGTTAGCGACAGCAGCCGATTGTGTTGTGGGGGTGTTCCTTTTGCGTCCGCGTGCTTGCCACGCTCACTGGATGCTGTCGGGGTTGTTGTTTTCTTGCCGGCTGGGGGGCGCCGATCCGGCATCTTTGCATGGATATCAGGTGTATAGGTTGGTGCTACATTCACGATCGGGGCTGCAGAGGAAGAGGGATCGACGCTGGGGAAGGCTGGGATGTACTTGCAATCCCCTGCGTTATGGCCGAGTCTACCGCACTTCATACAGAAGGTGGGAAGATTCTCGTATTCGATCCGGTACCTTTCATTATCAAGGAGAAGAGCTGGAAGCAGAGGCTGGGTAGTATCCACTTCGACGGCGATACGGGCAAATTTCCCCCTGTGACCAGATTGGGTTGTAGTATCGATTTTGATCGATCGTCCAATTAGGTCACCAATGCTCCATAACATGTGGTTTTGAAAGAGATGAATCGGTAGATCAGGCACTCTGGCCCATACAACCAGTCTCCGTGGGATGGGATCAGAAGGGCGAAAGTCCTTAGACCATGATTGCACTGAAATATAGTGGTTAAAGATCATCCATGGGCCTCCAGTCAGGGCACGAACAAAGTCGGCGTTGTTAGCTAATTGTATGATGTAATACCCCTTATCTAGATCTATGGCTCTAAACTCATCCGTAAGTTGCCATAAGATCGGGATCCTATTCATCAGTGCATTGAAGTTGACAGTGGTTCCGATAACTTTGATCACCACTGCGAATTTCCACGGTTCAAGAAGGGGCGGCAGTATCGCAGGGTTGATAGCAATTGCCGGCAAGTCTCCGTCTTTTGATATGCGGATGTCCGCAGGCAATAAGAGGTCCAGTGACACCTGAGAAAGGGACGCTGGCGCTTTGGTTAGACGCCCGGTCATGGCTTCTCTGTAGGATTTAGTACGTTGTTGTGGCGGAGGGTCAGTGTTGTCCATGACAACGTATGCTTGGATGAAGGAGTCATCAGAGGCTGGGACTGCGTCTGGTGAACCGGTTGCCGATGACTCGACGTTGAGATAGCCAGCGCTGGTGGAGCCTCGCCTAGCGCCGCGACCTCCCCGGCCGCCCCCACGGCCGCCTTCCAGGGCACGAAACCCTAGCGGATGGCTCATCGTTTCTGTAAATCTCCTACAGGTTTCATATTAAGATTTATTCATATAATTAGAATATTGTATCTCATATTTATATTTAAATTCAATTCAAAACTAAAGAATTAAAATATAGGTTCGGTGGTTATAGATTAATATTTAGAGACAAGAAATTGAAAAGAAGATTTAGAGATAATTGATTAATATTCAAATATAAGAAATTATGCACAGAGATAAAACATGGCATCGAAACATTAATTGTATACATTATAGGATAAGTCCTCACCAGAGAGTCTTGAGATGATTAAGGGGACATTGTAGGTGTCACAGAAGGTATATTGTGCCAGTAGAGGGTGTGTTGCACCATAGAGCATACTTCAGTGTCAGCAGTGGGCACGTTGTACCAATAGAGGGTGTGTCCCACCATATAGGACACTTCCGTGTCACTGAGGAGGATTTATCGTATAATTGTGGAAACAAAAAATAAGACATAATTAAAAGATGCATTGATTCAGTATAGGCTTATAGCTTTTAGATCTTAGTTCTTCTTTCAGTTATATTATATTCATGTTTATCTTGTTAGAAATTCAAGGCCACTTACTCTAATGTTATTTTTCCTATTTATGTATGAATTAGGACAAGATGTAGACATGTAGTAATATCTAGAAAAATCAGTCAAGAGAAAGGACACATCAATAGTTTTAAGAAGTTTGCTTGGTGGGGCACCATCTACACGATCCAAGGTACTAAGACAATGTGTAAGCTTTTTGATACACATCATTTTGCATACTAATTTACTAAAATAATTATCCAAGAGTTTAATTCTTTTTTACTCTCCAGTTAAGGCTAGCATAGAAGGGTCGATTCCATGAAATAATATTTTTAAGATTTGTTTCTTTTTAATCCCGGTTTGTTTTAAATTATTTCTTTTTGGTATTTTTGAATAAGTAGCAAAAAATAAATTCCAGTTTGACGGTTGGTTGTCTAAACTATAAGAAGAAATTAATAGGACAATGAAGTAAAGAGTACACTAATGCAAGGGAAGGAAAAAATATTCTCAGATAAGAAGTAAAGAAAGAAATTGTTAGCTGACAAGATTATCTAAACAAAAGTAAAGGGTTGAAATTAAAATATGAATTGAAAAAAAAGCATTCAGAAGAAATGATTTGAAATCAGGAAGGAAAGTATCAAGGCTTAGGGGATTCACCATCTTAGTTCTTGTGAAAATAGGATCAAGTGATACACGAAAAACAAGATAGAAGCAGTTATGTGATTTATTCATAAACAAAATGTAAGAGAGGAACTCAACATGAACCCATTGGTCATGGTGTTCATGTATCCTTATTATTCATCCTAAAGAGGATTTTTCCATAATAGCATCCAAATTGTCGTGACATCGGTTTAGGTGTTCTAAATCTTAGGTTCTACAGTCGCATCTGCCCAAATTAGCAAGCGATTAAAATGATTAATTACTTTATTTAAATTAGTGATTTCTAAACCATAAATCATCTGTGTAAAATAGTTGTGTAAAAAACGATCTGATTAACACATGACTAAGTGGCTACTCCCCTTGCCTCGATAAGAAAACTACTCACTATTCATAGCGAGGAAGGGAGAAACAAGGAGAAAAAAGATATGAAGTCATAGACCACAAATCTATAATTTATAAAGAGACCAAGGTGGTGAATTAAATGGCTTGATCTCTTTATCTCCCACTCCAAAAGAAAGAATAAGAAGGGAAAAAAAGAAATAAAGGAAATCTAGATATACAAGAAAAGAATTGATGTATTGCTTGAATGTAAAGATTACACTAAGAGTTGAAATTGATAGAGTTCAACTAAACATCGAGTGCAAAATTTTTGGGACTACAAACTAAGACTCTGTTACAACTAAGACTTGATGATCTTTTTCTTGCGGAGTCCCTCCTCCTTTTATAGGGGAAGGATGGGTGGAAACCCTAAAAAGGGAGGAGAAGGAAGTGTAAGAGGTGGTTATTGTATTTCTTGGTCAACATAAATATCTTGGTCAACATAAATCTCTTCGTCAATAGGAAATAGAGAAAATCATTGATTGCCTTCTTTTGACTCTTCAAATTCTAACTCTCTCTCTATAGATTCTCATTCTCGAAGTTTCCTATGAATTTCGGCTGGTAAAAAGCTTTGAAGTGCACCAGAAATATATTTTTCATGTAGCCCTTTGAATTTTATTTCCAATACATATTTGAACATTAAATTACACCTTAGGATGTCAGAGTTATCCCTATTTTGGTGCAACATATATATTTAAATCAGGCATTGCAGAAAAACAAATAGGCACATTCACTGGTTAGTTGGACAGTCAAATGACTAATAAAGTCATTGGTAAATATATTTTTCCTATATAAATTGAAATTATATTTTCAAAACATATCTAAATTTCAAATTTAGAATTTGTATATGGGAGTTATGACTATTTTGGTGTCATCTATACGTAAATTTCAGAAACTGCGGGAATTGTGCAAAGCATCTTCTAAGAGAAATTAATGATTGGAGTGATTACGAAATTTTCCTTAAAAAATCAAATATAATTAAAACTCCAAATAAAGAGAGAAAATGTAAACTAATACAATTAATTATAAAACTAAGAAAATAAACAACAAAACAATCCTAAAAAGATATCTAGAAGATGTAAAAAAAGCGATAAATGCATATTTATCAAAATATCCCCGAGCTGAATCCTTATTTGTACTCAAACAAATAAAATCATAAATAAATCCAATTTATGCTAACAATATTTCTATCCTCACCCTTGTAGCCATCACTTTATTCCTTACCTCCAGTTTTGGTTGAGCAATCCTATCTCATAAAATGATAAAACACAAAATCATATATTTCCTATCAAAAATAATATCATATGTTATTTCTAAATCAAGACTTTATTGAAAACTAGGCTTCATCTTAATTTTACTTTGACACTCTCATTTATATCATTGTATTTTCTTTGATGTGAGTTGCTACTCAAGAATAGGATGAAATTGGGGAATGTGAAAATAAAGAAAGAAGTGATGGTGCGTCCTCTTATTTGACTCGGGAAAATTTTTTATAAATGAAATTTTGGCTTCATTGATCACAATTTATTTCTTGTGCCCTTTGGTATCTTTTTATGGTATGCCCCTTTGTGGGGCATGGAATTTTTTATATGGGAATCATGCCACCTCGGACTTGATTTTTGTCCAGTGGTGATTCTTTACTTCTCTTTTTAAAAAAGAAAGTAAGGGTGAAACAAAAGGTGACGTTGTACTTATAAATTCACATTTTTTTCTTTTTGTTTTTTTGAAAGTGTCATTACATTTAATAGAATATTCCAATTAATCACATTATATAATATTTATATCAAGTTAATCCATTGTTTAAAAATATAGAAAAAATGTGTTTGATTTTGATTGATTCCATACGACTTGCTAACTTTTTCAAGAAGTGATGCTATTTGGGGGTCTTAGGTGACATGGTAGTTTCATACATAGCAATTTGTAACAATTTTTGCAAAATATTTATTAAATTCAAAGGGGTACAATGATAAACATCTATTCATATTGTTGACTAGATAATGGCCTTCTTACAACAAAATAAATAAAAACATGTCCGACTAGATAATGGCCATAAAAGAAGAAATTATAAAAGCAACTATATTTGAAAAAATGGAAAATTAGATGTAGAAAAAAGATAGATAAGGTGGGTGGAGTAGAAACATACCACCCACCTCCATCTTGAACTTAGATTTTTACTCATCCCGAGCAAAATCCAAACCCAAGATGGAGGGAAGAAAATTATTGGGTTCACCAGGAGGCCCTGGTAGCTCAAAAAATGTCCATCTGAAGGGAATGTTGATGATGGTTGGGGCTTTGAATAGAGGAGCTTCATGATACACCCAATGGATGGGTGGTCATGGAAGCTTAAATGGATTTTCTTAATGGTGTTACTTATCACCTCACAGTCCTTCGAGTAGGATCTATAGATCTTCCTTCAGTAGTGAAACAAATGTTGTAGATGAATGTGGATTGGGAGAGATTGGCGGGTGCCCATTGGGTAACACATGTAGTGCTGGATGTGGAAGAATGTGCAGGGGTTCTGGCTCGAGTATATTTTTTCCACTTGGATCTACAAGTAGTGGATAGGGTGTCTATATCGGAAGAACTAATTTGTTAACCGAGTAAACAATCACATGGGGTCGTATGTCTTCGTGGAGGATTATGCAATAAGGTGCATCCGGATCTTTTACCACTTATATGGAAGCTTGTGGATTTGGTGTGGACGACTCACCGATGGCGTACTTGTCGTCATAATTATCAAATATGATTGAGCTAGGTTGTTCCATCTCTATTGGGGAGTTCTTCATCTCTTCTTCATAAAAGATCTCATCAACATGGATGTCTATGGAGTCATTAGGCTCCTTTACTATGTTGAAGGGGAGATATGATTCCTTTATATGACATGTGCCCAACTCAATGGGCTCATAAGGGATCGGCTCCCAATATAAAGGTGGAATGTAAGGTTCTTGTGATGGTGGAATCACCTCATTAGGTTCAACAAGATGTGGAAAAAGAGGTGGTAGAGTCAGAGCATAGTACTCTTGATGAGGAAGCCTTTCCAAAGAACCCATCAATTCATCTTGGGGAAGTGATGGCACATTGGTCACTATAGGCTCAATCAACCTTGGATGATTTTTATAAACATCTAAATCTGGGCCTGCAACCAAGAAGGGTGGTGGAGATTTAGGTTGTTAGGACGTTCTTTGAGCCCGCCAGTCTTTAACCTTTTTGTTAAAAGATTTTTGATTCATGAATTTATCTACATAGGCATCCATCCATTCATTTTCTAACTTACATGGATAGTCGGGGGCCCATACAGTTGATGCCCTAGCTATACAAAGTTATTCATTTGCAACAATCTTAATTTCTTTAGAACACATATCCATCTCCTGATCAAGGTTGTGTGAAATCTCTGCTACTTCACCTTGGATTTCTTCCAAGGGTGACGGTTCATTATACAAAAAGGGTTCAACAGAAGCATGATGGTCATTTACAACAACTAGATTAAAATCTACAATGAAAGTGATGTGTGGAGCTTCAGGTACTGGAGTTGGTTCTACTTGATTGAAAATGATACAATCGTCATCACCATCATCGATTAAAATCATCCTTTGCTTCACTGGCTTCGGATCAAAAATTAGTAGCACAGAATCAACGTTCGGCGGGCGTCACATGCATAGTAATAATGATAGTTATATTTGAGCATAGAAAAAATATACTACTGGAATGGAAACTCATTAGAAAGAGGAATAATCACTTCCGGAACTTTACTTGGAAGGCATAAAAATAAGTATAAAAGTTTTTTTTCAAAAAAAATTGGGGTTCGAGAAAATGATCTGTTGTCCCGAGCAACGGCGCCAAAATTCATATGCATCGTTTGCATGCCAATTCACTAGAATAATTATCCTAGAGTTTAATCCTTTTTTACTTTTCATTTAAGGCTAGTATAGAAGGGTCGATCCCACAGGACAATATTTTTAAGATTCATTTCCTTTTAATCCTAGTTTTTTTTTTGAAATTATTTCTTTTTGATATTTTTTAATAAGGAGCAGATAATAAATTCTAGTTTGAGGGTTGGTTGTTTAAACTAGAATGATAAATCAAAAGGGCAAGCAAGTAAATATTACACTAATGCAAGGGAAGGAAAAATTATTCTAAGACAAGAAGTAAAGGAAGAAATTGTTAGCTCACAAGATTATCTAAACAAAAGTAAAGTGATGAAATTAAAAAGGTGAATTGAAAACTAGCATTTAGAAGAAATGATTTGAAATATGAAAGAAAAGCATCAAATCTTAGGGATTTCACCACCTTAGCCTTTGTGAAAATAGAATCAAATGACACACGACAAACAAGATAGAATCAAGTATGTGATTTATTTGTAAACAAAGCACAAGAGAGGAATTCTATGTGAACCCATTGATCATGGTGTTCATGTATCCTTGTTCTTCATCCTAAAGAGGATTTTTTCACGGTCGCATCCAAATCCTCATGAAATAGATTTGGGCATTCTAAATCCCTGGTTCTACTATCGCATCCATCGGGATTAACAAGCAATTAAAAGGAGTAATAACTTTGTTTCAATTAGTGATTTCTAACCCAAAAACCATCTATCTAAAACATTTGTGTAAAACTCAATCCAATAAACACATGGCTAAGGTTCTACTCCCTTCGCCTCGATAAGAAAACAACTCACTAGTCATAGCGAGGAAGGGAGAACCAAGGAGAATAAGATATTAAGCCATAGACCACATATCCAGAATCTCCTAAGAAACCAAGGTGGTGACAATGAAATGTCTTGATGTCTTTATCTCCCGCTCCAAGAGAAAGAATGAGAAGAACAAGAAAAAATAGAAATAAAGGAAATTCAAATGTAGAAGAAAAAAACTAGTTTTATTACTTGAATGTAAAGATTACACTAAGAATTAAAATTGACAGAATTTAACTAGAAATTGAGTAATATGATTGGTTCAACTAATATAACAGAGTTCAACTACAAAAATATCAAAATATATGTCTTCAAGAGGAATGATACTTAACCTATCTCTAGTTATTATAAATTGCTCTAAGCCAAGGGGTTTTGTAAAAATATCAGCTAATTGGTTTTCAGTATCAACATGATGAAGACATATGTTACTTTTAGCTATATGATCCCGAAGAAAATGATGTCTAAATCAAAGTACATGATCTGATGGCACATATTAAGACCCAAAAAATGATTTGCAAATAGGGCTCGTGATCTTTTTACTTCTTTTATAGAGAGAAGTTATGGTACTTAATGATTTTTGATGACATGAGAGAGCATAATATCAAAATCTTTTATACGCAAGACATGTTTTATTACTAGTGCATTTGATAAGATCATGTTAAGACATTTTGCCAAATTCATGAGTAACAACATGAGAATGTAACAAGAATTTGAAACCTTTTGATGAGTTCAACTTTTCACTTTCTTTAGCAAAATATTGTTTTAGTAGTTTTAGTTTTCAAACATATTCAAGTGAAATTTTATTCAAGCATACAAATTGATCACCAAGTTTTTCTTGAAGAATATGATTGGCTTGAGCACAAAAAGAGGTAAACTATTGATATAAGGCATATTTTCTTATTAATTAAAGGATTTAATTTTCAAAAGAAGCATTTTAAATAATAAGATTATTCAATTTGTTTATGTCAACAATATTTAAATCATTTATACTAAACAATTTGTTATTATTTTTCAACTTTATCCAAGGTAATTATAGCAAGCTACATATAATTAATTTTTGATGGATTAAATAGAGGTACCTCATCATTATCATTACCTTTCAAGTTCATCTATTGTGTGCACATATATGTATTCCTTTTTCTTTTTATTATCACTTACTCCCATAATGGTTCTATTTCCTTCATTTCTTTTTTCTTGCCTTTTCCCACGTGTATAAAAAGCTTCCTTGTCTTAATTCCTATAGACCATCCAAAACTAAAAAGTAGAAAAGTTTTGGTACCCATCTAATGGTTCTTTTGTTTAGGATAATTAATGATCATATCTCATCATTTCAAATATTTAGAACAATCTAATATGTAGAGTTCATTACATATTTGAGTCACCTAAATTAATTTCAAGTGAACTATTTTATTCTTATCAAACAGTTCTATCAGAACTATCCTCGGTCAAAATTTTCTTTGACCGGAGGAATTCTTGGTCCAACAATTTGTCGACCAGGAAGATTTTCCAGTACAAGTAATTTTGACAAAACTACCTTTGGTCAAAATTTTCTTCGACCGGAAGAGATCTCGGTCGAGATCTTTGTCAATCGAGTTGAAGTTATGTGCATTTTTAGTGAATTTAGAATTTCTAATGTAAACAAATCATGCTATTATATTTGGATAACATAATTAAGCAATCAAATCATACAAGAGTATACAAGTTAAAGCTTATTGTAGTTGAGATAAGACAATATGATTTTGAAATTATGTTTAGGTCAAATCTCAACTAAATATTCCATGTTTCTAAGTTTGAGGTTTTGGAACCCAAACTAAATTTTTATCCTTGTTTTTCTTGTAAGTACATGAAAACAAGTAATGTCCAAGATGTAAGAAATAATGATAGCAAATGAAATCAATTTCATTCCTCTTTTTGACAATGTGATCGTGAACAAGATTGTTTTAGGTACATACATGAGTTTGGTCTTGGGAACTTGTGTCCTTTTAGATCTAGGTTTTTTATAGGATTTATCTTTAGGTACATAACCTAGCCCTCTCTTCCCAATTTGAACAGAAGAGTCCTTTAGGATTTTATCAAGAATGTCATTATTTTTCAAGATACTAATATCTTTTTGCAACTTAGAAATTTCATCCATTTTCTTTTTAATGTCCAACTTTGCTTGGTATAGTTTAGATAACAAACTATCTCTTTCTTTGACAATAGCATCATAATCCAAATGAGTACATAAAATAGGTTGAGTTTGAAGACCATTCATTTAAGCAAGCAATTTAACCTTTTCTTGAGAAAGAAGATCATTATTTTTTTTCTAGGGCAAGCAATTTGGTATGATAATCATTAATAGAATCTTTCAAGGAGTTATTTTTGGAAGAGAGATCAGGTATTTCGTCATACAACTCATCATTGGTTTGTAAAGCCTTTTTCAATTTCCTTTTACACTCAACATACTTGTCATGTAGTTCTTCTATATTATTAACTAGCTCTTCTTTATATAAATCAAGAAGACTTACCTCATTTTGTTCTTCATCGGTTGTTGCAATGAAACAACTTACCTCGTCTTCTTTACTTTCACTTGATTTTTTCCTTGTCACTTTGTGGAGCTTTTCTCCTTTCTTCTTCTTTGGACAACTGAATGTCAAGTGGCCTTTTACTTCACATTCAAAGCACCATCTACAATATTGGTCACTTGTTGATGGCCGACTCTTATGCATCCTTTCCATGTTGAGGTTGCTAGAAACACCATCCCCCATTACTTTAAGACATGTTAGGGCTCCTTTAAGACCTACTCTGATACCAAATAATAATATCTGGAGGGGGTGAATAGATTCTTATAAAAATTTAAAGCAATAATAGAATGAAAAATGCAAGCAACCAAATGAAGACGGGATTCAGAGTGGTTCTATCTAATACGCCAGTACACTACCTATTTGTTTCTAACTAGGATTTTGCAATAAATAATTTTATTACTTATCCGTTAGGACAAATTACAAAAGTACATGTTGCAACTAATCCCTCTTCTTTATCGCCCACAAAAGAGCACCATGTGAACCTCATCTTTTATAGACGACGGAAGAGCACCTATATCCTCTTCTTTAACAGATGATGGAAGAGCACTGCAACAATACCTCTTCTTTAACGGATGACGGAAGAGCTGCAACAATACCTCTTCTTTAACGGACAACGGAAGAGCATCGATCTCCTCTTCTTTAACGAACGATGGAAGAGTACCAAGTTCAAAAGACTCCTTCTTCTCGTAAGATCCTAGATAGCCTTCACTCCAAGAAGTATCCCAATAATAGTACAATAAAGAAAAAATATAATGGAGAAAGAAAGAAACAAAATAAGCTCACAAGATATACAATTCTTCTCCTATGGATAAGTGATGATGATCCACTCAAAATGGTTTATGCAAAGTAGTATTTGGTGGAGAGGACAATATAGTTGAACTAAGGGCTTAGTCTTATAATGATAGAAACTTTAAGTATTGGACCTATGATCTTTGAGAAAGATGGCAAGTATGCTCTAGTATGTATCAAACGTTGTTGCAAATGTAATGTTCAAAGTTGTATACAAAGTTCATGTTTAGGTGCCCTAAGACCACTCCTATACATAGGAAATGTTTGCAGGTGGTTAGGGTACCTATGAGTAGTCTCTAGAGTGTTCTTAGTGGTCAATTAGCCATTTGGTCGAAATTAATTGGATTGTAATGGCTAATTTGATTGTTAATCAAAAGAGATTCTAGAACCTATCTCAGTCGACAAAATCGTCAATCGGAAGTCACTTGGTCAAGAAATCCTTTGACCGGAGTTGTTCTAAGGGTCAAAATTGGATAACATCTAACTGTCATTCTAACTTCTTGGTCATACAAACTAACAGTCTATTCTTGATTCACCAAACCTCGATTTCGGTCAATAATTTCTTCAACCGAGAATGACTCTGGGCTAGGCAATTTTGGGTTTTTTTTGGTGTTTTGGGTCTTTGACCGAGGAGGTACTCGGTCAACAATATTTTCGACTGAGTTTGTCTCGAATGACAAAATCTTTGATTGAAAAAGTCCCTAGAAAAAGATTTGACAAAAGTTGAAAGACCTATCAAATAGTTCTAAAGTGATCAACCTACCTAGACACTTGGTTTAGACATATGGATAGGTTTGGGATAGGTTTTGGAGGATCATCACTTGTATCAAGTTGTACAAACAAATATATAAATACATAGTAAAACTAGATTTGCAAGTATCCAAAAATATAATTGCAAGGTCTTTGTAATTGGATCTTGACTTAATTCCTTGATCATCAAAAATAGTTAATACACATGTTAGTAATACAATTTTAGAAATATTTGCATCATCAAAATATGAGTGTGTGGCATATCTAAAAAGCCAAGAACCAAGTTTCTTTCCTAAGAATTCATGAGAATATATTTTATACACTAAATGGTTTGGTTTCTTTCTATGGTTATTATGATGAGTATCATGTTTGTAACACTCCCAAGTTGAAAAAATGTTTTAGCTTCCTCTTATGTGATAAGCAAATCAGGTGTTACACAACCTCAAGCTAAAAACTTACTTATCCTCAGGTATGCTCCCACTAAATCTATTTACTAGTTTAATCTATTCAAAATGATAAATATAGTCCCAAACACATGCTTATTGACAAGATAAATCCAACCCTGACTATATACATGCAACCCACCTCTATCATCTCTTTAATCATAGTTCAAAAGCAACCAAAGCATATTGAAAAAAGATCTCCCTTATAGGGAATCAAAACTCATGTAAGTTATATGGCATCTACAAGGCTCCTGGTAAAACCATTTCATATGTAGCTATGCCCAAAGAAGATCATATTGTAGTTTCAGTTTCATGCATTTACTCCTATAACTCAATCCACCCTAATTAACCCACTGATGAATGCACATTCATCTTAGTTTTAGTCACATTTTAGTTCAATTTTGGACTTATATTCCTTGAATTACCTTTGATTTTGCCTTTATGTAGTTTTCCTTATTTTTATGTAACTATTTAGGATTTTGATCAAATCTATGGGCTTCCATGGTAGGATTAAGCTTCAGCAGTTGCACGGAATCTTAGGAACCTAAGAGTTCTGATTTTTTGGACTTGATATTCTATTATCAGTCCCTTTGTCAGTCGACATTGTCATCGACTAGAGCCTCCATTGGCGTCAACCCTCGCACTAACAACAATACCACCCTGGGTTTGTTTTGAAGTAGATGAATCATCGATCAATGCAACTAAGCTCTGATGGCTATAATACCAACATGTTTCTAACATTGATTAGACATCCCATTGACCAATGAGGACTCCAGTCTCATTGACCAATGATGCATGCCAGACTTTTTCTCCCTATGCCCTTTCATCGACCACCCATCGCTCTCAAGACTCCCATCATCCATGTTGTGACGGTCGAGTCCAATGGGATTTCAACTCCCATCGACCGATGACACTTATATTTCCATCAGCATATCACGCCCTTGTGAGCCACTGAGGATGATGTTTCTACAATCGTTGATTGATGAATTCCCATGCTCTAAGAATTATGACACTCAAACAGATAGTGGCCCTAAAAGACTCTATCGTAGCCTATAAATAATCGACCCCCGCCCCCATTGGGAGACATCACTTCTCCTTCATGACACTACAAGGCTGCCACACTCCAGCTAGTTTGAGAAGATGATCATCATCAATCCATGATCCATTAGCCACCTCAGTGGTGTTTCTATAATGCTTCCACTCCACCTCCACTTCGCCAAGGTTCATTCCCTTTCCATGAAGGTGGTTGGATTCACGATGCCATCACCATCCTTTCACATGTTGCCTCTTCTCTGACAAATTAGAGTCCAAGGAGAGAAGGATCAAGGAAGAATGAGAACTTCCAATGCTTGTCTTTAGTGTTATCCCCTTCCCTCGATCTAAAATATCCATTTCATCAAGTTCAAAGGGATTTTGTTGCTCATACTAATCCACTTCTCCCCAGTGACTAAAGATGATGTCTAATTATTCCTTCTCCCTTGATTGTTTTGAATTTGTCATGAAGAGTGAGAAATCCCTCTCCTGAGGTGTGTGGATTAGCCCTATGATCCATACTTGCATGTTCATCTTTTATGTTCCACGGCTTGTATATAGCCCTTTTGATTCAATATTAATCATTTGATTGCATGTTTAGTAGATTGATCTCCTGCCTAACATTATCTATTATATTCCTAGGTTGTGAGAAAATCAATGCTTTTGTTTTGAATATATATTAACTTGGTTGATGCCCAGATGAGAACTTCTGAAGGGATGTCTCCAGAGCAATAGATACATGATATATGAGTAACAAAGCATCATACTCACAGAGATATCTACGTAATTTTGTCACTCCTAATAGATGGAATCTTTCTTGATCCAATTGAATGGTTTGATCAAGTTTGGATATGTTATGGATGTGTTTATGTGTGTAGCACTGGTGAAACTCATTTTATCCCAGTGACTCCCATCATTGATCTAGAACTAATTTCAATCCTGCAATTTTACTATTCTCTAAAATTCGTTAAACTCAATCCAATCGACCCTTGGTTTTAAATATTAGTCTTAGTGCAACTAGATACCATTATCAAGGTTCTTAAAAATGTTGTCCCTTGGGATTTGATCCTCAACTATTGTATGATAAGAACATGTCCTCTTATGGGTGGAATTATTGCATGTTGTTTTTGTACAGTTGGGAATATATACTCCAGTGCATTTGTTAGTGTGATAAATTACCACATTGAATCGTGGTGGTTTTTGGGGACAATAGAATCTTCTACGTAGTCCAGTTCTATTTAGATTAATTTAGGATTCTACTTTCACCTTTGACACTATTTCATATTCACTTGAATGTTATATTTATACATCCATTTGACTTGTGAAAGATCTATCCATCTCAGGTACTGCAAACTAGTGCATGCGGCACTCCACCAGCATCGACCTTGCATCAAGATTTGATCCTAAGATAGAATGAACCTTTCACCATCAGATGAAAGTGAAGAAAACTAGAATGGCCGAGGAAGAAATCTCATGAAGGGTGAACCTAGACATTATAGTACAAAAAGAGATCTCATAGAAGATGCTCGAGATTTCATTCAAGAGGAAATCTATACAGCCCAAGCTATTGCACAAAAGGTTGAATGACTAAGGAACTTAGGTAGTTCTCAATCCCTAAGGATATTGATGTTTGACATCCAGTACAACCACATCCTAGATTCCCTAACTTAGAAATTGGGACGCATTGGATAATGCTACTACATGGTGCCCTTTTTAGGCAAACAAGGAAAAGATTGTCAGAACACATCCTAAAATTTGTGGATCTATGTGATATGACCAAGAAAAATGAAACTTATGACAATGCTATTAGACTCTATCTTTTCAAATATTCACTTGTAAATAGAGCAAGGGGTTGGTACAATGCCTTGTAAGGTGATCCATCATCACATAGGGATAATTTTAGAATAAATTCCTTGAGAAATTCTATCCTCCTCTCACATAAACCATCTGAGGTTAGATACTACAATTTAGACAAGTCCCGGGTGAAACTCTAGTAGAAGCACTAACTACTCTACCTTGGGATGTAAGATTTTCCTTGTTGTGGCAATGAGAAATGCTACAACTCAAGGAGAGAACAATCAAATGGAGGATCAAAACTCCATCCATAGTATTCCTAACAAAGGGTACTATACTCCCAACCAAACAAGAATCCATCCTAGTTTTCAATACGGCAATCCTACAGGAGTAGAAAAATCATAACATCTCATACATGATAGAATTCAATTTTGGGGTCCTCCAGGCTTCCAGAACAACTAGCAACATAATTTCAAAAATCAAGGAAACTATAGGGAAAGCTCACAAAGCAAGAATTGCACTCAATTTGAGGACCCTAACCATGTCCCACAACAACAACAATGTGGACAAAAAGAAAATGCTCCCTCATGTGATGATGAATTATCAGCCATTGGAAAGATGTTACAATCACAACAAGTTATGATTGTAAATAAGCAAGCACATAAAAAACATCAAGTCTCAATTTGCTCAACTCTAAACTAACCTCTGTCCACCTATAGGAGCTTGTGTAGGATGTCCATAAGACAATATAAATCACATATAACAACTTAAAGTTATGACAACCCATTCTAGCCATGTATTGCCACAAATAATAACTCCTATCACCGTAACAAATAGTCCAGATGATGAGAGTAGTGTGTTTATTGCTCAGAACACAAAAACAACTCAATTAGAAAATTACACAACTACCTCACCACCACCCAATGTTCCAATATATAAGCCATGTGTTCCATTTCATAATCACTAACTCATTGTCTACTTTATTCTAGGTTCAACAAATTTAAATAAGCCCTCAAGAAGTTATATGTCAATATCCCACTATTGGATGCCATGGTTGAGATGCCCCAATGGTCCAAATTCTTTAAACTCTTTCTTCGTCACAAATACATAACTAAAGAATATGAAATATTGAAGCTAGCAAGAACATCATCAAATACTATTTCAAATAAGATGCCTCACAAGCAAAAGGATCTAGGATCTTTCAGGAGTACATGATCAATAAGTAATTCTACCTGCCAATAAGGTTGAGTCAATCTTGGATCTAGAATCTCCATCATACCACTCAGCTTATGCAATAGACTCGGCCTTATGGACTTATGACCTACAAGAATGACTATCGAGCTTGCTGACTCCTCTAGAACTAAGCCAGTTCACATCATACAAGATATACTTGTAAAGTTTGGGGAGATATATATCCCATGTGATTTTGTAGTACATCAATAACAATTGTCGCTACCATCTCATTTAGCAAGCCATTCCTCTCTACCACTAGATCCTTGGCTGACGTTGAAGCGGGAATCTTATCTCTATGAGTGGGGAACTAATCATTTGATTTTTGTGCATCTGGAAGCACAAAGGAACACACTGAATAAGAAGAAGAAAAATAATAAGTTTATTTTCTTGATTGTGTTAATTAATTTACCAAAATGCAACAACAACTCTTTTCCTCAAAAAAAACCACCAATATCTAAATCGAGTATACCTTTAGAAGAGGATCACAGTGCAAATAGAATGAGATTTCACTAGCTACTCAGAGATGAATAAAATACATCAATTATGAGGAGACACTTCCCTCCCTTATCGCTACTCATGTAATACCTTCCTCAGATATCCATAAGCCTTCTCGTCTAGAGACAATTGTCTTCCTACATGCATAATAGCCCAACAAATAGTAGCTACTTGTTCCATCTTTTCTCCTCCACAAGTAAATGAGGACCATCAGACACTGTATACTTTTGTGATGCCCCATGGCAATAAAGAAGAGTCATTTGGGATATCAAGATAAATCTCTAGATCTGTACCCCATAGACATCGATGGATAGCATGGATATGATGGAATAATTATGCATCAACAAATGAAGTTTGCTTCCACACCTTCACAATGTTACCCCATCCATAATGCATCTTTGATTCTAAACAACTATTCATCATCCTATGTTGAGCCATGGAGATTGACCCAACATAGTTGGAACTGTCTACCCTTGTATTCTGACATTCAACGCACCATATGGGGAAGAACACAAGTAATCCAACAAATATAAGGAATGGCTAAAAAGTAAACCACATGGAGAATGTGATATTCCATCTAAGGCTCCACTTGGATCCCCTTCATGGTAATAGAATCAATGTGTCAAGCTATAACATAAAAGCAGACACTTGTCAGGAAGCAACCCATATTTACTTAATTCCTTCTTATAATTCTAGATTAGACAATTTTGTACTCATTAGATAACACAATGCAAGATGCAATATTAAGTTCTAAATACTTCCTTTTTGGATTTTTGAGGGAGGAAATAGTGTTGATAGGAACACAACCACATCTAAAGGTCCAACCAACATGATTTTCCCCTCCATCTCGAATTTAGTGTTTGCTTGGGATGAGAAAAATTTCTAAGTTTGAGGTGGAGGGTGGGTGGGATATGTACTACTTCCCATCCATACCTATCTATTATAGACTTAATATTTCATCATTGCATATCTAATAAGGATTTTATGACTTTTCAAACAAAGATTGTATAGAATTTTTTCAAATTTTTGATGCTTTTTCAAATGATCAAAGCCATTATCTAGATGGTTAGTTTCTTTTTCCATGCAATTTTGCATCATTAGACCCCCCCCCCAATATTCTAAGAAAAAGCTCAGATGGGACAACTTTTGAAACTAACCAATGTATATAACACGCATTGTAAAGCTTATAAATCCTAATTGACAAAGAATGAAAGAATGATAATCTATATGTTTGATAAGAGGAGTCCCCCTCCATTATAAAGGAGAAGGGGGAAGCATACAAACTTTAGACTGAACCCTAATGGGCCAAGGCACACTTGGGCCCATATAAAATTAGATTCAATCTACTTAATTAACTAAATTAATCAGACTCACTACTACTCCCCCTCAAGCTGAAGCTTGGGAAAATCCCAAGTCATCTTGAAAATAGAGAGATAGACTAAAGAAAAATAAAAAATAAAGATAATCCAAGCCCTTACAAGAATTTCTCCCCCTCAATATTATAATAAAGTGCTCAAAAAAATCAAACACTTAGACACTCCCCTCAAGTAGATACTCCACAGCAGGCAAGTAAGTCATAGAGGTTTCTCAATCATATGGAGCAGAAGTAAGCAGAAGAAGAGCATCATGGTCTTTATCACAGTCGCTAACACTGTAGCCCAGAGAGTGATGGGTTGTAGTAGTAGTAGTAGTCAACATGCAAACAGAGCACGAATGAGCCAGAGAATGTTGGATCACAGTAATAGAAGGTCAACATGCACACAAAGCATGGACAAATAGAGAGTCAATGTGGACAAGCCAGAGAGTGTTGGTTCACAGTATACAAGTTTAAAGAGTGTTGGCTCAAAAAGTCTAGAGAGTGTTGGCTCATAGTAGAAAAGTCTAGAGAGTATTGGCTCATGGTAGAAAATTCCAGAAAGTGATGTTTCACAGATGAAGTAGTCAATGAGCAAATAAAAAATGGACAAGTAAAGATCCAACATGCGCAAAGCACGGACAATGTCAATGTGCAAATAAAGCACAGAAAAAAAAATAGAAAGTAGAGTCGAGTAGCCAGATAGAAGATTGTCGGCTTGAAAAGGCAATTAGTATACATAAATCTCCAGATTGAAATTTCTCCGAGAAGCATATGATAAGCAAAAGTTTTTTGAATACAAATATAAATAGTAGAAGTCCATAAACACTTCAAGAAACACATAAAGATCCACAAAAATATATATAGTAGCAAGAAGATCCTCATAGATAAAAGTAGAAATTTTCCATCTTCATCTCATCTCTCCTTTATTTCTCCCCCTCACATTAACCACAAAAAGAAACAAGAGTGATTGGGGTGAATAATCATAAACATTGATAGAGGAATAGTTACATAAAAATAAAGCACCACAGGTATAAAGACATGGTAGGAAGTAAATTAATGCATTGTCCCCTTTTTTGGTGCTTTATATATCAACAGGGGGTCTTTTTGTTTTCCAAAAAAAAGTGATCAAGTCTTTTTCGGTCAAAGGTTGGTCAAAGTTTTGTGCATCTTTTCTTTGGTAGTTGTAAGGCTAGGAAGTACTTTATTAGGAAGTGTTTTAATAGATTGGTCATAGACATCTTTTTATTTTCTAGAAAATAATCTCCACTGGCATAGACATGGTAGGAAAGTTTTTTAAAAAATTGGATAAAAAAGTAGATAAAACAACCACTTCTTGTATTTTATTTCCGGCCCCATTTTCCTTTCTTTTTCCCCAATTGACTTCTGCAATTTCCAAATAAAGGATGACAAATGAAGTACTTCTTAATTTCATGTGATAATGGAATGGCCACGTGTCATTTTCGTTAATTATCTATGCTTTGAATACAAAAATAAAAAACCAATCTTTATTTTCCTTGTCTCAATTTCTTAGGCTATCAACTTTTAGCCATGACCAAAAACAACGACAGATTTGGCAATAGCAGGGGTACCATGCCCGACTTTGCGGCAGTGTGAAAAAACTGACAATAGAATTAAGTCAGTGGTGCTTCGTCTGTGGTTTTCCCTTTTGGAGTTAAAAGAGAAGTAATTCAAGAAGGAAATAGTTAAGTTTTATTCTTGATGCTTCATCTTTTCTTTTTAACATATATGTCGCATTCAACAATTTGTTAATTGAGTATACGGGTGAGAGTCTAGGAGGATCTAGAGGGATTCCAGGAGCAGTCACCATGCACAACAGATGGTAATGGATTAATTTTGTAGATGGAATAAGGACAATATACAAAAAGTTGTGAAGGAAAACAATGAACCCATTTCCAGATCTGGGCTTCATGAATGAGCAGACTCCAATGGGTGAGCAACGAAGATGATAACAATTTCTTTCTGAGTCGGTAGATTTACAGATGAGCGAAGGGGTTTATTATGGATGAAGTATTGATGAACATAAGAGGAATATGGTTGATACAAAAGTGGTGTAAGAGATGATGGAGGAGATGACTATAGAGATCGGGATGAAATTTGGCAGGCATCCAAGTAAAAAAATAGCATCTCCCCATAGGTAGAGGCTTTTCCTTTATCTCCCTAAATTAAGATTTATGCTCTGATACCATATTAGATAGTGTGATATTCATCCCAAAACCAATTGTCAATGTGAAGGAACCACACACCATATAAGCCTTGGGAACAACCCTGAGCTCAGCGGTGTGGGACTATTCTAACATCCACCCTTTAAGTGCAACCAATTTTGTATGCTTGCACTTATCATTTTGATTTTAGGTAGGTGTAGTCCTCACACTTGTCTTGTGGGGTCCGCTCTAATGCCATGTCAAAGAATGAAATAAGGCTATTTGATATGTTTGATAAGAGAAGTCCACCTCCTTTATATAGGAGAAGGGGAAAGCATACAGACTTTACACTAAACCCTAATGGGCTAAGATGCACTTGTGCCCACATACAATTAGACTCAAATTACTTAATTGAAAAAATTAACCAGACTCTCTAATACTAACATCATGTTTCTTGAAAAAAAATGGTAAGTAACAGTGGAAGTGAGAGGGATCAAACACATATTTCTTCCTACTAAGTAGTGGAATAATTACATTGAATCACCACTTGATCCCCATCACATCATTATTTGAGCATAGTGTAACAAGGAGAACAACCCAGTGCAGTGAATTGTAAATCAAGTTAGATTATGATATGATCCCTCTTCTACACTTCTTCTTCCATCTTTATACCCCCTCCATGAACCAAAAAGAAACAAAAAGCCACAAAAATAGTTCCAAACCCTAATTTTGGGGTGGCATACCCTTCTCTATCTGCTTCTTCCATACCCTTGCTTTGTAATAGGGGTTTACTATCAAATGCAAATAAAAGATGTCAATGTGCACATAGAAAAAAAGTGCAATCTCGAGTTGAATAGTGAAGAAATTCGCATATAAAAAAATGCAATCAATGAAATTGCAACCATACAATAAAATATCAAGTCAAATAGAGGAGAGATTTGCTACTTCCTTCCATACCTTCATTCATTCCCCCTTCCACCTATAGGCACAATGAATGCATAAACTTTACCACTCTCTTGAAAAACACCAGTGTGGGTACCTTCGAACTCTCACGGGGCTCTTAGACAAACTTGATGTTGGAGATAGTGGAGAGCAAGTACTTTTGTGAAGTGAAATCACACAAAAAGATATTGTAAGATGTGTTAAATGACCTCCAGAAGTCGAGACACTTATCCATACTTGGAAGCAAAGAAAATAATGTAATGTGAAGATAAGGCAATCAAAAAGGTTGAAAGTATTCAATTGGTGACCATTTTAGATTTTATGTTACTCGAGGATGAGCAATGTATAAGTTTTGCATATTTTGATGCATGTGTGTTAATCTGAGTTTATATCACATTTTTAGTTTAATGTTGCACTTATATTCCTTACATTACCTTGGATTTTGTCTCTATATAGTTTTCCTTAGTTTTATGTAAATATTTAGGGTTTTTATCAAATTTATGGGCTTCCATGGAAGGATTAAGCATAACTAGAGCACACCAGCTTAGGCCACACTGATCCTGCTAACTGATCACCATGCCCAATAATTTTTGGATCTTGTAGACTTAATATTCTATGATGAGTTTTGTAGTCAGTCCATGTCATTATCGACCAGAGCCTCCATTCGTGTTGTAAAGAACTGAAATCTATGTATATTCTTAATCTAGCCCTTTTCCTGAGTTTCTCTTTCATTTGTATTCTTTTTGGCCTTGATGTTAAATAATGAGCATTATTAGTGGTTTGGAATATATTTGATCAATATTTATGCAAATATATGGGTTGATGCACAAATACCTCAGTAAATGTTTCAATCATGGTCTAAAATACAAATTTGCCTTTTAAGTGAGATATTGTTAAAATAAATTTGTTCTAGAATTTCTATATCCTTTTGGAGAAAGGAAGATATAAAGAGATATATAATAACTCTCTAAATAAGATAATGCAAATATTTAATATGAGGAATAGTGCTAATAATGTATAATGGGCTAAAACTTATAAAAGGAAGACTAACTGGTTAAATATACTTTAGATTCATTTTTTTGGGTTTGGTTTGGCTTGGATGCCAAGTTTCACAATTTTGGGGTAACAATAACTATATCTAATTTATTTAGAAAAGAAAATGTGAGTTTTAACCAAAATATGAAATAAAATATTTAATGACCTAAAAAGTGGCAACATGTCTCAAATTCATAATATACATGTTAAAATAAGCCTATGAGTGAATTTTCATGCAATTTGGATAATCTTTAATGTTCTAATTTGTTTGGGAGAGAGAAAGTGTATATAAAGTCCAAAATATTAAATAATGAGAAAAATAATACCAAAGGATACAATTAATAGCCAATTCATGTCTCATGTGTTTTAGTTTGCTTGAGGGTGAAGTTTCACACTAATTGGATAATTGTAGAAGTCTCTAATACATTAAGAAAGAGAAAATATGAATTACTTTACAAGAATTGGATAGAATATCTTGAGTCCTCAAAAGCAAAAACTAATTCCATATTTGGATTCTACATGTTCAAAATAGGATAGATGTTAATTTTCAATTAATTTGGATTTTGTTTGCACCCTCAAATGAGGAGAGAGAGAAATAAAAAAATATTTAAATAAAACTATAGTCAAATCAGATTGGGAAATGAATTTCATGTCACACATATTTGATCATGCATTCAACATTTTGACCATTGGTTCCATGATCCAACAGCTCCCAGTCATCTTCTAGCTCACACCTGCAATGGATGCAGGGACTAATATTTTTGAACTTTTCAAACTCAATTATATCGCTCAATTCTCAATAGTTTTATGAGATTTTTTGTGGTGGATTTGGGAGAAGAATCTGTACAGTTTGATCCATAAATTGATCCTTAGTTTCCATTATTTTAGATTCTCTCAATTCTTGCAATCCAAGGCTATCGGGTGACATATCTACCCTCTATTTCTCAATCCCCCGCCTACATATAACCCCACCCATGCCTTCGTCTTATCTTTCTTGACTCTCCTCTAGTGTCAATTACTCTTGTGAGGCCTTCATCTCACCTTATTTGACTCTCTTCTTGTGCCAATTGATCCTGTCCTCTCATGTGTGTCGTTGTTGATTGAGTTTCAGACTAGGGTTTGTGGATTCTGGTTCTTTTCCTCCTCTCCATCTTCGGTCAATTGCTCATAGCTATAAGTTCCTTGGATCTTCTTTTCTCTTTTCCTACTCTCGGGTTATCAAATCGTTGCTTGATCACATTTTGCCCAAAACTCACATGAGCTATTATTGTCGATCGTCAACCATGGTGTGGCATGTGTGGAAATGAATCTCCCACATGGTTTTACTCTCCCACCCCTCCTCGTTTCTTCTTTTGTTATGTTTTCTCACTAAGGGTGTACCCTTTGTTTCTTTGTTTTGGATGGGTCAAATATGAGGTTTGATCCCGTGACTTGGTCGCCCCTGATCGGGTCAAGTTAGAGGGTCAACCCCACTCTCTTTCCCTCTCTTCTTCATGAATCTCGTGCTTACATAGAATTTTAGAAATTTCTGATTTGGCCAATTTTATAAAAATCATATCTTTAAATCTATTTGTCCAAAAATTAAGTAAAAAATGTTTTTTGGATTGGGAAAATGTAATATTTATAATAAAAATAGTTTGAGAGTCTGATTTCCATGTTTTTATGGATGATTTTTGAGAATCTAATAAATCATATAAAAAACCCTAAAATTGTGACTTTATCATATAAACTTCAAAATTGAAAGATAAATATGTTTTCTTGATCAGGAAAAACATAAGGAATCATTTAGTATTCGTTTTTATGACCAAATTTTAAGATTTCAAATAGGTTTAAAATTAGGGTTTCTTTATACATATGCATTATAAAACCCTAATCTATGTTAATAACTTGAGTTAGGCAAAGAAGATCCCATAATCAACTAAGTAGGTGAAAAATAACTAGGACTCTGAGTTGAGGTATGTGCAATCCTATCCCTTTTAGTTGGGCATATTTTTTATCCAACCCTAATTTCCCAATGAGGCATGGAATAAAACCTTTATTTCTATTGTTGATCTTTTTGGCACAATCTACATTATTTGCTTGGGTTTTGAAACTCACCTGCATTGTTTCTATTATTTCAGCTTGCCATAATATTTCTTTAGAATGACGATTTGTTTGAATTATTAGCTAATGTAGTGGTTCTTATGTACAACCACCTATAGTTTGGGCATGTGTTAATTCTCTCTGGGCAATGTGTTTACTCTCTCCCATATATAAATATTTCATAGGTGACTGGGAATGTGTTTACTCTCACTTCACCTATTGTTTTGGGTCATGTAGGTGCCTCAACCCTACTTAGTTAATTTAGTCTAACTTAATCATTCATGTAGAATTTCTTATTATTTGGCATGGAAAGTTTCTTATTTTATATGTGCCTCATACTCTTGACTTTCTTTGTTCTTGATGAACAAACACCGTTCATTACATTTTGTTGATATTATCTTGTTCTTGTTATTTATTTTGACACATACCTTATTTCTTTCTCTTGTTGGGTGATCCCAACCACCCAGGCCTATGACAAGGAGAGGAACAAGATCAAGAAGGACATGTTCAGGAGTACATTCAAGAGACTTTTTGTAGAGATGTCTAGGTTGCTACTACTAGATCCTGTAGTTTCCTTTTCTAGGTTATGTTTCATGAAACTCATGTAGAGATATATTGCCTTCGACTCTCGCTCTAGGATGTCTCTGTTCCATCTCTAGAAGGGGGGTGTCACCATGGCCGGTGCTGGCCTGGCCGGTGCCCTTGTCTCCACCACCTCCACCACCAATACATCCACTACACCCTCCACTCCACCCTCCTCTGATGCCACACATCCCGCCTCTACTACTGCCAACCCTCCACCTAACGTTTCCGCTCCCCCCCACCTCCTTTGGCCCTGGCGGCGGCTCGCTTGGGTGGGCGGACCCACGTGCTGATGTTACGACTGGAAGAGCCTGGGCGGACACCCTCGTCAGGCCTATGCCAGTTCAGAGGAATTGCAGGCCGGTGATTTTGCCTGAAGACCCCAAGGGCCCCTTCTTTCGCCCTGAGGATGGGAGGCCCTGGATGAAGTTCCCTCCCCCTGATGGTCAAAGACCTGGATGACTTCCATAAGAGCTCCACTATCATTCAAGTGATGGGGAAGAAGGTCTTCATTCAGCAGATATATGGGTGGATGCTCCGTATGTGAAAACCAAAGGGAGAGCTCCAAGTTTCACCTCTTAAAGATGGACTTTTCCTGGTGAGGTTTGCCACGGAGGCGGATATGTTGATCTCCCTCGAGCAAGGACCCTGGTTCTTCGATAACCAGTTGGTCCTTACGTGAAGGTGGACTCCGCTGGCGGATGTGCATCGTGCAGCCCTCACGTCGGCGCCGGTTTGGGTGACTTTCCCTGACCTGGGAAGACACTGGACTAGGTGGGCATGAACCATCATTGGTTACGCGTTGGGCGTGCCGAAGGTTGTTGATTTCTGGCTTGATGGCAAGTTTGCGGGTGCCCCACATCTGTGTGTGGAAGTCACGGCGGACAGGGTGCCTTCTATGGTCGTGATGGTGGAAATGCCTGAAGGTGAAGCGTTGGAAATCAAGGTGATATATGATGCCTTACCGGAGCATTGTCATGAGTGCAAGGTGTTTGGCCATATGCAGGGGGCTTGCCCCGGGGAGAGAGTGACCCTTGCGGATCCACCCATGATCATGGGGAGGTCTAGAAGCAGGAGGGCTCAGAGAAGAAATAGTAGCAGAATAGCTAATGGCAATGGTAAAGAGAAGGTAGGCTCCGGACCATTGGGAGTACAGAGGTTGGATACTGCAGCTGGTGTGGCCTCTTCGGTGGGGACCCCTTCAGTTGACGTTGTTGTCTCACAGGTGGTGGGCGGGGTGGTTGATCCGAGCGTGGATATGCACCTGGATAAGGATATGCATCCTGCTGATGCTGCTTCTCCAACCGGATGCGAGAAATTGGTCCCTGCCTCTGAGGTAGTGGCAAGTGCTTGCGCGGTTACTGAGGAGGGTGAGCTGGTAACCTATATCAATCCTTTTCAGTTGCTGGATGATCAGGATTCCGAGGTTTTTATGGAGCCACCTGCTAGGAAGGTCAACACCAGGAGCAAGGACGCTAGCTCCAGTGGTGTAAGGGGCAAGGGTAGGAGCACCCGCAGAAGGGGTGTTGTATCCAATCTGTCCAAATGAAGCTGCTCACTTGGAACGTGAGGGGTGCTTCTCTGCCCGGCAAGAAAAGAACACTTCGGCATGTGATCCAGGAGAGGAAGGCAAGCATAGTTATATGCTTGGAGACCAGAATAAAAAGAAATGTCAGGCATAGGGTCAGGACTCTGTTCCCTAATGGTTGGGATGTGGTTTCTAACCTGGATGATATTGAAGGTGGGAAAATCGTGATTGGTTGGAATCCTAGAATATGGGATATCCAAATGATACACAGCTCGGCTCAGCTTGTTCTGATTAGTTGTATCAACGCTATATGTTGGCATTGTGTTATCTCGGCTGTCTACGGATCCAATTCCGAGATGGAGAGAAGATTGTTGTGGGATACTATTGTCACTTCAACGCAGTATGATCTGCCTCATCTTGTGATCAAGGACTTCAACCAAGTTCGCCAGGAAAGGGAGAAGAAGGGTGGGATACCTATCCATGATTCTATTCTCAGCAGATTGAATGTCGCAGTGGATGTTGCTAAACTCATGGAGATTAATACCAAAGGAGGTATCATCACGTGGCATAACAAAAGGAACCCTGTTCGGAGGATATCCAGCAACCCTGATCGTGCTCTGGTCAATGAGAAATGGTTGGATTCTTTCCCCAATGTTGCCATTAATCTGGGAACTCATCCTAACAATGACCACTCCTGGATGGAGCTGGAGTTGGCCTACAAACCTGCCCCTAATAGACATTTCCGTTTCCTGAATCATTGGCTCTCTTGGCCAACTTTTGAGGGAGTGGTAAGGGAAGCTTGGGAAAGTAATATTGATGGCAATCTGTTGTTCAGAACCATCAGTAAACTGAAGAAGGTCAAAGCAGCGTTGAAAAGTTGGTCGAAATCCTTGGTGGATCTGCCTAACCTGATTAAAGAGGCCAGGAGCATATTTGAGATTGCGGCTACTAATCTAAGGTCTGATCCTACGTCTGAGGACCTGATGAGTATTGAGGAGAATGCCAGCAAACGGGTTCTGTAGTTAGAAAAAGCAGAGGAGGTCAGTTATTGGCAAAGAAGTAGACTTAAATGGATACGAGATGGTGACTGCAATTCTAAAGTGTACCATGCTGCTGTAAAAAAGAATAATATGAGAGATCACATTCACAATCTTATTGATGAGGAGGGAAGATTGGTGGATGAGGAGACTAAAATTGGTTCCTTGCTGTGGAGTTTTTCCAAAATCTGTACAACCAGGGTCACCAACGAGCTTGCAGCTCCCCTCTTCCGATCAAAGTAACTGAAGGTATGAATAGGGAGTTGCTTAAACTTGCTACGGATGAGGAGATCAAAGCGGCGACTTTTTCCATTGGTGCTTCCAAAGCACCCGGTCCTGATGGTTTCAACGCCAAGTTCTTCCAAGCGTGTTGGCCTATTGTGAGTGATGATGTTTGTCGTACAGTGTGATGGTTCCTTGTTGGTGGAAGGATGGTCCGACACCAATCATGCTTTCATTAGGCTCATTCCTAAACAGAAGGCGGCTGCTAATATGAATGATTTTCGCCCAATTGCGTGTTGCTCAGTGATCTATAAAATTGTAGCCAAAGTTATTGTCGGGAGACTGAAAGTTATTCTGCCACAAATTGTCTCGGTGAACCAATCTACCTTCATCAAGGGTAGATCCATTTCAGACAATGCCCTCCTGGTTTCGGAGTTTCTGTTTGATTTTCAAGTCAAAAACCGGTCCAAAAAGGTGTGTGTTAAAGTGGACATCTCCAAAGCCTATGATCATGTCAGTTGGTCGGGTCTATGGAGCACTATGGAGGTGTTGGGTTTTGACAAGAAGTTTATTGACATAATCAAGCAATGTGTGATGACCACATCTTTTTCTGTGCTGATTAATGGTGTGCCCAACGGGATTCTTCGAGAATCCAATGGCCTGAGACAAGGGGACCCCCTGTCTTCCCTTCTTTTCTCTCTTATCATGGAGAATCTTTCTTGTCTTACCATGGATGTGGAGGAGGCAGGTTCTGTACGTGCTTTCAAAGTTCAGGGTACTAAGGTCCTTAACCACATGATCTTCGCCAATGACGTGCTTTTCTTCATATCCGGGCATGCTAAGTACCTCCGTGGGCTTAGGAGAGTCCTTCAAAGCTTCAGGAAAATCACTAAACTCTACATCAGCAATATAAAATCTTGTGTCTTCCTCTCTAAATCATGTGATAGCAGGAGAGGGAGGCTCAGAGAGGCCATTGGGGTGTTTGATGGAAGGTTCCCCACGAGATACTTGGGTGTGCCATTATCTGGTGGGGTGGGAAAAGGAGATAATTATGAGAGCTGTGTTGACAACCTCAGGAAAGTTGTGGACAGCTGGTCTAGCATCCGTGTGTCACTTGCAGGTAGGGCGGTCCTTATCAACTCTATCCTCATTAGCAAGGTCAGATATTGGTGTAGGATGGCTGAGATACTGAAATTCATTATGGAAAAGTTTAGAGCTATCATTGTTCGTTTCTTATGGAGCAGCAATGCTCATGCGGTCTTGTGGGAGATGGTGGCTCAGCCCTTTTTCTGTGGTGGCTTGAATATTTTTGATTTGGTGCGGATGGCTTGGGCTGCTTCAGCCAGCAGAGTTCATGATTTGTTGACTAAACCAGAGTCCCTATGGGCCGTGTGGATGACTAGCATATACACCAACCTGGAGGCGCTCGTTGATGGACGGAAGTCTTCTAGGTGCTGGAAAAGTATGAAGGCAACTTGGCTGGTTATTAAGGGCGAGTACACCAAAAATTTGGGGTTGTGGAGACTGTCCGTCTTTCACAAACCTTGGGTCCAACAGTGCTTCAATCCCCGTGTGGCATGGGAGTCCTTTCTTTGGCACAAGCTGCATTGTCCCAAATGGAGTTTTTGCTCTTACAGAGCCATTTTGAAAAGGTTTCCTACCAAAGATAGATTAGCCAGATGGGGTTTGAACTGCGATCAGGTTTGTTTGCTCTGCTCCGAGGCAAATGAAACACATGAGCATCTCTTTTTTGGTTGTAGGTATTCCAAGTACCTATGGTGTAGAATGGCTTTGAAGTTTGGGTGGGGCGGATCACCACCGGATAATATGGATGCAATCATTCCTTGGATGTTAGAGAAAACTAGAAGGAACATCAAAGTTAGATCCTTGGTGGGTGTGGTCATTACAAACATCATCTACTATGTTTGGGCGGAAAGAAATAGTAGGTTACATGGTAAGAAGGCCTGCGATAACTTGTTGGGTTTTGAGATGGTTGTAAATAGATTGAGCTGGCATGTTAGAGCCATGCCAGGCCTCCTTTGTGGGGTCAATACAGATATAGCTCAGAGATGGGATCTTGCCTAGATCTTGTATAGTGTTTGGGATTTTGTGCTTCCCTTATACGGTTTTTGGTGTTTAATGATATTTTACCTTATCCAAAAAAAAACTCATGTAGAGACCTTGGATTAAAGTCACGTAATAATTTATTCTTTCATTTCCGTTGCTACTATTGATATTTTGTATATGGATCATGCTTATTTAAATGGAATTATTATGCATGCATCCTTCATGATCTGTATTTCTTATTAAAGATGGATGTTTTGTATTTTCCATCAAATTTTAGTAAGAGGGTGATCTCGCCTCTTTACAAGTGTTGACCCTCACAACGAAGGCAATAGCCCCTCCTCTCGGGTGTAGGTTTGTTTTAAGTGGATGAATCATCGACCGATGGCAATTGAGGGTTGATGGCTAGAAGACCTACAAGTTTCTTATGTCGAGTAGACATCCCATCAACCAAGGAGGATTCCGTTCTCATTGATTAATGATGTCTGACTGACTTTTTCTCCCTATACCCTTCTTCAAGCACCCATCACTCATGACTCCCATCGACCATTTTTTGGTAGTTGACACCAACGAGATCTCAGTTCCCATCTACTGATGAAGTCCAAGCCTCGACGGCTAGGTACTGAAGTCATAGACTGATAAAACTTCAAGGCTTCATCGATCGACAAACATGGTATGACGTCCAGTGCCTAACCATTTATGAGTATCCTATAAGCAATCGCTTGACCTTACTATGAATCAGACTGGCAACGCTCCTACATCCGTCGATTAAGATCTTATTTGTGCAAGATGACTCAAAGGACTCTAATTTCCACTTACTGAGACACTTCTATTTCCATCAATCGGTGATGCCCTATGAGACATCGACCTATGACACTTCTACAAATGTCAACCGATGACTCCCCGTGCACCAAGCAATCTGACGCTCGGACATACATCGAGCCTAAAAAGACTCTACCACATTGTATAAATAGTCAAGACCACAAGGCAACCTGGAGTGTCGTCCAAGTTTCGGTGGTATCGAGCCTGCAGATTGAAACTAATCTCTCTCTACAAGGAATTGGTTCCTTCGATGGGTGTGTTGGTGGTACCAATTTGATATTTGGACTTTCCTATTGAAAATAGTCGGTGCCACTGACTTCCTTGTCAATGATACTGAGTTGATAAATCTTACCCCTATTTGATTCTACCAATTTTGGTGCCACCAACTGCCTTTTCGGTAGTACCGAGTCTTTCTCGAAATTTCTTTGTTGATCTGTATCCATGGTGTCAGTGACACCAAGTCAGTGTCAGTGGTTCCAAATTTTCTACTGCCTACACACCAAACAAAATGATCAAGGTACATTTTTACATATAAAAATTAAAATGCAACTTATAACATTCCATCTCCTAAGATGGCTTCTGGCTGTGGCGACTGGCGGCGCGATTCCGGCGACCCTGGAGGAAGTGCTCTGTCTCCTCTGTTGAAGAAGGGCGAGCACTCGTCTTCAGGCTCCCTTAGTGTTGAGTCTCTTCTCGACCCTAATGCCAAATCTAGTCCTGTCACTAAGTCCTGGGAAGATCTGATGAAACCTAAGTCCTATGATACTTCGTTGAAGAAGATAGACATTGAGATTCAAAGTCAGAAGCTAATCTACCCAGAGGAGGAAGCCGTTAGAAATGTGGAACGTTAGAAAAGCTGTCTTGCAGGCTACATTGTTGGTTTCAAACCTTTCTGTTATAACCCCAATTTTTGGGTTCAATTGATGAGAAATGCAATTTCTCATATTAAGAATAATTGAACAAATAATGATGTGATTTGTTTTGAATAATTGGATTTCGTTTAAAATAGCCTTGTTATTGGATTTGTGGGCTTTATTGGCTATTGGGCCCAATAAAAAGGAAAATAACAAAGGAAATTCAATTAGTAAATGGATAATTGAATATTTGAGAAAAGAAATAATGGAAACCTCTAGAAGGCAAATCCAAAGAGGATTTCGTGCCTCTTGGATTCCTTGGGTTCCAAGGAGTCTAAAGTTGCAAAGAAAAGCAATAAGAAAAAAAAAAGATTATTCTATGTATTCCTTTATGAAGAAAGAAATTGGGAAATAATGGTAATATGTGGAAAATAAGTGAAAAAGGGGTATAATTGAGTTTTCATGGTGGAATTTCGTATTCCAAGGTTTTCTTATGATATAAGGGATGCCAATGAGGAAAATAGAAGGAAAATAAAAAGAAATTCTCAAAAAGATATATTTTTAATGAGAAATAAACAAGATAATGTGAGATAATGCATTTAGATGCATCTAGAAGGATAATAAATACCCTTGGAAAAGGATTTCGAAATAATAAGTTTTCTTGGGTGCCAAGGAGCCCCAATAAAGGAAAAGGAAGAGAAAATACCTTAATTATAAAATAAAGAGGTAATGGGAATACATAACCCATTAATTATGTAATTTTGATAAAAGGAAGTATTTTCTTAAGGATATATATATATATATATATATATATTTCGTGGAAAATAAGTTAAAATTTAAGAATAAATAGAAAGGGAAAGGATATTCTCGAATTCCTAATTATCCATGAAATAATGATTATCAATGGAGAGAGAAAGAGAGAGAGAGAGAGTTGCTTCTCTTTGAAGGAAAAGATTTCCATTAGAAGGAGACTTCGTTTCTTTATGGAAAGCCATTATAGGGCTTCGTTCTTCACCACTATAAAAGGGGGTAGATCCCTCGTTCTCAGGGAAAGAGAATTCCGTGTCTCTCTAACCTCTTCTCCTTCTTCTTCCATTCTAACCCTAATCAAGTAAGCACATGGCGGTTTCAAGGACTAAAGCGGGTGCGGTGCGATCTTGGTGGAGGCACAAAGCTATCCTAGGACCGCAGGTGGTTTTCCACCTCTCCCAGGCCGCAACCGTCGCCCAGCGACCTGCTGCACGGCTGCCAGGCCGGCCACAGATGGCAGACGCGGCCAGTGTAGACCAGCCGCCATGGCTGTGTAAAAGCTACACCATCTGGTGCGTGGGAGCCTGGCGGAGAGAGACCGAGGCTGGAGGACCATCGCTAGCAACCTGGAGACCGAGAATAGAGAAGGAAAGCTTCCCCGAGTTGCTACAGGCGGCAACCTAGGGTTGCTCGCGAGGTAGGAGAAGCTCAAGTGCGTTTTTGACGAAAATACCCTCCGCGAGATGCAAGAGAAAGCGACTTACGCAAGGGCAAAGTCGACTTTTCAAAATATTTTCCCAAAGGGGCGCGCTGCATGGCTATGCTGACGTGTCAGCGTGCTATTGGCCGAGTAAGTATTTTCTTGCAAAATTCATATCTAGCAAACCGTAACTCGGATTTAGATGAATCTTATATGAAAATTAATCCTCAGAACGAGAGGAATCCATTAAAAATATTATCAAATATTGATTCCGTTTCTAATTGAAAAAGTATTGTAAGATGATGAAAAGTGCATTAAAGTTGAGTTAAAAACCCTATTTGTAATTAAAGGTTGAATCTAAGATGTTTAATGGGTTAATTGAAGTAGTAATAACCTTCTGAATGATAATGCTAGATTAGAACCTGATCTAAAGGTAGAATTGCATGATTTAGAGTTATACCTCATATGAGAATGATTAAATAATTTAGAAACCCTAATTTAGGGTAAAAGAAGATAAGATCATATTTAGATCGAAAAAGGTGAAAATATGATTGTTAAATGATAGTTCTAAGTTTTTGGTATATGAAAGTCCATAATTATGGATAAATATCCTAAAAGTAGTAATTAGGGTCTTTTCATGAATAAAATATGGAATTGATGGAAAAATGAGTTCATTTGTTAATTAGACCCTAATGAGCTTTGAATTAATGATAGATGCACATAATGATCTTATCATGAATTAAAAGGGATAAAAATAGTATCTTTAATGTAAAAGAAGTTTAATGAAATTAATTAATGATTAAGGTGCTTTGAAATATGGAAATAGGGTTATATGTTGTTGAGATAACCTTAGTATTGAAGAATAGATAAGATAACTAGGGTTTTTGAATAATCGCATAAAATTAGGGTTTAATGCAGTGAAAGATAAAAGGAAACCCTAATTGCATAATGAAACCCTAAGATAGACACAAAACCCGAGAAAGTAAATTCAAGTAAATAGAGTAGATTCTTGATGAAGTGTGTGACAGTAGAGTACATATTCTTTTCAGGAATTATGTGATGATTGAATTACTTGCTTGGATATGTTGATTGGCTTGATTGAATGTACATGAAGTATATGTTGATTAATCTACATGACTCATCAAATCAGGTATGTGGTTACGCTTATGACTACCCGAGTTAGTTTTCCGATGGATTCCCAGATGTTTAATCGCATTGAATGCAACTAAACTATTGGATGTTTATTTATTTCATGCAACTATAAAGTGACTATGATTATCACTATAAATGAATATATATAACTGGCTAGATCCGGGTCCACCTCTGTCACTTTGAAAAGGCTAAAAAGGGGTAATCCTAGAGCAAGGTCTAGGTTACCGAGAGTTAGAAATTGGGCTACCTACGTGTAGTGCCATGCGACTCGTTAGCCTGCCATGAGTTAAGGAGTGGGCTACCTACGAGTAGTGCCATGTGACTCAACCCTAGAAATTGGTTCACCTATAGGTGGGACCATGAGGGGTTTAATGGGGATCTACCATAAGGAAGGTAGGATCCAGGTCCACTGTAGGGATAGTACAGAGGATAGGGTACTCGTGGATCGCGGATGTTATATTTAAAACGTAATCTTGATTGATTAATGATTAGTTGAATGATTACATGGTTATCATAGTTGCAAGATTTTTGTTTCCCCCACATACCAGCTTCGGCTGACCGACGTTTTGTTTGTCGGCGTTTTAGGTACAAGCTAAAAGGACAAACAGTAAATCGTCACATCGTGAAATGCATGAAGAAAAATACAAGGAGGATTAGTTAGAGTAGAATCATTAAGTGGATAGAAGTTAGAAATCCAAAATTTTAAAAAGGTATGCAAAGTTTATTTTCTTATAGCTTTTCAGTTTAGTATGTTAAAATTTGATAATTATTCTTGGTTAATTGCCGAACCTTTGATCCGGAAGTCATGGGTACGGCTTTGACCTCTCGGTCTCCCTTAACTGGGGGTTATCCGGAGGTGGGGTCGTAACATTTGGTATCAGAGCGTAGGTTCCCCAGTAAACCATTAATAATTATTAAATTTTACAAACTCCATAGAACCCAAGGGAGTTATTAGAGGAGTATCCAAAAGACGGAGGTGTCTAGAAAGGGATCACGACCGGGGGCTGGCAAGATTTTCCTCCGCACCGCTAGTCGGAATACGAGGACTCCCGGACCCGTGTGACCGCCTGGCCAAAGTCTTAGGGTATGAATCGAAATAAGATACCTTTAGGACTTCTCATCTTATTCATCCCTTCTCATCACAAAATTCTAATAAGGATATAAAGGATTAGGGTTTTCTTTCTTCTCCTCACCCTCTTGAAGTATGGGTAAGGTTAATAAGGTTTAAGGAATCCTCCATCAAATTAATGAAAAGCATGTAAATAAGATGTCATGACATAAGCTTAATAGATTAAGCGCAAATTAAAGAATAGATACATGCTTAGGTCGTATGACATAACTTGTCATGTCCTCAGTTTAAACCTGAGAGTATACCTCCTTGTCTGGAGGATATGTTAGTCTTGGAGATGGAGATCTCCATTGCAAGTAAGAGACCTGGCACATCCTATGAGGATGATGCTAACCCTAACCCTAAGTGATGGTTAGAGAGAGATGAGTTGGACCAGGTGTTTGAGGGGACATGCCTTTGGGATGTCATATGATCCATGGATGGCCTAACACCTTTGGCAACCCAACCCTGGGAAGGATAGTGCATGTCAAGGTAAAGGATAACTCCGTAGATGATGAGGTTATTGAAGGACCTTAGAAACCCTATGGGCTTGTGTAAGTAGGGTATAACTGGCACCTAGGGCACGTCATAGTGCTGACAGTAGGATGAAACCCTGGATAAGGAATCATGATGGAGCATAAAGGGATGTGGATGATCTTGAGCAACCATAAGTTCGAACCTAGGCTTCACCCGTGTAAAGCATGCCTTTGAGGTTGGACCTTCATGAAGAGAGGACCTCTAATGGTGAGGTTGAATGTAGGGTTAGCCCTAGAGAGAGCAGGAAACCCAGCAAGAAGGTTGGAAGCCTAAAACCCTGAACTATGGATAATAGTGGTTGCTTCATGATCGATCCCTGAAGGTTGAGGATATCTTGGTTGCCTTTAGAGGGACCAAACCCTAGAGATAGAAGATGAAGCATCTGGTACCTATGTGGCTACGGTAGGAAGAAGAGTTCCTTAGATCTAGAAAGGTGTGGTAGTAGGTTATGAGGCCTTGTACCTTGTTAGTTGTCCTTAAGGAGGACCCAACCCTAAGTGTTGATCGAAAAGAAGGATGATAGGAAGTGCACGAGATGCCTTTTGCCAGCTTGATTCATGGTTCAGAGATAGAGCGTGCAGTTGGACACCTAAAAGTGAACCTAGGGTTCCTAGGCTTAAGAGGGGAAGGGGTATACCTAATGCTCATGATGAGAATTAAGTTGCTATAGTTTCGAGCATGGTACACCTCATGAATAGAGGAAAAGAGAAGCCCCTAAGGTTTAAGGTGTGTTTGATGAACCCCTCACAGCTAGGTTGATGATAAGGGAAGGAATGATCTTGATCCGGTATTGAGGAAAGAGGACAAGTATGACCTAGCTTGGTACAGTAAGTGGGCTGCTTATGCCATAATGGTTTGCTAGGGTTAAGTAGGCTCGTGTGGATGTAAACCCTAGACCTAAGAGCTTTTGTGACCTTAGAGATAGTTTTCCTCCCATCCTGGGAGAGGGACCCCTTTGGAAGGGTGTATATCAGTTTTGGTTAGTTTAAGGTGACCTAAAGAGGCCTCTTAGGATCTTGAGAAGCTAAGTGAAAAGTACATGGTATGAGAATGAACCTATAGACCCATAGATATCCATCTCTAATTACATATGAATGTGTTACCATGGAGGTAACCAGTAAGGGGCTTGACCAAGGTAGGCAGGTTGCCTTAATGCTTATGAGCGGATGAGGGTCGGCCCATGAATGCAGAAAGAGAGATGATGAAGACTTGGGTAAGATTCTAAGTGAACATGTACTATAATGGAAAATCCTAAGTCTATCCTAGGGTCAGGTAGGGATAAGACCGATGAAAGTAGGATTTGCCTAATTCCCAAGTTGCGCATGACTATAGGGTCGGGAGGTAACAGCTATCATTGTCTGAGGGACATGGGTTAGGAGATTGATCACCTTCATGAACTCATGGGACCCAAAGGGCAGATGAGTAGGGCACTCTCTGGATGCATGAGGGAAGAGGGATGACCCCAAAAGAGTCGGTACCCTACAGACCTGGAGGAGGTGACCAAGGATATAAACCTCAGTAGGTTCAAGACTAGTTCGTTATCTTGTTGTTTAAGATGAAGAGACATATGTGGCACGTTGCAACTTAGATTTAAAGGTGTACTGGCAAGGTGGGATGTACCATCTCTACTCTTGGAACGGGAAGAACTCTGTATTTGGACTGCAGCCAAATGCTTATTTCCTTTTGTTATGGGAGTGAGAGATAGGACATTACACATGCCATACACCAAGGATAAGAGATGTTTGGAAAATTGCCACGAGAGATGGGGATAGAGAAGATATCTACCCTGGTAAAGTGAATGATACATGGATGGTTTGTAAACACTAACAGGAATAAGGTAGTCACCTTATGAGGATGTTTTATCATGGGCTATGTGGATCTTAAAAGTTATACCAGGTTGAGTTTGATCACCATGATGATGAAATCAGAGAGTGTTCTTAATAAAGATGGACGTAGAGTTTGAGGTGAGATGATAAGTGAGATACATGGAAGTGTATGTCTTCAGTGTTACCTAATACCTAAGGATGTGAGGTGGTAATGGATGCTCTGGTTGAGATACATCTGATTTGTTTGACTAGAAGCTAGAAGAGGTTGTTTGTCTAACCCTAAGTTGAAAAGGGAGATGCGTTTGGATAACACGCAGATGTAACAAGATGCGTTGAAAAGTTAAAGGTTGTTTGGTTAGCCAGTCTAGTCCTTGATGCAATGAAAGGATGGTGGTAGAACCTCAGATGCACTTCTTTGGAAGAGAAGGTGACGAATCCCCGACTAGAGTGGTTTAGGGTTTCAGAGGATTTGATCTTGAAAGAATCATGACATACAGGAAATCATGGTTGAAGAACACCATACACTGTAGAAAATGGCAATAGCACTTTGGATGCTTAAGATGAAGTTGCATGTGGTTTATGGCCATGCAAGCCAGGAGGTAAAGGACGAACCCCAGTAACCCAAGGTATCGATATAGAGGACAAAAGAGTCCCTGAGAGGGAATGGGAGCTCAACACTATGGATGTTGTGATAGGTCTTCCCTGGGCCAAAGAAGGTCGAGATACAATATGGGTTATGGAAGGTCGCCTTACCTAGATAATATGACGAAGGGAGAGTTCTGTCAAGGGACAGATCTAGTTGAACTACCCATGAGAGAGATGGTTCAACTACACCATGAAGCGAGTTCAATGGTTCTTGAGTTTGACCTAAAGGTTCACTTCCATAAAGTGGAGGTAGCTACATGAAGAACTCTATGTTAGTATGGTTTATCACCCCTAACTATGGTTAGTATGATCCCGACTAAAGGGTCTGATGAGGGCATGTGTGCTCGTTCAGGGTGATATCTAGAGACAGTTCTTGTCCTATGAAAGATGTGACAATGACCACCATAGCTAGTATCGGGTTTTATATGAAGCTCTTTAAGGGAGGTTGTGTCGGTCACCACTTCAGTAAGGTGATGTTGGTGAAAGTACCACATGATGGTTAGAAAAAGGGGCCCCAGTGCGTGTAGATGAAGTCACTTTGATTGTGCAAGGGCTTAAAGGGGCCTAGAAGCGATAAGAGTCGTGATCAGATGCCAAGTAGACTGACCTACAGTACACTGTGGGAGAAAATATGACATGAAAATCCGACCCCTCTAAGTTATAACTAAGAGAGTTGAGTACCCGATACATGAGTCCATTAGAGATGGATGGGTGGAGAAGGTTAGGTTTGACCCTACCCCTCAGGATAGAGTAATGGGAGATGTTTTCCATGTGTCCAATATAGAGCACTATGTGAGGTACCCCGACCATGTGCTGAGCAATGAACCTAGTGAGCCCCAAGGGAGGCTGACATGGCTTGAGTCACCTGTGTAGTTTATAGACGCCAGGATGAAAGAACTCAGAGAAAAAGAATATGTGATAATAAAGGTTCTTTGAAAATGCCATGGGTACGGCAAAGCCACATAGGGGCCAATGATGGACATGGAAAAGTCTTATCCTGAATTGTTTGTTTGCTTGCCTAAATTTTGAGGACAAAATTTCTATAAGAGAGGAAGGATGTTATAACCCCAATTTTTGGGTTCAATTGATGAGAAATGTAATTTCTCATATTAAGAATAATTGAACAAATAATGATGTGATTTGTTTTGAATAATTGGATTTCATTTAAAATAGCCTTGTTATTGGATTTGTGGGCTTTATTGGCTATTGGGCCCAATAAAAAGGAAAATAACAAAGGAAATTCAATTAGTAAATGGATAATTGAATATTTGAGAAAAGAAATAATGGAAACCTCTAGAAGGCAAATCCAAAGAGGATTTCGTGCCTCTTGGATTCCTTGGGTTCCAAGGAGTCTAAAGTTGCAAAGAAAAGCAATAAGAAAAAAAAAAGATTATTCTATGTATTCCTTTATGAAGAAAGAAATTGGGAAATAATGGTCATATGTGGAAAATAAGTGAAAAAGGGGTATAATTGAGTTTTCATGGTGGAATTTCGTATTCCAAGGTTTTCTTATGATAGAAGGGATGCCAATGAGGAAAATAGAAGGAAAATAAAAAGAAATTCTCAAAAAGATATATTTTTAATGAGAAATAAACAAGATAATGTGAGATAATGCATTTAGATGCATCTAGAAGGATAATAAATACCCTTGGAAAAGGATTTCGAAATAATAAGTTTTCTTGGGTGCCAAGGAGCCCCAATAAAGGAAAAGGAAGAGAAAATACCTTAATTATAAAATAAAGAGGTAATGGGAATACATAACCCATTAATTATGTAATTTTGATAAAAGGAAGTATTTTCTTAAGGAAATATATATATATATATATTTCGTGGAAAATAAGTTAAAATTTAAGAATAAAGAGAAAGGGAAAGGAGATTCTCGAATTCCTAATTATCCATGAAATAATGATTATCAATGGAGAGAGAAAGAGAGAGAGAGTTGCTTCTCTTTGAAGGAAAAGATTTCCATTAGAAGGAGACTTCGTTTCTTTATGGAAAGCCATTATAGGGCTTCGTTCTTCACCACTATAAAAGGGGGTAGATCCCTCGTTCTCAGGGAAAGAGAATTCCGTGTCTCTCTAACCTCTTCTCCTTCTTCTTCCATTCTAACCCTAATCAAGTAAGCACATGGCGGTTTCAAGGACTAAAGCGGGTGCGGTGCGATCTTGGTGGAGGCACAAAGCTATCCTAGGACCGCAGGTGGTTTTCCACCTCTCCCAGGCCGCAACCGTCGCCCAGCGACCTGCTGCACGGCTGCCAGGCCGGCCACAGATGGCAGACGCGGCCAGTGTAGACCAGCCGCCATGGCTGTGTAAAAGCTACACCATCTGGTGCGTGGGAGCCTGGCGGAGAGAGACCGAGGCTGGAGGACCATCGCTAGCAACCTGGAGACCGAGAATAGAGAAGGAAAGCTTCCCCGAGTTGCTACAGGCGGCAACCTAGGGTTGCTCGCGAGGTAGGAGAAGCTCAAGTGCGTTTTTGACGAAAATACCCTCCGCGAGATGCAAGAGAAAGCGACTTACGCAAGGGCAAAGTCGACTTTTCGAAATATTTTCCCAAAGGGGCGCGCTGCATGGCTATGCTGACGTGTCAGCGTGCTATTGGCCGAGTAAGTATTTTCTTGCAAAATTCATATCTAGCAAACCGTAACTCGGATTTAGACGAATCTTATATGAAAATTAATCCTCAGAACGAGAGGAATCCACTAAAAATATTATCAAATATTGATTCCGTTTCTAATTGAAAAAGTACTGTAAGATGATGAAAAGTGCATTAAAGTTGAGTTAAAAACCCTATTTGTAATTAAAGGTTGAATCTAAGATGTTTAATGGGTTAATTGAAGTAGTAATAACCTGTTGAATGATAATGCTAGATTAGAACCTGATCTAAAGGTAGAATTGCATGATTTAGAGTTATACCTCATATGAGAATGATTAAATAATTTAGAAACCCTAATTTAGGGTAAAAGAAGATAAGATCATATTTAGATCGAAAAAGGTGAAAATATGATTGTTAAATGATAGTTCTAAGTTTTTGGTATATGAAAGTCCTTAATTATGGATAAATATCCTAAAAGTAGTAATTAGGGTCTTTTCATGAATAAAATATGGAATTGATGGAAAAATGAGTTCATTTGTTAATTAGACCCTAATGAGCTTTGAATTAATGATAGATGCACATAATGATCTTGTCATGAATTAAAAGGGATAAAAATAGTATCTTTAATGTAAAAGAAGTTTTATGAAATTAATTAATGTTTAAGGTGCTTTGAAATATGGAAATAGGGTTATATGTTGTTGAGATAACCTTAGTATTGAAGAATAGATAAGATAACTAGGGTTTTTGAATAATCGCATAAAATTAGGGTTTAATGCAGTGAAAGATAAAAGGAAACCCTAATTGCATAATGAAACCCTAAGATAGACACAAAACCCGAGAAAGTAAATTCAAGTAAATAGAGTAGATTCTTGATGAAGTGTGTGACAATAGAGTACATATTCTTTTCAGGAATTATGTGATGATTGAATTACTTGCTTGGATATGTTGATTGGCTTGATTGAATGTACATGAAGTATATGTTGATTAATCTACATGACTCATCAAATCAGGTATGTGGTTACGCTTATGACTACCCGAGTTAGTTTTTCGATGGATTCCCAGATGTTTAATCGCATTGAATGCAACTAAACTGTTGGATGTTTATTTATTTCATGCAACTATAAAGTGACTATGATTATCACTATAAATGAATATATATAACTGGCTAGATCCGGGTCCACCTCTGTCACTTTGAAAAGGCTAAAAAGGGGTAATCCTAGAGCAAGGTCTAGGTTACCGAGAGTTAGAAATTGGGCTACCTACGTGTAGTGCCATGCGACTCGTTAGCCTGCCATGAGTTAAGGAGTGGGCTACCTACGAGTAGTTCCATGTGACTCAACCCTAGAAACTGGTTCACCTATAGGTGGGACCATGAGGGGTTTAATGGGGATCTACCATAAGGAAGGTAGGATCCAGGTCCACTGTAGGGATAGTACAGAGGATAGGGTACTCGTGGATCGCGGATGTTATATTTAAAACGTAATCTTGATTGATTAATGATTAATTGAATGATTACATGGTTATCATAGTTGCAAGATTTTTGTTTCCCCCACATACCAGCTTCGGCTGACCGACGTTTTGTATGTCAGCATTTTAGGTACAAGCTAAAAGGACAAACAGTAAATCGTCACATCGTGAAATGCATGAAGAAAAATACAAGGAGGATTAGTTAGAGTAGAATCATTAAGTGGATAGAAGTTAGAAATCCAAAATTTTAAAAAGGTATGCAAAGTTTATTTTCTTACAGCTTTTCAGTTTAGTATGTTAAAATTTGATAATTATTCTTGGTTAATTGTCGAACCTTTGATCCGGAAGTCATGGGTACGGCTTCGACCTCTCGGTCTCCCTTAACTGGGGGTTATCGAGAGGTGGGGTCGTAACACTTTCCTTCCTACTCATGAAAAGTATCTTTCGTAGATCTGGATTCTTAAGGGGAGAATCGAGGTTATGAACCATGGACAAGGGTTTTTCCTGATCAAGTTTTCTGATGAGAGTGATCTTCACAATGTTCTTGATGGCAGAGTCTATTTTGTCAGGAACAAGCCAATGGTCTTGATGAAATGGAGACCAGGGGATGCCTTGCGTAGGCTTAAGCTTACTGATATGCCCATTTGGGTTCGCATTCACAATCTACCGCTTGAATTTTGGGATATGGACATGTTTTCAAGGTTAGGCTCATTCCTAGGCAACCCGTTGCATACTGATAAGGCTACATTTGAGCTGAGGAATCTCGAGTATGCAAGAATGCAGGTCCTTATGCCGGCAGGGTCAGAGTTTCCGATTGAGCTTGAAGTTGAAAGTGATAAAGGTAATTCTCATGTCATCAACTTTGAGTATGAATGGCATCTGAGTGTCTGCTCTGTTTGTAAGCTTTTTGGGCATAATGACTATAATGCGGTTGGCACTGAACGGAACAAGAAGAAGGTCTGGGTTCAAAAGAATGTACAATCTGAAGCCTTAAAAATGATTGAGATTGTGTTTCTGTAGCAGAATGTTTCAACTACTGAGAAGTTTACATAGGCACAGGTTGTCTCGGATGTAGGTGAGCAATCTTTGCTCTCAAATGAGATAGCTACAACTCTAGATTCAGAAGGGGACTCGGGTGGGGTGTCGATTGCTGATGATGTTTCTAATGTGGATGCTAGTGGTGAAGAAGAAGATGAATATCATGTTCCGAATGATTCGTTTGAAGATACCTCTCTTAATTTTAATTCTAATTCGGTAGAGGCAGACCAGTTTGCTGCAGGGGTAGTTGTTGATTTGTCTACTCCTCTGTTGGCTGATAACACGAGTATTGAAGATGGGTTTGAGGTTCAGAAAGGTTACAGAAGGAAGAAGGGGAAAGCTAAGACTAGGAAACATGTTGCTTCTAGCAAAGATACTGTCAATCATGATTTGCTTGCCAATAAATTCGACAGTTTGAAGTTAGATGGTAAAGAAGGCAATGCTTATGAAGTGTCCCAAACCAGTGAAGTACTGGTGTCAAGAGGTTCAAATGGTTAAGTCTATAAACATTCTCTCCTGGAATGTTAGAGGCCTAAATCTTAAAGCCTCGGCAGTCCAGAATAAAATCTTGGATTTTAAGCCTAATATTGTCATTCTCAATGAAACTAAAGTGAGAGAAGAGAAAATGGGTAAACTTATGTCTAAAAATTTTTCTGAGTATAAATGGATATCTAACCATAACTCCCATGTTTTGGGGAGGGTGGTTCTCTTGTGGAAGGAGCAGGACTGCATTGTAAATAAAATTTGTGAGACTGACCAATCTGTTCATGCTAGAATTTCTTGTGATGGTAGAGATTTGCTTGTTACTGCTGTGTATGGACATAACCCTGACATTGATAGGGTCAGGATTTAGAGGGAGATTGAAGATATCTACCAGTATGTTTATTCTCCCTGGGTTATTCTTGGTGATTTTAATGTTGTTAGGAAAGTGGATGAAAAGATGGGCTAGGATCCCCCTTCTAATAAGTCCATGGAAGACTTCAATCAGTGTTTGCTTAATTGTCATCTCTTTGAGCTTAGGCTTAATGGTTTTCTTTTCTCGTGGGAAAATCATCAAAGTGGCAAGGGTTTTGTGACTTCTTATATTGATATAGCTCTTTATAATGATAATTTCATGAATTAGTTTGATGACTTTAAAGGTGCCCTTCACTCTAATATTATCAGTGATCACAAAATCTTGACTCTTGATATTGGGGATAGGGTGAAGATTAAAACCCCTTTTAGATTTATTAATGCTTGGACTTCTAGGAAGGATTTTCTTGACACTATTAAGAACAGCAGGAGTAATGAAGTGATGGGGTTCCCTACTTTTAAACTTTACTCTAAATTCAAGAAGCTTTGTTTTGATCTTTCTAAATGGAATAAGACCCGTGTGGGTAATTTTTCTGACAAAGCTAAGGAAAAAGACTTTATTGCTGCTGAAGCTCAACTTAGATTGGACTTAGACCCGACTAATCTTTTGTTCCAAGAAGATGTTTGTTTTAAAAGAAAGGTTTCTTTTGAAGCTAAATTACAGGAGGAGTCTTTATTAAGACAGAAATCTAGGATTATATGGTTAAAGGAAGGGGATTCTAACTCGAAATTCTTCTATTCTTCTATTAAGGTCAGAAGGAACTTTAATCACATCAAAGCCTTATCTATTGATGGTACTGTTTGTACGGATGGTTCTGTTATAAAGAAGCATGTTGTGGATTATTATACTGATTTATTCAACAATTCTCATATTGTCAATTTGGACATCCTGGAGAGTCTTTGTTTTCCTAAACTCAGTGAGGTGGATTCTCTTGCTCTGGACAGACATTTTACTATTAAAAATGGCATTAATGTTGTGAAGGGTCTTAATTCTGACAAATGTCCTGGACCTGATGGCTTTAATGGAAAGTTCTACAAGGATTGTTGGCACATTATTTGTTCTGAGGTGGTTGAAGTTGTTCTTGGTTTCTTTAGTTCAGGTAGACTTCTCAGGGAAGCTAATCGTACCTTTATTTCTCTTATCCCTAAAGCCATGGAGTCGAATGAGTTGAAGAATTTAAGACCTATTGCTCTATGCAATGTGTTCTACAAAGTCATTTCCAAGTTGTTAGCTATCAGATTACAGAGTGTGCTACCTTCTGTTGTTAGTGTTAATCAATGTGTGTTTGTACATGGTAGAAGCATCAAGGATGCTATTCTCCTCTCCAATGAGCTCATTCATGATTTTAATAAGAAAGGATCTAAACCCAGAATGTGTCTCATGATTGACATCACTAAAGCCTATGATGCGGTTTCTTGGGATGCCCTTTTCTTCATTCTTCGGTCCATGCGGTTTCCTCACTGTTGGATTGTTTGGTTAAAAGAAATTTTTGACACTATGTCCTGTGAGGTTTTGGTCAATGGAGAAGCTACTGGTTCTTTCAAACCCATTAACAGAGTAAGGCTGGGTGATCCCCTTTCTCCTTACCTTTTTGTTCTTGTTATGCAGGTGGTTTCTCTCTTACTTGAAAAGGAGGTGAAAGAGGGCAATCTTAAACCTTTGAGGGCTTCTGATGCTCTTGAGATTTCACACTTGATCTTCGCTGACGATCTTATGATTTTTTCTGAAGTTGACATCCAGAGTGCTAATGCTATTAAGAATGTTCTCGACAAGTTGTACATTTCGACTGGCCTGAAGATCAACTATGATAAAAGTGTGGTTATTTACAGTCCAGAAGTGGATAAGGATTCCATTGGAGAAATTTTGGGGTTCAAGGAAGGCTCTCTCCCGATTAGATATCTTGGCATTCCTCTTTTTATTGGAAGGCTTGACAAAATCCACTGCAATCCCTTAGTGGATAGAGTCAAAAGGAGGTTAGATAGCTGGAAAACTTATCATCTGTCTATGGCTGGAAGGGTTGAGTTAGTCCAATCCACTCTCACTACTACTTATCAATATTGGGCTTTTGTCTTTCCTCTTCCTTCCTCTATATGTGAAGATATTGACAAGTTGTGTCGTGATTTCATTTGGGGGAATACAGTCAATACGAATCTAGTTCATCTTGTCAAGTGGAGCTCTGTAACCAAACCCAAAATTGAAGGAGGTCTTGGTATCAAAAACATTAGAGAAGTGATTAGAGCTTCGATCATTCTTAATGGCTGGAATATCGCTAAGAAGAAAGATAGTGTTTGGGTTAAATGGATACATGAAAAATACTTAAGTAGGTGTTCTTTTTGGACCGTGCCTCTCAATGATTCCTTTTCTTGGCTTTTTAGGAAAGTTCTGATGGAACGTGATGCTCTTAGGAGCTTTACTGAGTTTACCATTGGTAATGGTGTAGATACTTTTTTTTGGCTTGATCTGTGGCTCCCAAACTCTAAGTTTCTTGTGGATGTTCTTGGTAAGCAGAGTCTTATTCAGCTAGGCATCCCTAGAAATGCTAAAGTTTGCAGTCTCATTCATGAAGGGGAGTGGTTTTTTGATGAATCCAGACTTCCTGTCAAGTTGCTTAATCTTCTACAATCTCTGCCCCTCTCCTTCTGGGTGTTATGATAGCATTAAATTTGTAGGGAAGGTTGAGGCGAATCTTAGGCTGGTTATGGACAGTTTGATATTGTGCAATGATGCTAGGCCCATTCCTTTCTTTCAGTGGCTTTGGAAATATAAAGGACCCAGAAGTTTTCAAATGTTGGGATGGAAGATAGGTCATGGCAGAGTTCTTACTACTAATTATGTGAAGAGGTTGGGTATTAGTCTTGCTTCTAGATGCTCTCTTTGCAAGTCAGCGGAAGAGGATCTGGTTCATTTATTCTTCTGTTGCTCCTTCACTCGCTCCATTTGGAGCCTTGCTTGTTCCTCTTTTCATTTCGAGATTCCTGGAGGTGTGGAGGATCTGAGCTCTCTTCAGGGTAAAACTTTGCTTATGGTAAGCATCTGTGTGCTTCACTGTATTTGGAAAGAGAGGAATGATAGAACTCACAAAAAATTTGGAAGGGACTCTGTTGGTCTATGGTTGCTCATCTTGGAAGATATCCAGCGGCTCACTGTTTAATTGGATGGTGTTGTTCGGGTTCTGTTCTGGAGCTGCGGTTTTCTGGCTGTGTTGATGAAGCTGCAGGGTCTCAAGTGGCTCTATTCCCTTCGCTTATTTTCTAGGTTTTTCTGTCCTTTTTTAGTTTCACTCTCTTGCTTCATACAAGTTGAGTGTACAGATATGTATATGTACAGAAAATTCCAAAAATAGCAATAGACGAGCTGGGTTCACCAAAAAAAACATTCAATCTCCTAAAATGAATGTAAAAGACAAATAATAAAATACGACAAGGGAAAATTGGGTCTCCTCCCAACAAGCGCCCTTATTTTACGTCATAGGCTCAGCAATCAAATCAAATTGATATCAATGAAGCTCAAGGGGCTTCACTCCTCTCCTTCATCTATCAACTCTCCCCTGAAGTAGTGTTTCAACCACTACCATTCACAAGAAATCGATTAGCCCCATTAGTAATCTCCACTACTCCATGAGGGAATGCCTTAACCACCACAAATGGCCCACTCCATCTAGACCTCAGTTTCTTGGGGTGCAATTTCATCTTATTATTGAAAAGAAGCACCTTCTATCCTGGAGTGAATAAATATGATGTTCATGGATCTTTTTGGTTCTGATCCTTGAACTTTCATATGCATCTATCCTGAGATCATCCAATCCATTGAGCTCTAACACTCACTTTTTTCCTGCATCATCAAGATTGTAATTCAACTTCCTCAAATCCCACTTGTCTTTATGTTCCAACTCCACAGGAAAATGACATGCTCTCCCATAGACCAACCTAAATGGACTTGTTCCTATAGGTGTCTTATAGGTTGTCCTATATGCCCAAAGAGTGTCATTTAGTTGCATGCACCAATTGATCCTATTTGTTGAGACTGTCTTTTCCAAGATCTTATTAATCTCCCTATTAGACACCTCAACCTAACCCCAGTTTGTGGGGGATACGGGGTTCCTACTATGTGCCTCACTTCATATGTTCTCAATAAAGCTCCAAACTTCTTATTAGTGAAGTGAGATCCCCCATCGCTTATCATTGCTCGTGGCACCCCAAACCTATAGAAAATATGATCCTTCACAAATCTGCAAATAACATGTGCATCATTGGTATGGGTTGGAATTTCTTCCACCCACTTAGACACATAGTCAACTGTAAGAAATATATATATAATAGAGTTAGAATATACAAAAGGGTCCCATAAAATCGATTCCTTCTTGAAAATTATTTAGGGGCATTTCATGTCTCCTAGATATATTTCCTACTCATTGATATGCATCACAATTATGCACAAAATTGTAAGCATCCTTAAAAAGTGTTGGCCAATAAAACTCACTTTTTAAAAGCTTTTCCACTGTCCTTGAGATAGCATGGTGTCCCCCAGTAGGTAGGGAGTGACAATGTGCCAAGATACTCTCTATATCGCACGTAGGCACACACTTCCTCAAAATCCCATCCCTACATTATTTGAGCAAGACGGGGTCATCCCACACATAGAATCTCAAGGAATGGAAAATTTTCTTCTTGTCTTCATACCCCCAATCTTATGGTAGCTCACCACAACCCAAGTAGTTCACAATATTTTCAAATCACGGGTCCTTACTTTTCATGACGAACAGTTGCTCATCTAGAAATTCCTCAACAATGGTTATATCTAGATCCTTCTCATCCACTCTTTCCAACCTAGACAAATGATTTGCCACCACATTCTCTGTCCCTCCTTATCCTTGATTTCCATATCAAACTCCTACAATAGCAAAATCCATCTTATTAATCTAGTTTTAGCATCCTTCTTTTGCAACAGATACTTACTCGATGCATGGCGGGTCCACACAATAACCCTTACCCAATCAAATATTGGCAAAAAAATAAAAACTACCTCTGAAAGCTCTTTTTTAGTTGTTGTGTAATTAATTTAGGAATAATTAAGGGTTTTTATGCATAATAAATAATGACAGAGTTTTTATCCTTGTGTTGCCCTAGAATACCTCCTACCTCATAGTCTGATATGTCACACATAAGCTCAAACGGTTGAATCCAATTTGGAGCCTAAACCACAGGTGCGGAGACCAGTTTCTCCTTCAATACCTTAAATGCTTTCAAACTCCTCTCATCAGAATTAAATTCAATGTCCTTTTCTAACAATTCAAAAAGCGGCTTTGCAATCTTCGAAAAATCCCTTATGAAACATCGATAAAAGTCGGTGTGCCCTAGAAAACTCCTAACCCCCTTCATTGATGATGGTAGAGGTAGCTTAGAGATAACTAAATTAAATAGGATCAACTTCCATTCTTATATTGGAGACCTTGTGTCCCAAAATGATCCCTTCACTCACTGTCATATGTCACTCCTCCCAATTCAACACTAGGTGAGTGTCCTCACATCTTTGTCGAGACTATCAAGGTAGTATTCAAATGAGTCTCCATACACCAAAAAACCACAAAAACCTTAAGACAATGCTCTACCATATCTGAAAAAATAGCAAGCATACATCTCTGGAATTTAATTTAGCTGGTGCATTACAAAGGCCAAAGGGCATCTGTCGGTAAACAAATCTACCATAATGACAAGTGAGGGTAGACTTTTCTTGGTCTTGTGGCTCAATAGAAATCTAATTATACCTACAATACCCTTTGATCATAAAATAGAAATGAGAGTGGTCGGCGAGCCACTCAAGGATATGATCAATGAAGAGAAGTGGAATATGATATTTAAGAGTGGCAACATTGAAACAGTGATAATTGATAGATACACGCCACCCAATCACCAATCTAGTATAAATCAATTCACTTGTTGAATTTGTTGTGACCGTTATTCCCCCTTTCTTAGGAACCACTTGGATTGGACTAACCCAATTAGAATCATAAATAGCATAGATTATACTTGTCGATAGATGCTTCACTACCTCTTTCTTTACCACCTTTGTCATATTTGGATTGAGACGTCATTTAGATTGTACTATCATTTTGGCTCCTTTTCAATTCAGAACTTATGTTGGAAAAAGCTAGGGGAGATCCCCTTGATGTCTATGACAGATCACCCAAACGATGCACGATGGTTCTTCAATGCCACAAGAAATTGCTCCTCCTTGTGAACGCTCAATGCACGATGGTTCTTCAATGACAGATCACCCAAACGATGCACGATGGTTGTTACGACCCATATCAGGGTTAGTCAACAAATACCTCGAATTACGTGAAACACCTCAATTAGTGTTGAATATCAAATTAAACATCATGGTTAATCAAATAAGTTAATATGTGAATCAATGGTTGAGATTGAAACATCTGAGGTAATTAATGTTAATGGCTATGATGATCGTTAGGTTAATTAAGTTGAGTTGAGTACTCACTGTTGCAATTAGTGATTTGACCAGTTGTGACAAGATAGTTAACATAATCTTGTGCCTTGAGAAGGTAGAGAAGTTTGTGCTTGATTGGATGCAAAAGAAATCATCCAATTTGGACCCCCGAGGCCATAGTTATGGCAATTTTAAGAATCCTGGACTGAAATGCAATTTTTCCAATTTGATTTGCATTAAGTGGGTCGGCTACCCTTTCCTTTGTTTTATTTCTTTACTTATCCGCCTTCTTCTTCACTCACCCGATAGAACAGGAACAACCGCTTTGAAGCGGCGCCCGAACAGAAGCGGAAAGGGGCCAATTTTGGGGCGACCTAGGGCGATTCAAGCGGCGATTGATCTTCGTCTTCCGCTCCTCTACCTTCCCTCTTCCTCTTCCCCTCTACCCCTTGCCCTAACCACGGCCAACTAAGCAGCAACTTACTAGGGCTCCGCCTAGCAGGGGCCGCCCAAGCTGCAGTAGGGTGCCGGCCATGGGCTCTCATGAGCGCTGCCAACACCTCGAATCGACAGCCCCGACTCCAACCTTGTAGTCTCAACCGGAATTCACAGCGTCTGGCTATGTTTAGGCACCCAGTCGATGGCTCTCTTCCAACCCGAAAGTCAGTATGTTGCTGCTTGCTTGAAGCAGGTTTGGCCATGGTAGCTTGGGCACGAGCTAGCACTTGGAATCGGCGCCATCGACTTCGACCGAGAGCCGTGCAAGAATCTGTAGCCCTAGCCCAAGCTTTAGCTATCAACCAAGCTTCCCTTTCACCTGGGCGTGAAGGAGCTGTTGCTTGCAGCAGCATGCTTGATTAGAGTCAACCTGGGCGTAAAAGGTATTAAAAGAGGTAGTTCTGACTTCAGCATATGGTCTTGATTAGGAATTCGTAGACTTAGCTTTTGATCGAGCCATCCTTAGATTTTCTTTTGGGTTAAGATGCTAGTTACTGTTTTATTGCAGGATCAGTGTTTTGGTCGGCCGAATTAGGTATGATTCGGCTGAGTTTCCTTTATAAGGAAATCAAACAGGGTTTTGATCGGCTGAGTTGTAGATTGGTCGGCCGAGTTTCCAGCCAATCGGCCGAGTTCCCAGATTGGTCGGCCGAGTTCCAGAAGAGTGAGTAGTAGTTCATTCAGAAATCATTATTTAACTCAATTTAAATGCTTAATTGCTTTTGTATCAGTTGGTATAACTTCTAAATAGTGTAGTACATACAATAGAGTATGTTAGATTCATTGGAACTTGAAATACGTAATATGCTTAATGAAAATGATGAAATTTCCTGTATTATGGTTGCAATGTATTTGTTGATTTAAAAATGGATATTTAGCATGGAAATTGGATAAATGATATTGAATCATGTTTAAGGATGACAAATGTTATATATGTGTTTTCAAGTAATGTTCAGAATGTGCAGTAAGTATGGAATGTGATATTCTTGTTTTAAATGGTTATATGTTAATCAGTTAATAGACTTAGGTGCCCTAACACCGTAGAACCCCTTTGACAGGTCTGCTTCTTAGGGGTGAAACTCGTGTTCAACATCAACGCGTGCGATGTCACGGTGGCACGAGGATGGAAAGGCAGTGTTCAACAACAACGCGTGCGATGTCACGGTGGTAACCCAGGCCTCCTGAGCCTGTGTACTCAGGTTAGAGGAGGAGTTCAGAGCACTCGATGTAGTGCAGTGAGGCTGATGAGCCTCGAGGCCGATGAGCCTGTGGGTCCTGTGGCAGAGCAGGGCTGACGTCAGACTTAGCATTTCCTGGGTGTGTCTCTAAGTCTTGTACGGTGGGATCGTAGTTTGCTACGGATCTTTATATGCAGGGTACACTGCATATGATTAGGGCATAATAATAATATAAATTGGTACTCATATAGGATCATAGTAAATTAAAGTATTAGAACTTTTGTGCTATTTCTTTATATCTGTTTATCTGTTCAAATTATATGTTATTGCATGGAAATGTGATTATATTCTACAAATCTGTTATGTTATTAGAACTGCCCTGCTTAGTACTGTACTTATGTTTTATTTCAATTTATAAACCTGATGAGTTGTTTAGTGATAGCTAAGTGAAATGCTATTCACTGAGCGAGTAGGCTCATACCTCTACTCAAAACATTTTCAGGTCATCACCAGCAGCAGGAATCTGAAGGATCCTTTCATCCTAACGCTTAGTCTGTAGAACGCTTAGTCTGTAGAAGGTATATGTAGTTAGTTTAGTTAGAGGTCTCTTAGTCCTTTCCCCTCGATCCTTGGGACATGGTGTGGGTGAGAGAGAGTATGTATGGCGAATGAGTAAAAGATGTAAATTAACTGTTATATTTTGATTTCTGTTAAACAATATTACATGTTGTAAACTTTGTTTATGTTCTCTAGCCAGTTTAATAAAAAAATGCTTCCGCAGTTTGTTTAGTTTCATTTTAAAGCATAAATCAGATTATCCTATTAATGTCTTTCAAATGTTTTAAAAGTCATGAGTGGTTTGGCTAGTGCGTAATCCCTCCGTCGCGCCCTAATCTCGTGATTAGTGGGAAATGCGAGATCGGGGTGTGACATCTTGGTATCAGAGCCTAGGTTGAGTACATAGTTACTCAGAGCAGATCAGGGGACGATAAGAGACCAATAGGATTAAGGTTTATGAGTCTTTCTTCTATATGTAATTTTCTAACAGGAAGTGTTCTGTTATATTATTGCAGATAGCAGGAAGATGATGTGGTCACGAGAATCAAGTAATGAGCTTAAGTTGAGTCGTTAAGAATCATTAAGGTCAAAAGATAAAGTTATAAGTAAGGCGAATAATAAATGATGTGTTTTAGCTCTGGAAGGTCTGAGTGTTTAGATACCCTGGCCAGGTGTCTGAATACTTAGATTGACCAGTATCAAGCTACTCTGTCTGTTCTTCTCTGGATGCCCTGGCCAGGTATGCAGAGGAAGGATAGGCTAGAGAGAAACCCTAGAAATCTTAGGATTATGACATAAGAGACTAATGTATGAATAAGAGATTACATATAAGATGTGATTCAACTCTTGTCTATTATTATTTATTTGATATAAAGATCACTAGAAATGCTCTTATATGCATGAAATTAAAATTTTTTCAGTTTGTAAAGTAAATATGGTTCTTTGATATTGTTGTGTCATGAAGTGAAAAGTTTAATGTTTGTTTTCTTTGTATTACAGTAGACCCGAAATTATGTTTAAATGAGTTTTCCCTAAGTGGATATTCTTTCCACATGTTTAAGATTAATAGGGGTTGATTAATCTTGAGTAGCTCTTGGCTTCAGGACTACAGGTTCGGCCTGGTCCGGCTGGCAGGATGCGTTACTGGGATCTAATTACTCCTATTAACAGTAAAATAAGAATAGACTCTGGATGATTTAGACCCGTAACATAGTGAGAATGTATATACACTAGGATGTTTTAACTATGATAATAAGTCTAAATGTTCTTTTGTCTTGAGAATTAGGGTTTGAGAAGCATAGACCCTAATTGGCCCAAATTAGGGTTTTAATGACATATGAATACAAAATTTGATAAATAGAATGTCTCACTAAATGATTTTTAGTATTTTATGTGTAACTCTGATTTAGCTCAAATTTGGATATTTGGATATATAAAATGTAAACAACATTGGAAAATATCATAATTTTTTTTTAAGAATGTTCTGACCTGTTTATCGGCCGAGTTTCAAACTCGACCGATCACATTTTTTGAATGATATAGCAGTGTGGTAATTGAATTTCATATTTTTATTGGTATATCCAATTGATCTCAAATTTTAACTGTGCTTGAAAGACACAATTTTAGACACTCTTCTAAATTGGCGTAATTTTTGGATGACTTTTGATCTCTACAGTGAGGGTGTCGGCCGAGTTTGCAACTCGACCGAACCTGCTGCAGACTGCCATATAACAGTGCACTGTTTGATTTTTAATTAATTATTGGTAACCAGAAATGATCTCAAATTTTTACTGGAGGTCTGAAACTTCATTAGGTATAACATATAACATTTCCAGAATTTTTGGAGCTTCTGTTAGCTATTTAATAAACGAATTACAGAAACTATTGTGAAAACTAAATTTTCAGCCAATATAATTAAAGTTGAGTGTTGGATTAATATGCTATTGACCCAAGCAACTCAAATTGATTTATATAATCGACCACACCCGCACACAATAATGCTATGTTATTGATAAGGACCAAACCCTAGTATGATTAGAGTTTAAATAGTTCAAGGAATGCCGCTAGTGATTTAACCCTGAATACTAGTATCTCTATAAATAAGACCTTGAGATTTGTTCTATGTAGAGTAAACTGGCTTTGATAGTGATCTAGGGTTTTAAGGTAGATAAACTGATCGGTACATGAACAACATGAAATGACTTAGAGAAAAGAGTAAGACATAAACTTGAAATGTAACAATAAGAGAATAGCATAGAAAGCGGAGTATTATCCGATATATGATCTGAAGATAGTTGATGTAGTTCATGTTTTTAAGACATGGCGTCACTATCTTTATGATGTGATAATAGATTATCACCCTGGTAAAGAGAATGTGGTGACTGATGCTTTCAGCAGAAAGTCAAGTTCAACAGCTAATGCATTCTCTATGGCAGGTTTCGATAGAGACCAGTTAGTAGAAATGTGGAAGTTGAACTTAGACTTAGGGGTGACGACACAAAGTGGTTTGATTGTACAGATGCAAGTCTAGCCTACTTCTTATGATCAGATTAAGGAACTACAATAGGGTGATAGTGAGTTAAACCAGACCATGCATGACATGATAGGAGGAAAAGAGACCAGAGTTTAAGTTTTTAGATGATAAGGTGTTGTATTAGCATGACATGTTGTGCGTACCTTGAGATAGTGAATTGAAAGAAAAGATTCTTATGGAAGTGCATGTATTGATGTATGCTATGCTTTCAGGAAACACTAAGATGTATATGAATCTCAAGTAGTTGAAACGGATGGTCAGATATGCAGAAGGATGTAGCTGAGTATGTGGTTAAAAGTAGTGTGTACCAGTAGGTTAAGGCTGAACACTAGAAATCTTTAGCTACCTTGTAATCTTTTTCTATGCCTGAATGGGAATGGGAATTTATCACAATGGATTTTGTGGTAAGATTACCCAAGACACCTAGAGGTTGTGATTTGATATCAATGATTGTGGATAGACTAATTTAGTGTGCTCGCTTTCTTCATATTAAGTCAACCTTTGATGTCTCGAAACTTGACTAAGATATACATGGATGAAATAGTTAGATTGCCTGGTAATCCAGTTTCAATCATATCATATTGAGATTCTAAGTTCACATTTAGGATTGTAGAAACAGTTGCATCATGCTTCGGGCACAAAGTTAAGATTCAATATAACCTTTTCAACTGCAGACAGATGGCCAGTCTGAGAGAACCATTCAGACTCTTGAGGACATGCTGAGAGCATGTGTTTTGCTTTTCAGTGGAAGTAGGGATGAACATTTAAGTCTTATAGAGTTTGCTTAGTGTGAATGCTGAGTTTAGAAATACACAACTGATAATGGTACGGTTTGGGTATAAACCCAGACAATACAGATTTAGTAAACCATTAGGTGCATGATTTCAAGATAGTAAGATAGTATTAAAATATGCAAATGAACCTAGTTGCATGCCTCCTGTTATGTTAATGTGTGTGACTTAACATTTACATGAATTGGCACATTTCTCTGAGATATCATTAGAAATTCTTAAGTACTATTAATTATTTGTGTTATGATATGTAAGAAACTCTTAATTGAGTTATGTGATGCACAAACCAGGAATTTGGTTGATATGCATGTTCTTCGAGAAATTTCAGATAATTGAAAAATATTACAGATGGTTTCTTATAGGTGAAGTAAATTACTCTTATTGATGTAATAAGATGTTCAATTACATGAATTCAGTATGTATGTGCCAAAATTTATTTGAGTTTGGAATATTTATGAATTTTTAATCTGCCTGCATGCATGATATAAAGATTACTCAGTAACTACAATGATTTTTAGTATACTGCTCTGCCAGTTCTAGAATGATACCGTATTGTGATTTGAACTGCAATCAAACAGATGAGATAACGGAAACCCTAAGAGTAGGGTGTTTCCATGTGACTAGTGAATGAGATAACCCTAAGAGTAGGGTGTTGGCATGTGATGAATGAATAAGGCAAATGAAACCCTAAGGATAGGGTGTACGATGAATCAAGTATTTTGATATCAATTTTCATTATGAGATGTGATGATGTTTAACAGTTAAATTGCATGATTTTATTTTAGTACCAAATTGACATGCATTCTATTTATTTAAGAATTTTAGTTTGTCTGCATGTATACTATAATAATTTCTCGGTAATTACCATAAATTGAGATACTGTTATAACAGTTCTACAAAGACAATGTTTTGTGGTTTGATCTGGAATCGGATCAGATGTGACCTAGGTTGAAAGACCAATGCAGATAGTTGATCAGAGGATCAAGAAAACTCAAAATTGTGAGAAACCTTTAGAGAAGGTTTTGTGGAAAAACACAACCTAGAGGGAGCCACATGGGAAGTTTTGGGTTAGATATGCGTAACAAGTTTCCTTTTCTCTTTTAGGAATTTCGGGACGAAATTCTTATAAGGGAGGGAGATTGTTACGACCCATATCAGGGTTAGTCAACAAATACCTCGAATTACGTGAAACACCTCAATTAGTGTTGAATATCAAATTAAACATCATGGTTAATCAAATAAGTTAATATGTGAATCAATGGTTGAGATTGAAACATCTGAGGTAATTAATGTTAATGGCTATAATGATCGTTAGGTTAATTAAGTTGAGTTGAGTACTCACTGTTGCAATTAGTGATTTGACCAGTTGTGACAAGCTAGTTAACATAATCTTGTGCCTTGAGAAGGTAGAGAAGTTTGTGCTTGATTGGATGCAAAAGAAATCATCCAATTTGGACCCCCGAGGCCATAGTTATGGCAATTTTAAGAATCCTGGACTGAAATGCAATTTTTCCAATTTGATTTGCATTAAGTGGGTCGGCTACCCTTTCCTTTGTTTTATTTCTTTACTTATCCGCCTTCTTCTTCACTCACCCGATAGAACAGGAACAACCGCTTTGAAGCGGCGCCCGAACAGAAGCGGAAAGGGGCCAATTTTGGGGCGACCTAGGGCGATTCAATCGGCGATTGATCTTCGTCTTCCGCTCCTCTACCTTCCCTCTTCCTCTTCCCCTCTACCCCTTGCCCTAACCACGGCCAACTAAGCAGCGACTTACTAGGGCTCCGCCTAGCAGGGGTCGCCCAAGCTGTAGCAGGGTGCCGGCCATGGGCTCTCATGAGCGCTGCCAACACCTCGAATCGACAGCCCCGACTCCAACCTTGCGGTCTCAACCGGAATTCGTAGCGTCTGGCTATGTTTAGGCACCCATTCGATGGCTCTCTTCCAACCCGAAAGTCAGTACGTTGCTGCTTTCTTGAAGCAGGTTTGGCCATGGTATCTTGGGCACGAGCTAGCACTTGGAATCGGTGCCATCGACTTCGACCGAGAGCCGTGCAAGAATCTGTAGCCCCAACCCAAGCTTTAGCTATCAACCAAGCTTCCCTTTCACCTGGGCGTGAAGGAGTTGCTGCTTGCAGCAGCATGCTTGATTAGAGTCAACCTGGGCGTAAAAGGTATTAAAAGAGGTAGTTCTGACTTCGGCATATGGTCTTGATTAGGAATTCGTAGACTTAGCTTTTGATCGAGCCATCCTTAGATTTTCTTTTGGGTTAAGATGCTAGTTACTATTTTATTGCAGGATCAGTGTTTTGGTCGGCCGAATTAGGTATGATTCGGCCGAGTTTCCTTTATAAGGAAATCAAACAGGGTTTTGATCGGCCGAGTTGCAGATTGGTCGGCCGAGTTTCCAGCCAATCGGCCGAGTTCCCAGATTGGTCGGCCGAGTTCCATAAGAGTGAGTAGTAGTTCATTCAGAAATCATTATTTAACTCAATTTAAATGCTTAATTGCTTCTGTATCAGTTGGTATAAGTTCTAAATAGTGTAGTACATACAATAGAGTATGTTAGATTCATTGGAACTTGAAATACGTAATATGCTTAATGAAAATGATGAAATTTCCTGTATTATGGTTGCAATGTATTTGTTGATTTAAAAATGGATATTTAGCATGGAAACTAGATAAATGATACTGAATCATGTTTAAGGATGACAAATGTTATATATGTGTTTTCAAGTAATGTTCAGAATGTGCAGTAAGTATGGAATGTGATATTCTTGTTTTAAATGGTTATATGTTAATCAGTTAATAGACTTAGGTGCCCTAACACCGTAGAACCCCTTTGATAGGTCTGCTTCTTAGGGGTGAAACTCGTGTTCAACATCAACGTGTGCGATGTCACGGTGGCACGAGGATGGAAAGGCAGTGTTCAACAACAATGCGTGCGATGTCACGGTGGCACTGGAGTAAATAGGGGTTATTCAACAACAACGCGTGCGATGTCACGGTGGTAACCCAGGCCTCCTGAGCCTGTGTACTCAGGTTAGAGGAGGAGTTCAGAGCACTCGATGTAGTGCAGTGAGGCCGATGAGGCTCGAGGCCGATGAGCCTGAAGGTCGATGAGCATGTGGGTCCTGTGGCAGAGCAGGGCTGACGTCAGACTTAGCATTTCCCGGGTGTGTCGCTAAGTCTTGTACGGTGGGATCGTAGTTCACTACAGATCTTTATATGCAGGGTACACTGCATATGATTAGGTCATAATAATAATATGAATTGGTACTCATATAGGATCACAGTAAATTAAAGTATTCGAACTTTTGTGCTATTTCTTTATATCTGTTTATCTGTTCAAATTATTTGTTATTGCATGGAAATGTGATTATATTCTGCAAATCTGTTATGTTATTAGAACTGCCCTGCTTAGTACTGTACTTATGTTTTATTTCAATTTATAAACCTGATGAGTTGTTTAGTGATAGCTAAGTGAAATGCTATTCACTGAGCGAGTAGGCTCATACCTCTACTCAAAACATTTTCAGGTCATCACCAGCAGCAGGAATCTGAAGGATCCTTTCATCCTAACGCTTAGTCTGTAGAAGGTATATGTAGTTAGTTTAGTTAGAGGTCTCTTAGTCCTTTCCCCTCGATCCTTGGGACATGGTGTGGGTGAGAGAGAGTATGTATGGCAAATGAGTAAAAGATTTAAATTAACTATTATATTTTGATTTCTGTTAAACAATGTTACATGTTGTAAACTTTGTTTATGTTCTCTATCCAGTTTAATAAAAAAATGCTTCCGCAGTTTGGTTAGTTTCATTTTACAGCATAAATCAGATTATCCTATTAATGTCTTTAAAATGTTTTAAAAGTCATGAGTGGTTTGGCTAGTGTGTAATCCCTCTGTCGCGCCCTAATCTCGTGATTAGTGGGAAATGCGAGATCGGGGTGTGACATCTTGGTATCAGAGCCTAGGTTGAGTACATAGTTACTCAGAGCAGATCAGGGGACGATAAGAGACCAATAGGATTAAGGTTTATGAGTCTTTCTTCTATCTGTAATTTTCTAATAGGAAGTGTTCTGTTATATTATTGCAGATAGCAGGAAGATGATGTGGTCACGAGAATCAAGTAATGAGCTTAAGTTGAGTCGTTAAGAATCATTAAGGTCAAAAGATAAAGTTATAAGTAAGGCGAATAATAAATGATGTGTTTTAGCTCTGGAAGGTCTGAGTGTTTAGATACCCTGGCCAGGTGTCTGAATACTTAGATTGACCAGTATCAAGCTACTCTGTCTGTTCTTCTCTGGATGCCCTGGCCAGGTATGCAGAGGAAGGATAGGCTAGAGAGAAACCCTAGAAATCTTAGGATTACGAGATAAGAGACTAATGTATGAATAAGAGATTACATATAAGATGTGATTCAACTCTTGTCTATTATTGCTTATTTGATATAAAGATCATTAGAAATGCTCTTATATGCATGAAATTAAATTTTTTCAGTTTGTAAAGTAAATATGGTTCTTTGATATTGTTGTGTCATGAAGTGAAAAGTTTAATGTTTGTTTTCTTTGTATTACAGTAGACCCGAAATTATGTTTAAATGAGTTTTCCCTAAGTGGATATTCTTTCCACATGTTTAAGATTAATAGGGGTTGATTAATCTCGAGTAGCTCTTGGCTTCAGGACTACAGGTTCGGCCTGGTCCGGCTGGCAGGATGCGTTACTGGGATCTAATGACTCCAATTAACAGTAAAATAAGAATAGACTCTGGATGATTTACACCCGTAACATAGTGAGAATGTATATACACTAGGATGTTTTAACTATGATAAGAAGTCTAAATGTTCTTTTGTCTTGAGAATTAGGGTTTGAGAAGCATAGACCCTAATTGGCCCAAATTAGGGTTTTAATGACATATGAATACAGAATTTGATAAATAGAATGTCTCACTAAATGATTTTTAGTATTTTATGTGTAACTCTAATTTAGCTCAAATTTGGATATGATTTGGATATATAAAATGTAAACAACATTGGAAATTATCATAATTTTTTTTTAAGAATGTTGTGACATGTTTATCGGCCGAGTTTCAAACTCGACCGATCACATTTTCTGAATGATATAGTAGTGTGGTAATTGAATTTCATCTTTTTATTGATATATCCAATTGATCTCAAATTTTAACTGTGCTTGAAAGACACAATTTTAGACACTCTTCTAAATTGGAGTAATTTTTGGATGACTTTTGATCTCTACAGTGAGGGTGTCGGCCGAGTTTGCAACTCGACCGAACCTGCTGCAGACTGCCATATAACAGTGCACTGTTTGATTTTTAGTTAATTATTGGTAATAATAAATGATCTCAAATTTTTACAGGAGGTCTGAAACTTCATTAGGTATAACATATAAAATGTCCAGAATTTTTGGAGCTTCTGTTATCTATTAAATTAACGAATTACAGAAACCATTGTGAAAACTGAATTTTCAGCCAATATAATTAAAGTTGAGTGTTGGATTAATATGCTATTGACCCAAGCAACTCAAATTGATTTATATAATCAACCACACCCGCACACAATAACGCTATGTTATTGATATGGACCAAACCCTAGTATGATTAGAGTTTAAATAGTTCAAGGAATGCCGCTAGTGATTTAACCCTGAATACTAGTATCTCTATAAATAAGACCTTGAGATTTGTTCTATGTAAAGTAAACTGGCTTTGATAGTGATCTAGGGTTTTAAGGTAGATAAACTGATCGGTACATGAACAACATGAAATGACTTAGAGAAAATATTAAGACATAAACTTGAAATGTAACAATAAGAGAATAGCATAGAAAGCGGCGTATTATCCGATATATGATCTGAAGATAGTTGATGTAGTTCATGTTTTTAAGACATGGCGTCACTATCTTTATGATGTGACAATAGATTATCACCCTGGTAAAGAGAATGTGGTGACTGATGCTTTCAGCAGAAAGTCAAGTTCAACAGCTAATGCATTCTCTATGGCAGGTTTCGATAGAGACCTGTTAGTAGAAATGTGGAAGTTGAACTTAGACTTAGGGGTGACGACACAAAGTGGTTTGATTGTACAGATGCAAGTCAAGCCTACTTCTTATGATCAGATTAAGGAACTACAATAGGGTGATAGTGAGTTAAACCAGACCATGCATGACATGATAGGAGGAAAAGAGACCAGAGTTTAAGTTTTTAGATGATAAGGTGTTGTATTAGCATGACATGTTGTGTGTACCTTGAGATAGTGAATTGAAAGAAAAGATTCTTATGGAAGTGCATGTATTGATGTATGCTATGCTTTCAGGAAACACTAAGATGTATATGAATCTCAAGTAGTTGAAACGGATGGTCAGATATGCAGAAGGATGTAGCTGAGTATGTGGTTAAAAGTAGTGTGTACCAGTAGGTTAAGGCTGAACACTAGAAATCTATAGTTACCTTGTAATCTTTTTCTATGCCTGAATGGGAATGGGAATTTATCACAATGGATTTTGTGGTAAGATTACCCAAGACACCTAGAGGTTGTGATTTGATATGAATGATTGTGGATAGACTAATTTGGTCTCCTCGCTTTCTTCATATTAAGTCAACCTTTGATGTCTCGAAACTTGACTAAGATATACATGGATGAAATAGTTAGATTGCCTGGTAATCCAGTTTCAATCATATCATATTGAGATTCTAAGTTCACATTTAGGATTGTAGAAACAGTTGCATCATGCTTCGGGCACAAAGTTAAGATTCAATATAACCTTTTCAACCGCAGACGGATGGCCAGTCTGAGAGAACCATTCAGACTCTTGAGGACATGCTGAGAGCATGTGTTTTGCTTTTCAGTGGAAGTAGGGATGAACATTTAAGTCTTATAGAGTTTGCTTAGTGTGAATGCTGAGTTTAGAAATACACAACTGATAATGGTACGATTTGGGTATAAACCCAGACAATACAGATTTAGTAAACCATTAGGTGCATGATTTCAAGATAGTAAGATAGCATTAAAATATGCAAATGAACCTAGTTGCATGCCTCCTGTTATGTTAATGTGTGTGACTTAACATTTACATGATTTGGCACATTTCTCTGAGATATCATTAGAAATTCTTAAGTACTATTAATTATTTGTGTTATGATATGTAAGCAACTCTTAATTGAGTTATGTGATGCACAAACCAGGAATTTGGTTGATATGCATGTTCTTCGAGAAATTTCAGATAATTGAAAAATATTACAGATGGTTTCTTATAGGTGAAGTAAATTACTCTTATTGATGTAATAAGATGTTCAATTACATGAATTCAGTATGTATGTGCCAAAATTTATTTGAGTTTGGAATATTTATGAATTTTTAATCTGCCTGCATGCATGATATAAAGATTACTCAGTAACTACAATGATTTTGAATATACTGCTCTGCCAGTTCTAGAATGATATCGTATTGTGATTTGAACTGCAATCAAACAGATGAGATAACGGAAACCCTAAGAGTAGGGTGTTGCCATGTGACTAGTGAATGAGATAACCCTAAGAGTAGGGTGTTGGCATGTGATGAATGAATAAGGCAAATGAAACCCTAAGGATAGGGTGTACGATGAATCAAGTATTTTGATATCAATTTTCATTATGAGATGTGATGATGTTTAACAGTTAAATTGCATGATTTTATTTTAGTACCAAATTGACACGCATTCTGTTTATTTAAGAATTTTAGTTTGTCTGCATGTATACTATAATAATTTCTCAGTAATTACCATAAATTGAGATACTGTTATAACAGTTCTACAAAGACAATGTTTTGTGGTTTGGTCTGGAATCGGATCAGATGTGACCTAGGTTGAAAGACCAATGCAGATAGTTGATCAGAGGATCAAGAAAACTCAAAATCGTGAGAAACCTTTAGAGAAGGTTTTGTGGAAAAACACAACCTAGAGGGAGCCACATGGGAAGTTTTGGGTTAGATATGCGTAACAAGTTTCCTTTTCTCTTTTAGGAATTTCGGGATGAAATTCTTATAAGGGAGGGAGATTGTTACGACCCATATCAGGGTTAGTCAACAAATACCTCGAATTACGTGAAACACCTCAATTAGTGTTGAATATCAAATTAAACATCATGGTTAATCAAATAAGTTAATATGTGAATCAATGGTTGAGATTGAAACATCTGAGGTAATTAATGTTAATGGCTATGATGATCGTTAGGTTAATTAAGTTGAGTTGAGTACTCACTGTTGCAATTAGTGATTTGACCAGTTGTGACAAGCTAGTTAACATAATCTTGTGCCTTGAGAAGGTAGAGAAGTTTGTGCTTGATTGGATGCAAAAGAAATCATCCAATTTGGACCCCCGAGGCCATAGTTATGGCAATTTTAAGAATCCTGGACTGAAATGCAATTTTTCCAATTTGATTTGCATTAAGTGGGTCGGCTACCCTTTCCTTTGTTTTATTTCTTTACTTATCCGCCTTCTTCTTCACTCACCCGATAGAACAGGAACAACCGCTTTGAAGCGGCGCCCGAACAGAAGCGGAAAGGGGCCAATTTTGGGGCGACCTAGGGCGATTCAATCGGCGATTGATCTTCGTCTTCCGCTCCTCTACCTTCCCTCTTCCTCTTCCCCTCTACCCCTTGCCCTAACCACGACCAACTAAGCAGCGACTTACTAGGGCTCCGCCTAGCAGGGGCCGCCCAAGCTGCAGCAGGGTGCCAGTCATGGGCTCTCATGAGCGCTGCCAACACCTCGAATCGACAGCCCCGACTCCAACCTTGTGGTCTCAACCGGAATTCGCAGCGTCTGGCTATGTTTAGGCACCCAGTCGATGGCTCTCTTCCAACCCAAAAGTCAGTACGTTGCTGCTTGCTTGAAGCAGGTTTGGCCATGGTAGCTTGGGCACGAGCTAGCACTTGGCATCGGCGCCATCGACTTCGACCGAGAGCCGTGCAAGAATCTGTAGCCCCAGCCCAAGCTTTAGCTATCAACCAAGCTTCCCTTTCACCTGGGCGTGAAGGAGCTTCTGCTTGCAGCAGCATGCTTGATTAGAGTCAACCTGGGCGTAAAAGGTATTAAAAGAGGTAGTTCTTACTTCGGCATATGGTCTTGATTAGGAATTTGTAGACTTAGCTTTTGATCGAGCCATCCTTAGATTTTCTTTTGGGTTTAGATGCTAGTTACTGTTTTATTGCAGGATCAGTGTTTTGGTCGGCCGAATTAGGTATGATTCGGCCGAGTTTCCTTTATAAGGAAATCAAACAGGGTTTTGATCGGCCGAGTTGCAGATTGGTCGGCTGAGTTTCCAGTCAATCGGCCGAGTTCCCAGATTGGTCGGCCGAGTTCCAGAAGAGTGAGTAGTAGTTCATTCAGAAATCATTATTTAACTCAATTTAAATGCGTAATTGCTTCTGTATCAGTTGGTATAACTTCTAAACAGTGTAGTACATACAATAGAGTATGTTAGATTCATTGGAACTTGAAATACGTAATATGCTTAATGAAAATGATGAAATTTCCTATATTATGGTTGCAATGTATTTGTTGATTTAAAAATGGATATTTAGCATGGAAACTGGATAAATGATACTGAATCATGTTTAAGGATGACAAATGTTATATATGTGTTTTCAAGTAATGTTCAGAATGTGCATTAAGTATGGAATGTGATATTCTTGTTTTAAATGGTTATATGTTAATCAGTTAATAGACTTAGGTGACCTAACACCGTAGAACCCCTTTGACATGTCAGCTTCTTAGGGGTGAAACTCGTGTTCAACATCAACGCGTGCGATGTCACGGTGGCACGAGGATGGAAAGGCAGTGTTCAACAACAACGCGTGCGATGTCACGGTGGCACTGGAGTAAATAGGGGTTATTCAACAACAACGCGTGCGATGTCACAGTGGTAACCCAGGCCTCCTGAGCCTGTGTACTTAGGTTAGAGGAGGAGTTCAGAGCACTCGATGTAGTGCAGTGAGGCCGATGAGCCTCGAGGCCGATGAGCCTGAAAGCCGATGAGCCTGTGGGTCCTGTGGCAGAGCAGGGCTGACGTCAGACTTAGCATTTCCTGGGTGTGTCACTAAATCTTGTACGGTGGGATCGTAGTTCGCTACGGATCTTTATATGCAGGGTACACTGCATATGATTAGGGCATAATAATAATATAAATCGGTACTCATATAGGATCACAGTAAATTAAAGTATTTGAACTTTTGTGCTATTTCTTTATATCTGTTTATCTGTTCAAATTATCTGTTATTGCATGGAAATGTGATTATATTCTGCAAATCTGTTATGTTATTAGAACTGCCCTGCTTAGTACTGTACTTATGTTTTATTTCAATTTATAAACCTGATGAGTTGTTTAGTGATAGCTAAGTGAAATGCTATTCACTGAGCGAGTAGGCTCATACCTCTACTCAAAACATTTTCAGGTCATCACCAGCAGCAGGAATCTGAAGGATCCTTTCATCCTAACGCTTAGTCTGTAGAAGGTATATGTAGTTAGTTTAGTTAGAGGTCTCTTAGTCCTTTCCCCTCGATCCTTGGGACATGGTGTGGGTGAGAGAGAGTATGTATGGCAAATGAGTAAAAGATGTAAATTAACTGTTATATTTTGATTTCTGTTAAACAATGTTACATGTTGTAAACTTGTTTATGTTCTCTAGCCAGTTTAATAAAAAAATGCTTCCGCAGTTTGTTTAGTTTCATTTTACAGCATAAATCAGATTATCCTATTAATGTATTTAAAATGTTTTAAAAGTCATGAGTGGTTTGGCTAGTGTGTAATCCCTCCATCGCGCCCTAATCTCGTGATTAGTGGGAAATGCGAGATCGGGGTGTGACAATGGTTCTTCAATGCCACAAGAAATTGCTCCTCCTTGTGAACGCTCAATGAGGCTAAGATAATGATTGGAAGCTTCTCATTTGCCAATAAGAAAATATACTTCAATATAGAGGAAGTGGCTTCAACTCAAGGTCTAGAGGACTCTGCAAAGATGGAATCAAGGTGGTGGAGGTGGTCCTAAATCTTCATAGTGCCTAGTGTAGAAGTATGTCAATGCCTTCAAAAATAAAACACACTCCTTCAAAAAATGACGAAGAGTGTAGTCATTCACCAAATTGATGATCCATGCCTTCAAAGGAGGTTGTAGGAATGCTTGAATAAGAGTGGAAGAGGATACCTCTTGATATATCATTGGGCATGTCTCCTCCTCTTTATCATTAGGATATTGTACAGACTTGTCAATTGACACTCCCTTGGTATGCTCCATGATGTCCAATACCAAAGTGACTTTCTATAACTTTTTCATGACGTGAGCCATGTCCAAAAATGGTTTCCCTAAAAATAGAAACACCTCTCCTTGTAAATGTTGTAATATGTGACAATGTGCCTTATCACCAGCACAATGTGTAGAGTCTGGCATCTTGATATCAAAACAATCATCTTGAATGCCCAGTATCAGTCTTCCTCTAGACATCTATAGGACCATGTCTGTTGTAGCTTGGAATGGCCACCCTAAGAGTAGTTCATTAGCATGATCATATTGCGTCTCCATAACTACAAAGTTTGTTGGACAAACAAATTTGTCAACCTTGATTGGACCATCTTCACAGATACCATATGACCTAACCATTGAATTGTCTACTAGTTGTATGGTCATATTTCATTTCTTGCATTCTTTCAATCCCAACTTCTTAAAAGTGGTCAAGGGCATGACATTAATGCTTGCCCCTGAGTTGCATAGGGCTTCACCAAACTTGGTTCTACTGATGTAACGTAGTATATTGAACCAGCCTGGATCTTCCCTCTTTTATGGCAATCTCCTTTAAATGAGTGCACTGACTTCCTCTTGCAATACAAGTACATCTGAATTGGCTATCCTCCTCTTTTTATTGATGACGTCCTTCAGAAATATGCCATAGGACGGAATATGCTCTATTGCATCTATAAGAGGGATGTTGACATGAAGTTTTCTAAATGTGTCTAGAAACTTCTAGAATTGTTGGTCAACCTTCTTTGCTTTCAAGATGTTTGGGAATGGAATTGGGGTCACCAACTTCCTTTGACGAGGTGGAACATGTGCTCCCTTCTTGGTTTCCTCTGGCTCTTTGACTTCCTTCTCTTAAGATGTGGTGTCTAGCTTAGGTGGATCAATAGTCAACATTAGTCCCGTATTACCTGCATTATTGTTTGATTATGGAGTGATCTTTTGTTCATCCAAAAATTTCTTCCCACCGCATGGTAGCACTGCCTTCACCTGTTGGTTGTTGGATGGTATATCATTATTTTTTGGGAATCCCTCCTAGCCTAGTTTCTTTAAGGAAACCACTTCTACTACTATTTGAGAGATCTAGTTCTCTATGTTGTGGATATGTGCTCCTTGATTTTGCAAGTCCCTTTGTGTTTGGTCAATAATTGCCTCATTCTAACTAACCATCTTGCCTAGCATGTCTTCTATGTTGTCTATCTTGATGGGGCCCCTATCTTGTTGATATTTTTAGTGTGCACTACCTTGTTATGGCTTGGTTATTATGCTTGAGACGAGTCATGCTAAAATTTGTTGGGATTCTTCCAAGAAAATTTAGGATCTTCCTCCAAGAGTAGTCATTGTCTCTCTTGTAGTTCTGTCGTCGCATATACATGCATTATTCTTATATTATGTCAGATGAAATTCTAGACTTTTGATCTAGCTTCCTGTCAATTTTATCTAACTTCTCAGTCAATGTCGTGATGACTCTGGACTCTCCAACACTTTTAACTATTGTTGGAGCTTCTCTTTCATCTCCCCATGATTGATTTTTAACCATGATCTCCAGAATTTCATGACACTTGGATGCCTTATTATTGAGAAAAAACATGAATCCTGCAATATCCAGTGAGGTTCTTTCTCCTTTATGCATCCCTTAGTAGAAGGTCTTTGCATGGATGTAAAGATCAATCCCATGGTGAGGTACCTTACTCAACATGTTCTGGAATTGCTCCCACACTTCAAAATACGACTCCTCTGCCTACTACTTGAAATTATAGATCTTTCCAACTAGCTCATTCATCTTCTAGTACAAAAAATAGTGCTCATAGAAGACATCAATCATCTGATCCCAAGTTTCTATTGACTCTAGTGGAGGGCTAAGAAACCATGACTTTGCATTATTTGACAATGAGGAAGGAAATAGCTTCAAATATATTACTATAATTGGAACCCTATCAATCTTCACCATGTCACAGCTTTCTACAAATTTGTTGATGTGCGTCATTGGGTCTTCCATACTATAACCATGGAATTCTTAAGACTTAACTAATGCCACTAGACCAAGGTCTATCTTGTAACTACCCACATTGATTGCTTGCCTTTTGATTGTCCCCAACTACATTTTGGTTGATGATGCCTTGATTTTTTCCCAAAGAGTATGCTCTTCAGCTTCTGCATCACCCATTTCTGCTTGTTTTGGTTGTGTCTCCTGGGGTGGTGGAGTTTCAGGTGGTAGAGTTTGGATTAGTCCTCCCATAGAGCTATTGTACTCATGTGCTATGTATCAAAGTTCCTCTACGCTAAAATGGGTAGGGGTTGTCTCTTTGTAGTCGGTGGTCATCATTTGAACCTTGCACTAGTACCTAAAAATAGTAAGGTCACTGTCAGAAATAGATACTAGAGATTGAATGAAGATTTAAATTTTTAGCTTGAAAGTAATGAACAGAAAATAAAATTTTGGCCTGGAGTGGCTTGTAAGAGCACTGGTAGTGCTGGATTTTCTATTTGCCTGGCAACAGTGCCAAAAACTTGATGTGTGTTTGCTACACATATTAAACATAAGTGCACTTATACAAGTAATATAGGACAAAAGAGGCCCAGATATTGAACACGAATAAATGTGAATCTAAAGATTACTACCAACTATGACTCGATCAGCTAGACCTATGAAGAAAGTATTGGTGATTAACTGACTAATTGCAATAATGAGACACTAAATTGTTGAGGTTGTGATCACATATGGAATGGATTCCTTAGGAATACAGTTTCACCATGGTTTATACTACAATTAACATTAATTATCAATATTCAGTTCCACCTAACTTTGGACCAATTGGCCTATAGAAAGAATCACTCACTCTCACACCATAATTCACTACCTATTCTAATACAAATTCCACTCTCGTAGCAATTTAATCATTAGTTAGTTGCTCAAATGATACCTCTGGGCTATACCCTTCATAGTTGTAAGCCTTTTCTCAAAGAGCAGTCTAGGCTATGTAAATCTATGACCTATGCAACCCTTAATCCCTCTCTCAAAGCAATTAATGGTCTAAGAAATCACCTATGGTAATCATGCATAGATAATTCGTGAAGCAATCATAAAGATGTCCAGAAATTAGAGAAACATAAGTATTAGCTCATAATTGTCAATTACATTACATAATCGGGTCACTCCTAGTTCCCAATGAATTAGGGGATTAGTTTGGTATGATTTTAGTTTCTATACAAATAGACAAAGAAGGAAAATATGAGAAAAACATAAAAGAATCAATGAAAACCCTAGAGAAGATGATTTGGGTGGCTCCCTCTAACCAACGTCGTGAATTATTATCCTTTGGATGAAAATATGTCCACTAGAAGTCCTCAAACTACTCGGAATGTAGTTTTCTCCTCTCCTTTCTCATGAATCTCCTCTGTCATGCAACGAAATTGAACGTCATTCTTAGGTTTGGCCATTTTCCTCCCTAGTCATAGAATTGACTTAGGGTAATCTTGTCTGATCGCGACAAGTCGGTACCACTGATTGGGTATTGGTGACACTGAGACCTTCTCAGGACCATGATTCCTTGGTAAGTCTCAGTACTACCAATAGTGTCTCGATAGCACTAATTTTCTCTTTGACATCTCTTGATGATTTTCTAAATAGAAGTCGGTACTGTCGAGTTCATGTCAGTGGCACTGAGACACTTCAGACGAATTACTATTGATCATGTCAGTAGCACTAATTTATCTATCGATACCACTGAGTTTCTTTGACTCATCCCTATTCTTTTCTTCAATTGTCGGTACTACTGACAAGGTGTTGATGGCACTGAGCTGATTCAATGCTTGTCAATTTTTCCTAAAATTTAACAAGAAAGAACATGAGTCCCATAAATGATATAAATCAATGTGAAATGATAGAAATAACAAATATTTGATGCAAGTGTACGTCATAGGCTAATAATGATAAAATATGTGCAAATAACATAAAAATGAGAAAATGTGCACAGAACACATAATAAAATAACATGTGAAAAGTTACTAGTAATCATTGCATCAGCCCAAAAAGACTCTACCACAACGTATAAATAGTTGACCCTCACCTCCATTAGGAAGCATGACTTCTCCTTCATAATGCCATATGACTGCCATGCTCTAAGCAGTATGAGAAGACAATTACCATTGACCCGTGCTCCACCTCTATGGTGCTGCTATAGCACCTCCACTCTGTCTCCACTTAGACAAGCTTCATTCTTTAGCCACAAAGGTGGTTGGATCCATGACACTTTCGCCATCCTTCCACCTATTGTCACTTCTCTGACTAATCAGAGTCCCAAGGAGAGGAGGATCAAGGAAGAAGGGGAATGTCTAATGCTTATCTATGGTATTCTCCCCCTCCATTGATTTGAAACACCCATTTCATCAAGTTCAAAGAGTTGTCAATGCTCACACTGATCCACATCTCCCATGTGACTGAAGATGATGGTTGATTCTTCTTTCTCCCTTGATTGTTTTAATTTTATCATGAAGAGCGAGAAATCCCTCTCATTAGGGTGTGTGGATTATCCCCACAACCCGTACTTGCATGTCCATTTTTTATGTTCCATGGCTTGTATATAACCCGTTTGATTCATTGTTAATCGTTTGATTGCATGTTTAATGGATAGGTGATCTATTATATTACTAGATTGCATGTTTTTCTCTCACCTAATGTGTTGCATACTAGATCTTAGACCCTACCCTATAAGTTGACATTTTGGACTTAGCCAAACAAGGTTGAAGGTTAGACCTAAATAGATGGTTAGTATAAGCCCAATGAGCTAATGCATGTATATATCCCCTTAATGTAACCTAATGTTCTAACATTAATCATAGGTTTATAATGGATACATAAAATATGCCACATAACTCATTTTGGTGGTAATATGAAAATAAGAAACTTAATTGGGTGAATAATTTAGATAATGGGTCGTTAATGGGCCATATGACATATCTCATAAAAATAAGGCTCTAAAGTGTAAACAAACTTCAAATTCGAAATCTACATATCAAAATTAGCCTCCATGTCAAATTTCATCTAATTTGGACCACCTTGAAATATTAGGATAAGTTTAGGAGAGAGAAAATGAGTAAAAGGCATAAGTAATGAATAATGTGATTATATAACTTAAAAATATGGAAATAATGGAAAATTCATATTCAACACATCAAATATAACTTGTGGGTGAAGTTTGGTCCAATTTGGATGTTGTTTGTGCAAGTTATGCAATTTTAGGTACATTTTGGACTTTTCTGCAATTTACCTAATTGGGAGGTTTTCTTTGCAAATTGTCACATGCATTATACTCTTTATATATTCCCTTACCATTATCGAGTTTTTTGAACCATAAGGCATCTAGTTTCACCTTGGTTTGAAGGTGTTTCTTTACAAGGACATTTTAGGGATTATTCTCTTTATAAATGAGCTTGTCTTTAGAAGCTATCAACCAATGGGGTTATTTCTTTGATTGGAGATCAGTCAAGACGGACTATAAGTGTCCACGAACTGACATTTGATATTCAAGAAGCCTCTATGATCTGTTCTCTTGCATGGACATGAAATCCATAGGCTAAGGATACATGGAAAGCTCCAAGGACACCTCATGCTTGACTTCTTCCTTATCCATAAAGGTTTGCATGTCCATAGACACCCTTAGCATTGGACACATGGAAAGTAACTTGACACCTCATGCTTGACTTCTTCCTTATCCATAAAGGCTTGCATAACCATGGACACCTTTATACATGGCACATGGAAAGTCTCATAGACACCTCATACTTGACCTCTTTCTTTATATAGCCATATCTACCCCTTGCCAACTCCAAATTCAAAAACTCTTACTCTCCTTTATTTCCTCTAGCTTATAGCATCATTCCTACTATGTTTTTTCATTAATATGTTGTCCCAAGGTAAAAGGAGGTGCCTACCTTGGTGAAGAAGGCTCCTAGGGTTCCAAATTTCTTTATTTAGGATTTCTTAAGCTCCTCCTTGGTGATTTTGACCAAAACTAGTAAGTATCCTCCTTCCCTTCCCTATTTTCATGTTGTTAGTCTTCCTTTCACCTTCCTCCAGGTTAGAACCATGTCCTTCCATGGTTAAACCCCACCTAGAACCCATAAACACCTCATCTCCATGTTCTTTTGTTAGGGTTTTTCACCTCTAAAGTGGAGAAGGTACTTCTTGCTCGAAATAGGAGCTTTGTTGGAGAAACCAGCCTCTCTAAGCTTGGGAACCATACTTTTTTACCTTTCCACCTTCCCTAGAGGTTATTTGGAGTCCTAGTCTTGGATATATGACTGGCTTGGAGTGTTTATACTTTGAAGTTGAGGTATGATTACATCCCACATTATTTCTATATTGAGAATTTTCTAATTCTTCACTCTAAATGTATGTTGTATCCCCTATTCTTCTATGTTGAGCAATTCACCTATGCTTATTCATTCTCTTTGTCCTATGGACATCATCCTATACACAATGTCTTTTCTTTTGAAAATCATGGTTCATGTGAACTACCTTATTTGATATTGATCATGTGATCATGGATATTCTTTTGAACTCTTATATTATGCTTTGTTCATGATGGAACTCTAAAAGATGACATGTGATGTCTTTTGCCCACTTACGAGGTGGATGTATATGTTTTTCACTACCCGTCACGCTAAATGAGATTACTCAAAACATAAAACGCAATCAATCACTAATTAATCACATACCCAAAAATATGGGTAAATTAAAACCGATTTCAATGTTAACACTTACTCAAAAATATTTGCATGAGAGACCAACATCTCTTATATCCATACTATGCTAAGAATTTGATAAAATTGTTCTATTGCCTTAGCTACAACATATATACACAGGAGAACAATATTCATATATGCCACACAAACAAGCATTTATATGCTAACAAAAGTCAGATTCGTTTGAAACATCATATATAAATGTTTCCTGCCCAGACCTGAGAGTACAGGGATGACTCTAGGATACACTAGACATCTAATCAACTTTCCCCAAGATTCATTATTGTAGTTACTCTTTACTTCCATGGTTCTATTTTAATCATTGTTGATTACCTAAAAAAATGTGGTGAACCACAAGGGTGAGACACAGTCCCAGCAAGAGATATAACCATCAACAACGTTTATTGATTACAACATTTTTATGTAATTAAACAGTTAAGAAGTTTAATCAAATATAACAAATAAGATCAATAGTACTTATGATTAACAAAATGCATAAAGGAGCAGATAAAAATTATCATTATCAAGCTGACTATCATCATTTTCCTTCTTAACCGTATAAGAGATTCAATAGCATATGCATAACTAGCATAAGCAAGTCTAGTAGCATGTTATCTCTATTAACATGAATAAGTATAGCATCATAAGCATATCTAACAACATTAGCATGTCTAACAGTTTGAACAGATCAATATCATAAGCAAAGCTATCAACATAAGCATGAGTATTTGCATAAGCATGATTAGCAGTATATGCATTTCTAATTATAGAGGCATGGCTAGCATGCTAAACATAACTAACAACATGAGATAGCTAGCATCATGATTATAATCAACAGTAGCAGTATAGATATCAACATAAGCATGACCACTGTATGTACACATTTACAGTCTTATGCATATCCACAACATAAGTATAATTACTATCTCTTAATTGCACTAAGCATCATCTTTATGTAAAGAGAACAAACAAGGGTTATCATCCAATGTGAAGCATCATGTATAACCCTAAACAGATATGCTATACGGCTGTATTACATCTTTTATTATGCCCTGGGGAATTTGAATCGTACCATTCAAAGTCCAACCGACCCCTGCGAAGGGCTATTCGGTTCCGTACAAGATCTAAGAATGACGGTATCCTAAGATCTCTTCCCACCGGTCAGTACGAGTAAAAAGGCAGTGACATATCAGTCAAAGCTGCCACCACAGCGACATATAGTCAAGTTGAAAACCACTAGTCTGACCTTGGTACAGGTCACGGCACTAGAAACCAGGGTATTCAAACCCAATCGCTGAGGTACAACCGCAGTTGTCCTCTAATCACATCATGCTATAATCACTGAGACACGACTGCAGCCGTTCTCAAACTGAGGGCTAGGTATGACCACAGTCATCCTCCCTAAACACTTGAATTCAGGATGACAAGCACCTCGCATATTCAACAGTATGTGCTCCGAGTTTCCCTTAGGAATACTCGTTTCACCATCTAGCAAATTCTGACACTGAAGATGGTTCTACGGCACAGGGCACTACATGATTAGAGTTGCACTTTATTATTTATGTCAATTGGGTGAATTAAGGCTGCATCAAACAAGTTGACATACAAACCCTAATTCACTTCTAGAAAGCATACACATATCAAAACTTTGAAAAGATATAAAATGTGTGAAACATAATTTCTCATCTCATCATCACATGGTACTATTCACTTTCCATTCATGAGACCACACTAGTCATCAAACTATCACAAGATATAAATCCTTTTCACAATATCATAGGGTATCAACCCTTATCAACATAAGAGGATCACACCTCATTCAGGGCTCAACCATGCCCAAAGGGTCATTAAGACCATCATATTATTCCCTGCAATATCATCATTATCTTTGCATGCCTTATAACAAGGCTCAACAACATCAATTATATATAGTACACCAGATCAGTATAATATTGCATTTATGAACTAGGTGGTATTCATAAACAATCATAGCAGGGTTATATTAACATTAAGAACATTCCTTTATTACATCAACATGCAAGGAATCTAGATATGATTAACTCTCATCATATTCATTATACACATGTTTAGCATAAGAAAGTATCAACCATGTGACTATAATAACCACCAATTAACATATCAAGGTTATGATCATAGTAAGGAGGTTATTCTACCATCATTCCATCATATAAGAATGTTAAACATGAATACTCATCTTTATCTAATTGCATTAGAGTTAGGTTCAACATGATAAATTATATCAATGTTACTAATCAGCACTCATACCCAAACCCTAACTCACGACATCCCCATTGGATCATGGATGCATAAGGTGAAGCATCACCATCACATTCTATACTATTCTGAAGTATGAACCCACACATAAATCAAGGTGTAACCATCAGGTTATAGCATACTAGGATTTCAACAATAATAGAGTACTCCATGGTTGTATTAGTCATTCAAGGACTATTCATACCCAATTACCATTATTTAGTTATATTAAAGCTTGGTATAACAAGCTATACCTAATTAGGGTTACATATCAACACAATATGGTTATCAACCCTTCTATTCATATGAGTTAATAGGTAAAACTACCTTATTAATTAAGGGTAATTGTCCATTTGTTTCATCATCATTCAATCTGTATCACTATACCACCAAGTCACCCAGAACCATTGGGTGTTTAAAAGGTAAGACCTTTGGTTGTTTACATAAGTAAACACCTTAGATAAGCCACCTATGAAGTCATTGATTTGTGCTCTATAAAGAGTCACCATCTAACCCTAGACATCCCTTGATTAACAACACAAAAGTTCCATTGAGAGTAGGGTAAAACCCACAATCGACTGTTCAGTTAAAACTAGACATCCATTATCAACAAGTAAGCTCCTTAAGTTGATCATATAAAGGAAACCATTTAAATCACATTATTAGGACCAAATTATTACATTAGTCATCATTTCAATTTATTGGAGGAATAAACATTAGATCTTGACCATTGGGTCAAGTTCATATGCGAAAACCATCAATTACAGTATATGTTCGACCATTGCATCAAGACCTAAGAAACCATTGGTATAAGGATTAATTGATGCTAAAACTATATGATTAACTCACCATAAATTATAGAGACCTGATCCACCATCATTAGTGATCATTAATCACTATAGGTTGTTAGATCAACACTATATTCCTTAATCAGCATCAAATATCAAGGTAATGTCAACATTGATTGATAACATCAGTAGGGTATTTAATGGTTGATCATTAAACTTCTAATTGGTCCAAAACCTGATCTAAGGAGTGAACATAGGTTGTCAAAACAACCTAATACAAGTCATATTATACCTTAGTGCTAACACACACATGATCACATGTTCATATATAACTAAAATCAGAACATGGAACATTATAAAAATCGAAATCTAAGTCAAGCATAGCTTTTTAGTGCATGAATCATCATTTTCAAGCAAGAACATGATCTAGAAAGTTTATGGTAAGCAATAAATGTGGAGCAAGTTATAAATCTTCCCTCTAATGAGAAGATGGAACCACACACACAGAAGAAATCCAAGAATAAGCTATGAATTCATCCATCTAGCACCTTTCTTCATCAAATGAGCAAATCCTAAACATAAGGAGTAAGAAAGGTAGGGTTTTAGAGCTTTAGAGAAAATTCTACTATGGAACATTTTTCTGGTTGTGCACTACTGATTTCAACATTTAATCGAGTAAACTAGGTTCGATCGATCATATAATTTCACTAAATCCCATCGTACATATCAGTCAACTAATTAGTGTCGAGCAGGCGTTAATAATTTAAACGTGCAAATTGGGAGTCAAGTGGTGTCGACACTACCCAGCACCTGGGTAAACACTGACATCTGTGAATAACACTACTTTTAACGAAAATGTCCAATTATTTGAGTTAAATCGTGCGAATGGGAGTGAGATTCTACTCACATCGATTCGGAATGTCTGGATTCGTCCGGAAATGTATCCAGAGCCTGTTTTCGGGAGGATTTTGGTCGTCTTCAACCTTTGGTTTAAGCCCAAAATTGGAACAACTGTAAGCCAATAGTACCATACATCCATGTACAGGTCAAAAATGAGCTCAGTTAAGAGTTGAATCTAGGGCTAGGGCTTCGGATTTGAGCACAAACCTCATGGGTGGATTCAAGAGGAGTGTTCTGAAGTGTTAGCTGCACCCAGGAGGGCTCCCAGCCGCTGGCCGCAGCTGCTAGCCACAAATATGTAAGTCAGTTGCCCCTACTGGATGGGTGGTGCTAGGGCATGGAGAAGGAGAGGTAAACGAAAAGCAAGAAGAAGGATATGACGGCGGAGGCTAGGCGCTACTGAACTGAAGTAAACGAGCCCAAAAAAAATTGGTCGTCCTCCCTTCTTCTACTTGGTTGGTGAAGCTGTTGTGCAGCACCACAACTGTAGGTAGGTCGGCGCCCTTGCTAGGGCTGCGGATAGGTATGAGGTTGGAGGAGGGAAAGACGGTTGAGGAAGAAGGGAAGTAGGGTGTTGTTGGATCGTAGCCAAGGGTGCCCAAAAAATCGCCCTTCAATCGTCCGCCTACTGTTGTGGGCACCGCTTAAATAGAGAAAGGAATCGGTCGATTGAAGAAGATGATAAGTGAGGAAAGGGAAAAATAAAGATTTATAAGCTAACATTTTGGAAAATTTGCAAAATTAGCCCAAGAAACTCAAAAGTGTCATAACTTTCACTTCGTAGGTCTGATTTGGACGATTCTTCTTGCAACGTTTCAAGCACGAGATCCTATACACCCTTAAAGCAAGAAAACATGCTAATTAGCTTGTCTCAGCTAATCAAAACTCTAATTGCATCTTAAGCACTTAACTTTAATCAACATATCAAGCAAGTTTAGGGGCCTTACAACTATAAACCCCTAACAGGGATTTCGCCCCCAAAATCCAAGGTAAATAAAGATGGGTACTTCTTTTGCCCCTCATCCTATCACCTACACATGGTTACATACATATCACGGTGATGTCACATCATTCATACATATCTCATCTTGGGTCAGCACAAAAACACCCACATAAGAAGACATATCATGATCCCATAAAAAAATTTAATCAACCCCATCTCACTCTTATTCAACTTGTTCTCATAGCAGTTACTACTTTGGCAACCATAAGGTTTTTGAAAAAGTATTGATCATATTTGAAATACTTTAACATGTCATCATTTAAAGCTTGATATAACTTGTATGACATGACTGGAACACTATGTTCCTCCTATTCATAAACTCTATTTGTACATTGGTTAGTCTATAGGATATAACTCTAAACTCATCATGGTCATGTGAATTATGTCATCCAATATAAATCGTATGCATTGATATTTGATCATAGGTTTATCTTAAAGGAAAACAGTATCACATATCTATTGACCAACAAACCATCTATCCTTGATAGTGGTCTTGTCCAGCTATCACTGAACCATACACAACATTATAGAATCATTTTTTTTCAAACAACATTTATAGGATCATCATCAACTCTCTCTCCCCCTCTACAGGAGAGGAATACTTGGAGTGTTCGTTTAATAAACATCTCCAATCTTCACATATTTCTCATATTATTGAGACATCTTGGATACTAGGATTCATTACCTTGGTATCCACCTCATGTGCTATAAGGAACTCACATCCTTATATCATCTACTTTTACCAACATAACAAATATCAAGACATATAAGAGGAGTCTTCCTAATTATTGGAAGTCTCAAAAGCAAACTCATTACAAACGTTATGATCTTGGAACCATAGTCCAACCAACCTTATTCTATAATAAGATATCCATTCTCATATATAGAATGAATCCACACATACCAAGTGGCAATGATCCACTTGAAATATTGCCCTAGAAAGGAAAGACACAAAGTGAAACACACTTCCCACATCATAGCAACATTGTTCAGGGGTCACTAGTAAAAAGGTAACCAATTATATTTTCATTATGCATATTACAACTTCTTATGTATCATTTCACCTTTTTCATTTTTTGTTCCTTGCCATTAGCATAGGAATAATCATTATTAGCATATCTCATTACTTCTTCCTTGATGACTATTTATCACACTTGGGTATGTTGTCTTATTTTATTATGTTTTTCAACCATTTATCAACAAGTAAATCATCATATTCCATATTTTCTTCATTATATATGGATCATCTCCCTTAATTTCTTTCACATGCCATGCTGATTTTTTCATTAAAATTTTCTTACATACATAGGTTGGTCTAATATTAACTCAGGTTCCACCTTATTTCTTTGTCATTGTTCTCATTTATCTTCTCATTTTGTACTTGTTATAGGAGTTCTCTCTATCTTATGTGGATTTCATACCTAGATTCACTTTATAAGCATAGACTTATCTGTCTTTTACTTTATTATATTCTTGAATCAAATCTTCAAGAACTCCTCTTTTTCTAATTTGTATTCAGATTTAGAGTTCATGGTGTTGTATCTTTCTCTTATAGTTACCAAACATTCAAGTTTTGATAGATTATGATGCAATTCTCATATTCTTAAAGATAGGATTTTGATATTCACACCATGATTTCTTATTCATTATACTCTTTAGATTGTCTCAAAATGAATACTTGATCAGAGTAAATCTAAGATTTCCATACTTACCCTTCTTCAATAATTGAATACCTGGCCAGGGCACCCAAATACTGAGATTAGGCAGTATGCACCATATTTTTATGTCATATTTCTAACTTAGACATCATCCTAGTCATAATTCCTAGTGTCCCTGTAGACTCAATGAACCTAAAGCTCTGATACCAAACTATCGCGACCCGTCACGCTAAACGAGATTACTCAAAACATAAAATGCAATCAATCGCTAATTAATCACATACCCAAAAATATGGGTAAATTAAAACCGCTTTCAATGTTAACACTTACTCAAAAATATTTGCATGAGAGACCAACATCTCTTATATCCATACTATGCTAAGAATTTGATAAATTTGTTCTATTGCCTTAGCCACAACATATATACACAGGAGAACAATATTCATATATGCCACACAAACAAGCATTTATATGCTAACAAAAGTCAGATTTGTTTGAAACACCATATATAAACTTTTCCTGCCCAGACCTGAGAGTACAGGGATGACTCTAGGATACACTAGACATCTAATCAACTTTCCCCAAGATTCATTATTGTAGTTACTTTTTACTTCCATGGTTCGGTTTTCGTCATTGCCGATTACCTAAAAAAATGTGGCGAACCACAAGGGTGAGACACAGTCCCAGCAAGAGATACAACCATCAACAACGTTTATTGATTACAACATTTTTATGTAATTAAACAGTTAAGAAGTTTAATCAAATATAACAAATAAGATCAATAGTACTAATGATTAACAAAATACATAAAGGAGCAGATAACAATTATCATTATCAAGTTGACTATCCTCATTTTCCTTATTAACCGTATAAGAGATTCAATAGCATATGCATAACTAGCATAAGCAAGTCTAGTAGCATGTTATCTCTATTAACATGAATAAGTCTAGCATCATAAGCATATCTAACAACATTAGCATGTCTAACAGTTTGAACAGATCAATATCATAAGCAAAGCTATCAACATAAGCATGAGTATTTGCATAAGCATGATTAGCAGTATATGCATTTCTATTTATAGAGGCATGGATAGCATGCTAAACATAACTAACAACATGAGATAGCTAGCATCATGATTATAATCAACAGTAGCAGTATAGATATCAACATAAGCATGACTGTTGTATGTATACATTTACAGTCTTAAGCATATCCACAACATAAGTATAATTACTATCTCTTAATTGCACTAAGCATCATCTTTATGTAAAGAGAACAAACAAGGGTTATCATCCAATGTGAACCGTCATGTATAACCCTAAACAGATATGCTATACGGATGTATTACATCTTTTATTATGCCCTGGGGAATTTGAATCGTACCATTCAAAGTCCAACTGACCCCTGCAAAGGGCTATTCGGTTTTGTACAAGATCTAGGAATGACGGTATCCTAAGATATCTCCCCCCCCCCCGGGTCAGTACGAGTAAAAAGGCAGTGACATATCAGTCAAAGCTGCCACCATAGTGACATATAGTCAAGCTGAAAACCACTAGTCTGACCTTGGTACAGGTCACGGCACTAGAAACCAGGGTATTCAAACCCAATCACTGAGGTACAATCGCAATTGTCCTCTAAGCACATCATGTTATAATCACCGAGACACGGGTGCAGCCATTCTCAAACTGAGGGCTAGGTATGACCACAGTCATCCTCCCTAAACACTTGAATTCAGGATGACAAGCCCCCCGCATACTCAACAGTATGCGCTCCGAGTTTCCCTTAGGAATACTCGTTTCACCATCCAGCAAATTCTGACACTGAAGATGGTTCTACGGTACAGGGCACTACATGATTAGAGTTGCACTTGATTAGTTATGTCAATTGGGTGAATTAAGGCTGCATCAAACAAGTGGATATATAAACCCTAATTCACTTCTAGAAAGCATATAAATATCAAAACTTTGAAAAGATATAAAATGTGTGAAACATAATTTCTCATCTCATCATCACATGGTACTATTCACTTTCCATTCATGAGACCACACTAGTCATCATACTATCACAAGATATAAATCCTTTTCACAATATCACAGGGTATCAACCCTTATCAACATAAGAGGATCACACCTCATTCAGGGCTCAACCATGCCCAAAGGGTCATTAAGACCATCATATTATTCCCTATAAGATCATCATTATCTTTGCATGTCTTATAACAAGGCTCAACAACATCAATTATATATAATACACCAGATCAGTATAATATTGCATTTATGAACTAGGTGGTATTCATAAAAAATCATAGCAGGGTTATATTAACATTAAGAACATTCCTTTATTACATCAACATGCAAGGAATCTAGATATGATTAACTCTTATCATATTCATTATACACATGTTTAGCATAAGAAAGTATCAACCATGTGACTATAATAACTACCAATTAACACATCAAGGTTATGATCATAGTAAGGAGGTTATTCTACCATCATTCCATCATATAAGAATGTTAAACATGAATACTAATCTTTATATAATTGCATTAGATTTAGGTTCAACATGATAAATTATATCAATGTTACTAATCAGCACTCATACCCAAACCCTAACTCACGACATCCCCATTGGATCATGCATGCATAAGGTGAAGCATCACCATCACATTCCATACTATTCTGAAGTATGAACCCACACATAAATCAAGGTGTAACCATCAGGTTATAGCATACTAGGATTTCAACAATAATAGAGTACTCCATGGTTGTATTAGTCATTCAGGGACTATTCATACCCAATTACCATTATTTAGTTATATTAAAGCTAGGTATAACAAGCTATACCTAATTAGGGTTACATATCAACACAATATAATTATCAATCCTTCTATTCATATGAGTTAATAGGTAAGACTACCTTATTAATTAAGGGTAATTGTCCATTTATTTCATCGTCATTCAACCCGTATCACTATACCACCAAGTCACCCAGAACCATTGGGTGTTTAAAAGGTAAGACCTTTGGTTGTTTACATAAGTAAACACCTTACATAAGCCACCTATGAAGTCCTTGATTTGTGCTATAGAAAGAGTCACCATCTGACCCTAGACATCCCTTGATTAACAACACAAAAGTTCCATTGAGAGTAGGGTAAAACCCACAATCGACTGTTCAGTTAAAACTAGACATCCATTATCAACAAGTAAGCTCCTTAAGTTGATCATATAAAGGAAACCATTTAAATCACATTATTAGGACCAAATTATTACATTAGTCATCATTTCAATTTATTGGAGGAATAAACATTAGATCTTGACCATTGGGTCAAGTTCATATGCTAAAACCATCAATTACAATATATGTTCGACCATTGCATCAAGACCTAAGAAACCATTGGTCTAAGGATTAATTGATGCTAAAACTATATGATCAACTCACCATAAATTGTAGAGACCTGATCTGCCATCATTAGTGATCATTAAATCACTATAGGTTGTTAGATCAACACTATATTCCTTAATCAGCATCAAATATCAAGCTAATGTCAATATTCATTGATAACATCAGTAGGGTATTTAATGGTTGATCATGAAACTTCTAATTGGTCCAAAACCTGACCTAAGGGGTGAACATAGGTTGTCAAAACAACCTAATCCAAGTCATATTATACCTTAGTGCTAACACACACATGATCACATGTTCATATATAACTGAAATCAGAACATGGAACATTATAAAAATCAAAATCTAAGTCAAGCATAGCTTTTTCGTCCATGAATCATCATTTTCAAGCAAGAACATGATCTAGAAAGTTTATGGTAAGCAATAAACGTGGAGCAAGTTATAAATCTTGCCTCTAATGAGAAGATGGAACCACACACAGAAGAAATCCAAGAATAAGCTATGAATTCATCCATCTAGCACCTTTCTTCATCAAATGAGCAAATTCTAAACATAAGGAGTAAGAAAGGTAGGGTTTTAGATATTTAGAGCAAATTCTACTATGGAACATTTTTCTGGTTGTGCACTACTGATTTCGACATTTAATCGAGTAAACTAGGTTCGATCGATCGTATAATTTCACTAAATCCCATCGCACATATCAGTCAACTAATTAGTGTCGAGCAGGCGTTAATAATTTAAACGTGCAAATTAGGAGTCGAGCGGTGTCGGCACTACCCGGCACCTAGGTAAACATTGACATCAGCGAATAACACTGCTTTTAATGAAAACGTCCAATTATTCGAGTTAAATCGTGCGAATGGGAGTGAGATTCTACTCACATCGATTCGGAATGTCCAGATTCGACCGGAAATGTATCCAGAGCCTGTTTCCGGGCAGATTTTGGTCGTCTTCAACCTTTGGTTTAAGACCAAAATTGGAACATATGTAAGCCAACAGTACCATACATCCACGTACAGGTCAAAAATGAGCTCAGTTAAGAGTTGAATCTAGGGCTAGGGCTTCATATTTGAGCACAAACCTCATGGGCGGATTCAAGAGCAGCGTTCTGAAGTGTTAGTTGCGCCCAGGAGGACTCCCAGCCGCTGGCCGCAGCTGCTAGCCACAAATCTGTAAGTCATCCGTCCCTACTGGATGGGTGGTGCTAGGGCATGGAAAAGGAGAGGTAAAGGAAAAGCAAGAAGAAGGAGATTATGGTAGAGGCTAGGCGCTACTGAACTGAAGTAAACGAGCCCAAAAAAAATCGGTCGTCCTCCCTTCTTCTACTTGGTTGGTGAAGCTGTTATGCAGCACCGCATCTGCAGGTAGGCCGGTGCCCTTGCTAGGGCTGCGGATAGGGGCAAGGTTGGAGGAGGGAAAGACGGTTGAGGAAGAAGGGAAGCAGGGTGTTGTTGGATCGTAGCCAAGGGCGCCCAAGAAATTGCCCGCCTACTGTTGCGGGCACCGCTTAAACAGAGAAAGGAATCGGTCGATTGAAGAATATGATAAGCGAGAAAAGGGAAAAATAAAGATTTATAAGCTAACATTTTGGAAAATTTGCAAAATTAGCCCAAGAAACTCAAAAGTGTCATAACTTTCGCTTCGTAGGTCCGATTTTGACGATTCTTCTTGCAACGTTTCAAGCATGAGATCCTATACACCCTTAAAGCAAGAAAACATGATAATTAGCTTGTCTCAGCTAATCAAAACTCTAATCACATCTTAAGCACTTACTTAACTTTAATCAACATATCAAGCAAGTTTAGGGGCCTTACAACTATAAACCCCTAATAGGGATTTTGCCCCCGAAATCCAAGGTAAATAAAGATGGGTACTTATTTTGCACCTCATTCTATCACCTCCGCATGGTTACCTACATACCACGGTGATGTCACATTATTCATACATATCTAATCTTGGGTCAGTACAAAAACACCCACATAAGAAGACATATCATGATCCCAAAAAAAAATTTAATCAACCCCATCTCACTCTTATTCAACTTGTTCTCATAGCAGTTACTACTTCAGCAACCCTAAGGTTTTTGAATAAGTATTGATCATATTTGAAATACTTTGACATGTCATCATTTAAAGCTTGATATAACTTGTATGACATGACTCGAACACTATGTTCCTCCTATTCATAAACTCTATTTGTACATTGGTTAGTCTATAGGATATAACTCTAAACTCATCATGGTCATGTGAATTATGTCATCCAATATAAATCTTATGCATTGATATTTGATCATCGGGTTTATCTTAAAGGAACACATTATCACATATCTATTGACCAACAAACCATCTATCCTTGATAGTGGTCTTGTCCAGCTATCACTGAACCATACACAACATTATAGAATCACTTTTTTTCAAACAACATTTATAGGATCATCATCAACTCTCTCTCTCCCTATACAGGAGAGGAATACTTGGAGTGTTCATTTAATAAACATCTCCAATCTTCACATATTTCTCATATTATTGATACATCTTGGATACTAGGATTCATTACCTTGGTATCCACCTCATGTGCTATAAGGAACTCACATCCTTATATCATCTACTTTTACCAACATAACAAATATCAAGACATATAAGAGGAGTCTTCCTAATTATTGGAAGTCTCAAAAGCAAACTCATTACAAATGTTATGATCTTGGAACCATAGTCCAACCAACCTTATTCTATAATAAGATATCCATTCTCATATTTAGAATGAATCCACACATACCAAGTGGCAATGATCCACTTGAAATATGTGCCCTAGAAAGGAAAGACACAAAGTGAAACACACTTCCCACACCATAGCAACATTGTTCAGGGGTCACTAGTAAAAAGGTAACCAATTATATTTTCATTATGCATATTACAACTTCTTATGTATCATTTCACCTTTTTCATTTTTGGTTCCTTGCCATTAGCATAGGAATCATCATTATTAGCATATCTCATTACTTCTTCCTTGATGACTATTTATCACACCTGGGTATGTTGTCTTATTTTATTATGTTTTTAAACCATTTATCAACAAGTAAATCATCATATTCCATATTTTCTTCATTATACATGGATCATCTCTCTTAATTTCTTTCACATGCCATGCTGATTTTTTCATTAAAATTTTCTTACATACATAGGTTGGTCTAAGATTAACTCAGGTTCCACCTTATTTCTTTGTCATTGTTCTCATTTATCTTCTCAATTTGTACTTGTTATAGGAGTTCTCTCTATCTTATGTGGATTTCATACCTGGATTCACTTTATAAGCATAGACTTATCTGTCTTTTACTTTATTATATTCTTGAATCAAATCTTCAAGAACTCCTCTTTTTCTAATTTGTATTCAGATTTAGAGTTCATGGTGTTGTATCTTTCTCTTATAGTTACCAAACATTCAAGTTTTGATAGATTATGATGCAATTCTCATATTCTTTAAGATAGGATTGTGATATTCACACCATGATTTCTTATTCATTATAGTCTTTAGATTGTCTCAAAATGAATACTTGATCAGAGTAAAATCTAAGATTTCCATACTTACCCTTCTTCAATAATTGAATACCTGGCCAGGGCACCCAAATACTGAGATTAGGCAGTATGCACCATATTTTATGTCATATTTCTAACTTACACATCATCCTAGTCTTAAGTCCTAGTGTCCCTGTAGACTCAATGAACCTAAATCTCTGATACCAAACTATCGCGACCCGTCACGCTAAACGAGATTACTCAAAACATAAAGTGCAATCAATCACTAATTAATCACATACCCAAAAATATGGGTAAATTAAAACCAATTTCAATGTTAACACTTACTCAAAAACATTTAAATGAGAGACCAACATCTCTTATATCCATACTATGCTAAGAATTTGATAAAATTGTTCTATTTCCTTAGCCACAACATATATACACAGGAGAACAATATTCATATATGCCACACAAACAAGCATTTATATGCTAACAAAAGTCAGATTTGTTTGAAACACCATATATAAACTTTTCTTGCCCAGACCTGAGAGTACAGGGATGACTCTAGGATACACTAGATATCTAATCAACTTTCCCCAAGATTCATTATTGTAGTTACTCTTTACTTCCATGGTTCTGTTTTCGTCATTGCCGATTACCTAAATAAGATCAATAGTACTGATGATTAACAAAATACATAAAGGAGCAGATAACAATTATCATTATCAAGTTGACAATCATCATTTTCCTTATTAACTGTAAAAGAGATTCAATAGCATATGCATAACTAGCATAATCAAGTCTAGTAGCATGTTATCTCTATTAACATGAATAAGTCTAGCATCATAAGCATATCTAACAACATTAGCCTGTCTAATAGTTTGAATATATCAATATCATAAGCAAAGCTATCAACATAAGCATGAGTATTTGCATAAGCATGATTAGCAGTATATGCATTTCTAATTATAGAGGCATGGCTAGCATGCTAAACATAACTAACAACATGAGATAGCTAGCATCATGATTATAATCAACAGTAGCAGTATAGATATTAACATAAGCATAACTACTGTATGTACACATTTACAGTCTTATGCATATCCACAACATAAGTATAATTACTATCTCGTAATTGCACTAAGCATCATCTTTATGTAAAGAGAACAAACAAGGGTTATCATCCAATGTGAATCGTCATGTATAACCCTAAACAGATATGCTATACGGCTGTATTACATCATTTATTATTCCCTGGGGAATTTGAATCGTACCATTCAAAGTCCAACCGACCCCTGCGAAGGGCTATTTGGTTTCGTACAAGATCTAGGAATGTCGGTATCCTAAGATCTTTTCCCCCCAGTCAGTATGAGTAAAAAGGCAGTGACATATCAGTCAAAGCTGCCACCACAGCGACATATAGTCAAGCTGAAAACCACTAGTCCGACCTTGGTATAGGTCACGACACTAGAAACCAGGGTATTCAAACCCAATCACTAAGGTACAACCACAGTTGTCCTCTAATCACATCATGTTATAATCACCGAGACACGACCACAGCCGTTCTCAAACTGAGGGCTAGGTATGACCGCAGTCATCCTCCCTAAACACTTGAATTTAGGATGAAAAGCACCCCGCATACTCAACAGTATGCGCTCTGAGTTTCCCTTAGGAATACTCGTTTCACCATCCAGTAAATTCTGACACTGAAGATGGTTCTACGGCACAGGGCACTACATGATTAGAGTTGCACTTGATTAGTTATGTCAATTGGGTGAATTAAGGCTGCATCAATCAAGTGGACATACAGACCCTAATTCACTTCTAGAAAGCATATAAATATCAAAACTTTGAAAAGATATAAAATGTGTGAAACATAATTTCTCATCTCATCATCACATGGTACTATTCACTTTCCATTCATGAGACCACACTAGTCATCATACTATCATAAGATATAAATCCTTTTCACAATATCACAGGGTATCAACCCTTATCAACATAAGAGGATCACACCTCATTCAGGGCTCAACCATGCCCAAAGGGTCATTAAGACCATCATATTATTCCCTGCAAGATCATCATTATCTTTGCATGCCTTATAACAAGGCTCAAAAACATTAATAATATATAATACACCAGATCAGTATAATATTGCATTTATGAACTAGGTGGTATTCATAAACAATCATAGCATGGTTATATTAACATTAAGAACATTCCTTTATTACATCAACATGCAAGGAATCTAGATATGATTAACTCTCATCATATTCATTATACACATGTTTAGCATAAGAAAGTATCAACCATGTGACTATAATAACCACCAATTAACATATCAAGGTTATGATCATAGTAAGGAGGTTATTCTACCATCATTCCATCATATAAGAATGTTAAACATGAATACTCATCTTTATCTAATTGCATTAGAGTTAGGTTCAACATGATAAATTATATCAATGTTACTAATCAGCACTCATACCCAAACCCTAACTCACGACATCCCCATTGGATCATGGATGCATAAGGTGAAGCATCACCATCACATTCCATACTATTCTGAAGTATGAACCCACACATAAATCAAGGTGTAACCATCATGTTATAGCATACTAGGATTTCAACAATAATAGAGTACTCCATGGTTGTATTAGTCATTCAAGGACTATTCATACCCAATTATCATTATTTAGTTATATTAAAGCTAGGTATAACAAGCTATACCTAATTAGGGTTACATATCAACACAATATGGTTATCAACCCTTCTATTCATATGAGTTAGTAGGTAAGACTACCTTATTAATTAAGGGTAATTGTCCATTTGGTTCATCATCATTCAACCTGTATCACTATACCACCAAGTCACCCATAACCATTGGGTGTTTAAAAGGTAAGACCTTTGGTTGTTTACATAAGTAAACACCTTACATAAGCCACCTATTAAGTCCTTGATTTGTTCTCTAAAAAGAGTCACCATCTAACCCTAGACATCCCTTGATTAACAACACAAAAGTTCCACTGAGAGTAGGGTAAAACCCACAATCGACTGTTCAGTTAAAACTAGACATCCATTATCAACAAGTAAGCTCCTTAAGTTGATCATATAAAGGAAACCATTTAAATCACATTATTAGGACCAAATTATTACATTAGTCATCATTTCAATTTATTGGAGGAATAAACATTATATCTTGACCATTGGGTCAAGTTCATATGCTAAAACCATCAATTACAGTATATGTTCGACCATTGCATCAAGACCTAAGAAACCATTGGTCTAAGGATTAATTGATGCTAAAACTATATGATTAACTCACCATAAATTATAGAGACCTGATCCACCATCATTAGTGATCACTAAATCACTATAGATTGTTAGATCAACACTATATTCCTTAATCAGCATCAAATATCAAGCTAATGTCAACATTGATTGATAACATCAGTAGGGTATTTAACGGTTGATCATTAAACTTCTAATTGGTCCAAAACTTGACCTAAGGGGTGAACATAGGTTGTCAAAACAACCTAATCCAAGTCATATTATACCTTAGCGCTAACACACACATGATCACATGTTCATATATAACTGAAATCAGAACATGGAACATTATAAAAATCAAAATCTAAGTCAAGCATAGCTTTTTAGTCCATGAATCATCATTTTCAAGCAAGAACATGATCTAGAAAGTTTATGGTAAGCAATAAACGTGGAGCAAGTTATAAATCTTGCCTCTAATGAGAAGATGGAACCACACACAGAAGAAATCCAAGAATAAGCTATGAATTCATCCATCTAGCACCTTTCTTCATTAAATGAGCAAATCCGAAACATAAGGAGTAAGAAAGGTAGGGTTTTAGAGCTTTAGAGCAAATTCTACTATGGAACATTTTTCTGGTTGTGCACTACTGATTTCAACATTTAATCGAGTAAACTAGGTTCGATCGATCGTATAATTTCACTAAATCCCATCGCACATATCAGTCAACTAATTAGTTTCGAGCAGGCGTTAATAATTTAAATGTGCAAATTAGGAGTCGAGCGGTGTCAGCACTACCCGGCACCTAGGTAAACATTGACATCAGCGAATAACACTGCTTTTAACGAAAATGTCCAATTATTCGAGTTATATCGTGCGAATGGGAGTGAGATTCTACTCACATCGATTCGGAATGTCCGTATTCGTCCAGAAATGTATCCAGAGCCTGTTTCTGGGCGGATTTTAGTCATCTTCAATCTTTGGTTTAAGCCCAAAATTGGAACAGTTGTAAGCTAACAGTACAATACATCCACGTACAGGTCAAAAATGAGCTCAGTTAAGAGTTGAATCTAGGGCTAAGGCTTTGGATTTGAGCACAAACCTCATGGGCAGATTCAAGAGCAGCGTTCTGATGTGTTAGCTATGCCCAGGAGGTCTCCCAGCCACTGGCCGCAGTTGCTAGCTGCAAATCTGTAAGTCAGCTGCCCCTACTGGATGGGTGGTGCTAGGGCATGGAGAAGGAGAGGTAAAGGAAAAGCAAGAAGAAGGAGATGACGACAGAGGCTAGGCGCTACTGAACTGAAGTAAACAAGCCCAAAAAAATCAGTTGTCCTCCCTCCTTCTACTTGGTTGGTGAAGCTACTATGCAGCATCGCATCTGCAGGTAGGCCAGCGCCCTTGCTAGGGCTACAGATAGGGGCAAGGTTGGAGGAGGGAAATATGGTTGAGGAAGAAGGGAAGCAGGGTGTTGTTGGGTCGTAGCTAAGGGCGCCCAAGAAATCGCCCGCCTACTATTGCAGGCACCACTTAAATAAAGAAAGGAATCAGTCGATTGAAGAAGATGATAAGAGAGAAGGGAAAAATAAAGAGTTATAAGCTAACATTTTGGAAAAATTGCAAAATTAGCCCAAGAAATTCAAAAGTGTCATAACTTTCGCTTCGTAGGTCCAATTTGGACGATTCTTGTTGCAACGTTTCAAGCACGAGATCTTATACATCCTTAAAGTAAGAAAACATGCTAAATATCTTGTCTCAGCTAATCAAAACTCTAATCACATCTTAAGCACTTACTTAACTTTAATCAACATATCAAGCAAGTTTAGGGGCCTTACAATGTTGGTCACTTATGTGGTGACTAGTTTATATATTCTGACTATACTTTCTACTTGCCTCTACATTTAACATGCTATGTGAATCAGTAACACTAGAGTAGTGTAATTGCATTAGTTTTTATGGCAGATGTGTTATTTCCTGCTGAGCAGATGTGATATTTCCTGCTCTTTTGGGATGGAAAGGAACCTCATATACAGAGAAAGATGTGTGATACTTGGCCCATATTTTATATATTTGGGAGATTGGCAGTATTCCTTCCTCTATCATGTTTCAAGTTTATGAGACTTGGCCTCCTTTGTGTTTATATTGTTCTAGGGCTATGTTTATCTCACATGCATGCAGGTTGATGATATGGGGTGTGTGCCCTAATTCTTTACATGTGCTTTTGTGGCACAATCTTTATGTTTTATTAATGGCAAGTATTCTTTTGTTATCATATGATTTACATTCTTTTTCTCTTGGTACCCATTTGGGTGGTCCTTATCCTTTCTATGGGAATCCTTTTATATTTGATGCCCTTTATTCCATATATTGCTCAATTTCCTATTTAGTATGCACATACCAGCCTTTGCTGATGTCATCTATTTTCTCTTCTTACTGGGGTATGCTTCCAACCCTAGGTGAAGGACTTGGATGATAAGGCATGAAGTTTTGGAGTAGCCCACCATTTTCCGCTATAGTGATCTCACCCTTCTTAGGCACAACTTCGATGGGGCTCACCCATGTACTATTAGAAATGGGATAGATAATTCCAGCATCAAGCAATTTTACAACCTCTTGGGTCACAACCTCTTTCAGCTTTGGATTCAACCGCCTTTGCATTTGGCGGGTCGGTCTTGCATCATCTTCTAGATAGATTCTGTGTACACAGATGGAGGGATCAATACCCATCAAGTCAGCTATAGACCACCCAATGGCTTGGATGTTCTTCTTCAAGACTTACATCAATGCTTCCTCTTGTTCTGGTGAGATAATGGAGGAAATGATCACCGGGAGGGTGTCATTTGCACCTAGAAAAGCATACTTCAATCCTTCTGGAAGTGAATTCAACTCAAGAGTGGGAGGTTCTCCAAGAGAGTACTTTAATGGTTCAGAAATAGAAGGGAGGTCTTCACTTGCAGCCACCAAGTCTAGCTCATTCTCTTCATCATCTTCATCATCATCATTGGGGAACTCAACTATTGGCTCTAGACCTCTACCTTGAGTGGCAGTTAGAATCCACGTAGGTAGGCATTCCTCCACAATTTCATCTAGGCACTCAATGAGATAGTAATCTTCTTCAGTGGCCCCTATCACCTCGGTCGTGGCTGAAGATTTAAAGATGTTCAACTAGATCTTTATGTGCATGAATGTCACATACATCATATCGGTCCATACATGAATAACCGCATCCACCGTGGCTAGGAAAGGTCTCCCCAAGATAATAGGAACCCTCCTTATGTCTTTTTTCATGTCCAAGACAATGAAATCGGCAGGGAAAAAGGCAGACGTCTCATCATCAAGCCTCACAAGCACGTCATCCACACACCCTCTAGGCGTCTTTACTGATCTGTCAGCCAACTATAAAGTACAATGAGCCGGACTCAACTACCTCATTTGTAGCTTGGAAAACACATCATATGGAATTAGGTTGATGCTAGAACCCAAGTCTAAGAGAGCTTGGTCTATGCGATGTGCCCCAATGTAGCATGAGATGATAGGAGCACCGAGATCTTTTCTTTTCCTTGGCATGGTGTGTTGCAAGATTGAGCTCACTTGCTCGGTGAGATTGACTTTCTTTGGGGTTCTCCCCATGGTCTTTCTCTTGAAGGTGCATAGATCTTTCAAGAACTTAGCATAAGAAGGGATTTGCTTGACTGCATCAAGCAAAGGAATGTTTATTTTCACCTGTTTGAAAGTCTCAAGGATGTCTTCAGTGTGCTTCTTTCTTCTCCTCTCAGCAGAAGGCTCCTTAAGAGCCTCGTGAAATGGGGGAAGTTGGGACCCCATATGGTGTTGATCAATAGTATTGTCAACAAGTATCACAGGAATCACAATATCATCACCTGATATTACAGTATCAACCCTAGCTCTTGTCATATTATCCTCAGGTTGTATCTCAGTATCAACATGTCTAGTCTCAGTATCACCTCTGTCAACAACAACGGTATGATGGGGGTGCTCTAACTTCCTACCACTCCTCAGAATAGTCATTGCCTTCACATTCTCATGTGTAGTAGAAGAAGAGGCTTGTGGAGGTGGTTGTGGCTGTTACGGTGGTGGTGGCCTTTGGTGAGATGTATTTGGGTTTTGGAGGATGAATTGTGGTTGTGGTTGTTTTGGTGGTTGTTGTTGTTGTGTATGGGGGTAGTATTGCGGAAGTGGCTGCTAGTATGAATGAGGTGGAGGTGGATCATATTGGTAGTTAAGAGATGCTTGAGGAGGTGGTGGAGCATAGGGGTTCGTTGGTGCTTGGTATGACGGTAGAGCATATGAACTTGGAGTGTTCCCTAGGAAAGTACCATCATTATTTGGGTTGGGCATCGATTGAGATGGAAGTCTTCCTTCTTCCCTCCTAGTAAGAGAGAGAGATATCTGATCCAGTCTTTGCTCAAGGCGGTTGATGGAGTGCCCATGTGATGACACATCCTTCTTCACATCATCCAAACTTCTTAACATCCCAAGTACCTCCTCTTCAAACTTTGAACTATAGCGTGGCCTTGCCCTTGTCCTTTTCCATCCTCATTCTATTGCTTCCAAGAAAAATTCAGATGGTTCCTCCACTCGGGAGTATAGGTGTTCGACATGGATCTTGATTGTTTCGGCCGCCAAAGGAGTGCAGAGCATTCACTTCCTCATCCATAGAATCGACTGCCATGGTGGGTTGGCTAGGAGAACCACCATCTTGGTTCCTCATCATCTTTATCATATCCGCCATCAGTTTCATCATATCGGGGTCGGCAACATTGCAGGTTGGAGCCACGGAAGAAGGTGGAGGGTGTAGTTTCAGCTACAATGCTCCCCTTTTGTAGAAACATGATGGTGTGAGTTTTCAGCAAGATGCTCGAACAAAAGCCATGATTCCTCAGGTGGCTTTGCCATGAAAGTATCTCCATAGGAGGAGTCGATGTTGTTTTGGCTTCGTTTTTCAAGCCTGGTGTAGAAGGCTTGAATGAGTTGCCACAATGGCACTTCATGGTGAAGGAAGTCGCAGAGCAGTTTTTAGAACCTCTCCCATGCCTCGTGGAAGGGTTCATTCTCTTTCTAGGCAAAGGAAGTGATGCATCTTCTCATATAGGATAGCTTGGCAATCGGGAAGAACTTCTTGAAGAATTCATTCTTTACTTCATTCTATGTTACCAGATCTGGCTTTGACACATACCACTCTTTAGCTTTTTCTTTTAGGGAGAATGGAAAGAGGGTTCTCTGAATGGAGTCGTTGGTGGCAGTGGGGGTACAGAAAGTGGAGCATGTCTCAAGGAAAGCATCGATGTGGTGGTAGGGATTCTCATTCTCCATCCCATAGTAAGTGGGGAGGAGTCCAAGGAGTGTGGGTGGAATGGAGAACTATTAACCCGACATTTGGTCAACTAGGGTGGCAATGGGGGAATTGTAGTTCCCTAGGGTGAAATACTTGTGGAGTGTGCAGTGCTACGGTGGAGGTGGTTGAGCATCTGTATGAGGGTTGTTTTCCTCCATCTCGGCTTCTCGGTGTTGGTTGTGGTGACTTTGGCGTCTCCTTCTACCTATTTCGGGGTCGTACAACACCAAGTCGGTACAAGTGGAACACGTGTGGTGCATGCACAACTGTCACATGCACAATACACAAACAAGCAAAAAAAAACCAAGTTAGCAAACCAAGATGCAAAAGTAACACAAAGAATAAAGAATAGCAATGGTGAGGGCAAAAGGAAAGGCTAAGCTACACTAACTAGCTAGGTCGAGCGGCTCTATCCCCGGCAACGGCGCCAGAAAGCTTGGTGCGTCCGCTAGATGTTCTACACACTAGCCGATTTGATTCGACTAGATGCGCCCCATGAGATCAGAACACACAGGAGGGAACTTTCAAAATTTATATTGGCCCTAACCAAGTCGATCACAAAATCAAACAGGTCGCCCGCAAGCACACGGGGTACTGTTGTAGTATAGGTGATTGGCAAGAAAAGGGTTCAGTCCTCATGGATAGAGGGGACACTAGACCTAGGTGATGTGCACAAATCATATCATCTTTTGGATCATGTTTGGTTGCATTTCCATATTATTTTGACTCAATTATCACTCTCATTCATGCTAGATTCTATATTTTTAGCTATTCTTACTTGTCTCATGGTTTGGATTGTAGGTACTATATTTTGCAATGAAATGATGAGGAATATATCATATTATCTCTTATTGGATCACTCCTCAAGTATCTACATGTTTTGGGGTTCGAAATTACGCAAATACTACTTTTTTACAGTATGTAAATCAGACCTACACATTGATAATTATGAGCAAAATACACAACAGCCCAGAACAGTCAGGTGCACGTCGTGCACCAAAAATGCACACCGTGCACCAAAAGTGCACGCCGTGCACCTGGGAGCGTCAAGCAGACCAAAGTTTCTGGAAAGTTGCACGGCATGCATGCAATTGCATGGCGTGCACATGGGAGCTGAAAGTTTCTGGAAAGTTACACGACGTGCATTTCTTCAGCACACGTTGTGCACCTAGGAGCTAAAGGTTCCTGGAAAGTTGTACGGCGTGCATTTCTTCAGTGCACGCCATGTACAGTGCATTCTGGAGCAAATTGAAAGTTTCTGGAAAGTTGCACGGCGTGCACTTTGGGTGCATGGTGTGCACCTGGTAATTTCAGCATTTTGAAAAATACGAGTTTTTGTTTAAAACAAAGTGGGAACTTAATGGGAGGTTATGCTTGGTCATTTGTGTTAGTTTCCTTGTCCCAGAGAAAGCCTAGAGCAGAGGAGGGTGATTTGGAGGAGAAAAGGGGTGGTTTCTTGCCAAAGGAGTTCATTTCTTCTTCTCTTCTTCTCCATTTTCTTCTCCGGGGTGCAACAGAGCTTCTTCACTCTACAAAGCTTCTCCGAAGGGAAGTTTGTCTGGTTTGGAGCAGCTGTAGAAGTGAGATTTCGTCCTCAAGTCAGAATTCTACCCTTCTTTGGTTACACCTTGGGATTGCTTATCTTTTCCTTCTCTAAACCATGTTAAACTCTGAAATTTATGCACATTTTATGTTGTACATCATTATGGACGAGTAGACTCTTTTTCTTGGACATGGGAGAGTAACTCCCATGTCATAGTTTATATGAACACATGAATTTCATACTAAATGTTAGTTTCTTGCATGTTCCAAGTGTTGTTTCATATCTGAAATGCATGTTTGTGTGATTGTCCATCATACTTTCATGTTTTATGCTTTCTTTCATAATCTAAGAAGATGTGTTTGAGAGTATGGAGTTACTCTTTTGGCAACTTGTCCTGGACCGTGAGAGTGGCTGGGATTATGTTGAGGATCAAGGTTTGTGATTTGAAATGAAATACATACACGAGAGTGATGTATGGAGTTAAAATCATCATCACTTCACTGGGAGGTGAGTGATGACTACAAACCTCCTTTACAAGTTAATTAACATGTTTAAATTCATATTTTGATATAAGCTATGATGTGATAGTGAAATCCCAAGTCTAAGATCCTTCCAAATCTGAATCTTAACCTTTCTTAAGTGATAATTTACTGTTTTGTTTTAAATCTATAATTTAGTTGTTCTAATCCAATCATCTTATGTACAACGATCTAGATTATTGAAAATCATAACTCTTGCGCCTAACTAACCAACTCTCCTTGTGTTCGACCTCGACTACAACTACTCTCGTATACTTGCAGGATATAGTTAGTTGAGTAAAAGATCATTCTTATGATTGAAACTCATTAGTGTAATAAACCAACAAGTTTTTGGCACCGTTGTCGGGGAGCATCGGTATTCCTATTAGAGTAAGAGTTGTTGATAAGTAAATGAGACTAGATCACAACCTTCATATCCACCATCATATCCATAAATCATAATTCATCATGATCCTAATAATTTGTTGTATCTTCCATGTTTGTTTTTGTATCTCGCTCACCTTGTTTATTTGCAGGAGCATATGGGGTGTTCATAAAAAGATCCTTGAACCGTGCATATCTCTACATTCAGAAAATGAACATATCATTTGCAGCCCTCATGTAGCAAGAAGGAGTGAAACCCAAACATGTATGGAGGAATTACAACCCACACAACCATCATCCATGTCACCATCATATGCCCCACCCTCATCCACACATCCTTCATCCACACCACCATCAATCACACCTAATTCACCGCCATCATATATACCACCAACACCCATATCACATTTTCCCACACCCTCATATACACCACCAACATCCATACCACATACTACACCACCATCTACGCCACATTTACCTAATCCTCCAGATTCACATGAAGAACTAATCAAGGAGGATGACCTTCCTCTTAAGGACTACTTTGGTACATCTGCAATGCACATGAGCGGGCCTATTAATATTTTATAATTTGAGGCAGAGGAGTTTTCTATCATCCCATCCATCATACAATTGCTACAGTTGAATGCATTTGGAGGGACACCAATGGAGGATCCAAACCTCCACATTGCTGAATTTCTGCAGTTGCTAAGCACCATAAAGATATATGGCATTCCTACTGATGGGATACGCCTAATCCTTTTTCCATTCTCTCTTAGAGATAGAGCCAAGGAATGGCTCAATACTTTACCAAAGAAGTCAATCGGCACTTGGGAGGAGCTTCTGAAGGTCTTTTTGGCAAGATATTTTCCACCAAGCAAGACCGCACAATTGAGGAGTCAACTCATCAATTATTCTCAAAGGGATGGAGAGACTTTGTATGATACATGAGAGAGGTTCAAAGATCTTCAACATCTTTGTCCACATCACGGTCTAAGCAATTGGCTTCTATTGCAATCTTTCTATAATGGTTTGTGTTACAATACAAGGATGTCTATTGATGCAGCTGCAAACGGAGCTCTAATGAACAAATCTTATGGAGAAGCTTATGCTATTATTGAAGATATGGCAGCAAACCATTACCAGTGGAGCTCGGATACAAGCTACAAGCCATCTTATTCATCTACTACATCTGAGATACAAGTGGGGAGTCACATGGTTGATGCTATAGACATAATTGCAACAAAGCTAGACACTTTATCACAAAGGTTTGAGAAGCTAAGCACATAGCCATTTCAAGCAGCCAATTTTATTTGTGATGCATGTGGGTTGCTTGGACACTCATCTTCTACATGTTATGCTTCTTCTTTTTATTCTCTAATGGGCTACACTCCATCGGTCTTCTATAGCAATGCAAACCCACAGATTTAATTCAACCACAACAACCACAAGTAACTTCTAGATTAGAGTCTGTGCGCTTGCAACATTTATTTCAGCTCAAATGCAGAAAAATGAGGAGTTCCATCACAAAGACAATCAATGAAGGGTGCCATTTGTCAACTCTTTTCTAAGGTGGACGATATTGCCACTCATGCACACATCTTGGAGAAACAAATTGCCCAACAAGCTCTTTCTAGCAAAGAAGCATTTCCACCTTTCTTGTCTAGTCCACCGGAGATGAATCCTACGTATTTCAGGTCGGTGACATTGAAGAATGGTGTTGTCATAGAAGTATATCCTTTTAAATTATGATGATGTTGATATCCATGATGATTACGAAGTTGCAACTAAAGGGGAGAAAGCTACAACACATGCTCTACATGTTGATTCTTCAAGCAAGCCACATGTCCTTCCTCCTCACACTCTAGATGACACATTGCTTTATAATGAGAAAACTCTTCCCAAATCATATTTTGATGATGCTTCAAAGGGGAATGAAAAGACAAATCATATTGGTATACAAAAGACTATTCTTGCTGCAGCTCATAGGTGCTTTCGCTTGCCCCAAATCAAGGACATATTTGCAAGGAGGCATAAATCTTTAGCACAACAATTTCCAGCTGCAAATCAGAGCACCGGTCCTCCATGGACTTTGATGTTTCCACCATGATGAGGTACCCGATTGCAACCTTTTTAGTTTGATTTATGCAGTGAGGACAATGTAGATTTCAAGCTTAGGGGGGAGCAACTGGATGGTAACCTAGTTCTTTTAGCTTTTCCCTTTCATGTTATTTGCTTCTTGTCATTTGCTTTTGTTTTGTGTTCACATTTCAGTCTCTTGTTTTCAATTCTGCTCTTCTTGTGGCAAACCTAGTATGATATGAGGTTTATCTTTTATATGTGGATAGAACTCCTATGCTTAACTGATTGTCCTCTTTTGATGAGAAATATCATTTAGAGAAATTGTAAAAAGCATGCATTAATCAAATGAAACCTTTTGGGCATCAACATGTTCTTAACTCTGGTTTATGCTTCTAGCCTGAACATTACTCTTTCACATCCTTGATTGCTTAAAACATGTAATGGTTTCAATTTTTGTGAGTAAATCAACTTTAAAACATCATTTGGAATACGGGATGCCCTTATCAAGCTCTTAGTGCATTTTCAACAACTCTTTCAATGAAAAATTTTCAAAACAAATGAATGAAATCTAGCTAATGCTGCAATTTAGTTGACTCTCCTATGTTTTGGGAAAAAATTAAAAATTCTTTTGGCTTATCTCATCTTTATACCCCATAAAATATGGCTAAACTACCCACATATCATGCTAGCCTAGTGTAAGTTCGATCTGGCCACGATGGTTAGGTGGTATGTCTTAAAAGAGGGTAAAATACCCCAACCAACATTCCACTGTGCATAAGCCTACATTAGCAGTCGAGTGTCGGAACCCATAATCCATTGTCATATCAATTTTGGGAAAGAAGTAGAGTACAACTAAAATTGTCAATTTTAACTAAGATTTCATCATTTGTATCCTTAATAGTTGAGAGTTTGAGTTGCACATCCACTAATTGTTTGGCTTGGTCTTCCAAATTCTACTGAGTGTTGTTTAATTGATTGATTCATTTAATTGTGACCACCCCTTCTGAACTAAAAATCTCTTTCTTGGGTGTTTAAGTTGAATTGATGGCTATGAGCATAAACATGTTGATCATGGTTAGTTTGGTCTTATACACATCTTTCACTTCATTTGATCTATTCATGAACTTGACAATTCTTCATTTATGTTTCTATGCTCTTTTTGCTTGAGGACAAGCAATGGTTTAAGCTTAGGGGGATTTGATGTGCACAAATCATATCATCTTTTGGATCATGTTTGGTTGCATTTCCATATTGTTTTGACTCAATTATCACTCTCATTCATGCTAGATTCTATATTTTTAGCTATTCTTACTTGTCTCATGGTTTGGATTGTAGGTACTATATTTTTCAATAAAATAATGAGGAATATATCATATTATCTCTTATTGGATCACTCCTCAAGTATCTACATGTTTTGGGGTTCGAAATTATGCAAATACCACTTTTTACAACATGTAAATTGGACCTACACACTGAAAGTTATGAGCAGAATACACAACAACCCAGAACAGCCAGGTGCACGTCGTGCACCAAAAATGCACGCCATGCACCAAAAGTGCATGTCGTACACCTGGGAGCATCAAGCATACCAAAGTTTATGGAAAGTTGCACGGCGTGCACGCAATTTCACGACGTGCACTTGGGAGCTGAAAGTTTCTGGAAAGTTGCACGGCGTGCATTTCTTCAGTACACATCATGCACCTAGGAGCTAAAGGTTCCTGGAAAGTTGTACGGCGTGCATTTCTTCAGTGCACACTATGCACAGTGCATTCTGGAGCAAATTGAAAGTTTCTGGAAAGTTGCACGACGTGCACCTGTCAGTTTCAGCATTTTGAAAAATATGAGTTTTTATTTAAAATGAAGTGGGAACTTAATGGGCGGTTATGCTTGGCCATTTGTGTTAGTTTCCTCATCCCAGAGCAAGCCTAGAGCAGAGGAGGGCAATTTGGGGGAGAAAAGGGGTGGTTTCTTGCCAAAGGAGTCCATTTCTTCTTCTCTTCTTCTCCATTTTCTTCTCCAGAGGTACAACAGAGCTTCTTCACTCTACAAAGCTCCTCGGGAGGGAAGTTTGTCTGGTTTGGAGAAGCTGTAGAAGTGGGATTTCATCCTCAAGTTAGAATCCTACCCTTCTTTGGTTACACCTTGGGATTGCTTATCTTTTCCTTCTCTAAACCATGTTAAACTCTGAAATTTTTGCACATTTTCTGATGTACATCATTATGGACGAGTAGACTCTTTTTCTTGGACATGGGAGAGTAACTCCCATGTCATATCTTGCATGAACACATGAATTTCGTACTAAATGTTAGTTTCTTGCATGTTCCAAGAGTTGTTTCATATCTGAAATGCTTGTTTGTGTGATTGGCCATCATACTTGCATGTTTTATGCTTTCTTTCATAATCTGAGAAGATGTGTTTGAGAGTATGGAGTTACTCTTTTGGCAACTTGTCCTTGACCACAAGAGTTGCTGGGATTATGTTGAGGATCAAGGTTTGTGATTTGAAATGAAATACATACACAAGAGTGATGTATGGTGTTAAAATCATCATCACTTCACTGGGAGGTGAGTGATGACTACAAACCTACTTTGCAAGTTAATTAACATGTTTAAATTTGTATTTTAATATAAGCTATGATGTGATAGTGAAATCCCAAGTCTAAGATCCTTCTAAATCTGAATCTTAACCTTTCTTAAGTGATAATTTACTATTTTGTTTTAAATCTATAATTTAGTTGTTCTAATCCAATCATCTTATGTACAACGATCTAGATTATTGAAAATCATAACTCTTGCACCTAACTAACCAACGCTCCTTGTGTTCGACCTCGACTACAACTACTCTCGTATACTTGCGGGATATAGCTAGTTGAGTAAAAGATCATTCTTATGATTGAAACTCGTTAGTGTAATAAACCAACACTAGGCTAGTGTTTGCTATGTTCCTAGTGTGGAGATCAGGGTTTAAGGGTTTTAAAAGGGTTTTTTTGGTGATTAATCTAAGTGGACAAGCAAGAAAGGCGCAATTAAATCTAAGTTATCTCAAACAAGCAAGTTTAAGAAACTAAGTTAACCAACTAACTAAGCAAGAGAAAATGTGAACTAAACTACTCTAGAAAGAGCGGGAAGCAGTTAAGAACTAAACTAACCACTAGCAAGAGAAAGAATCTAAGTTAACACTAAAGAGCAAAACTAAGCTATTAACTAGATTAAGCAAAAGTGACTAAACTAGACTAGCATGAACAAGCAAGCAAAGCAAGTTGGGTTTTAACAATATTATTAAGGTAGGTGGGCCGTTTGGGGATGTAACTTTGATATTAGTTGTGGGAGGTTATTAGACAAGCATGGTTCTCATTTTACACCTAGATTACCAAACCAAACAATAAGACTAATGCTATTAGAATGTACCCTATACTACTAGTAGAAGACTAGGATTAGGTGTAATTCTAATAGGATTAGCCAAATCTAGGTTTCTAGGATAAGTGATATTGAGCAATTTAGGGTTGAGGGTAGAGATGGGAGTAGAAATGCAGATATTTGACCTCATGCCACTAGCCATTCTAGCCTTTAGAAGACCCTAGGCAATCACATTAATCCCACTTATACTAGTAACTTAGGTCTCATACCAAGTAGTAGGAGATGAGATAGGCATGTAGGAACAATGGAGACTAGCTAGGGATCCCATATTGGGACCTAGGAGTCACACCTTAGATTGCCACATGCATCCCAATTCCCCTAGAAACATGGTATCATCAAGCATTAACAAGCAAGTAATTCATAGCAAAAAGCATAAATCACAAGCACGGCAATGGGATAAGAGACACAAGCATGGGGCAAACATCATAGATAAAAATGAGTTCATTACAAGCCAATAATCCCCCAACATGGTATCAAAGTCACATTTTATCCCCAAACAGCCCACCACTAGGGGCTTAGCTACACATAGTCAAAGAAATGGCAAAAGAAATGAGAAGAAGGGGAAGAAACTCCATGGAGCTCGGGGAAGTAGCCTTCTTATTCACCTCCTTGATGTTGGGGACGTCCTCACTCCTCCAAGGGTGCAGATGAGCATGAATATATGGGGGGTTATAGAGGAAAACCTAGAAAACTAGGTTTCCAAGGTGAAATGGAAGTGAAAATGGTGGGTGGAGAGCATAAATGCAAAGGAAATGCATTGAATTCTCAAGGAGGAGTGATGAAGGCTAGGAGAAGTTTTAGGGTGTATAACCTTCATGCCCCAGCCACCACCTATATATATATAGGTGGTGGGGAAGCACTAGGGTAAGTAGGGGTAGGATAGGAAAATCAGTGTAAAAATAGTTAGGTTTTAGGTAGCAGCACGGCCGTGGTGGGTGGACGTGAGAATGGTTGTGGTGGAGGAGAGTGGTCGTTCTGGTGGTGTAAAATCACAGGTTGGATGGGTGAAGTGAAGGATGGTAGCATGGTCGTGGTGGGGGCTAGGTAGTACGGCTGTACTGGATAGAACGGCCTTAGTGGTAGAGTTGCGAGGAGGTCGTTCCCCAGAGCACACCCGTTCTATTCTTCATCTAGCACGGCCGTGCTGGGTAGCATGACTGTTTTGGGGGCTTCGTGGCATGGTTGTGCTAGGTAGCACGGCCGTGGTGGCTAAGTTGTTGAAACTTCACAATTTGGCAATTCAACTTGTAACTTTATGCAATTACCAGCACGACCGTTCCTTGGCACCACGGCCGTGATGGGGTCTTCGAGGGATAAAATAGATTCAAACTTCATTATCAAAGGACTTCTTTGCTTGATGTCGAATCTTGGCCATTGGGGTAGGTTGAGGGAGTTTTTGAGGCCTTCTTTGGACCCCTCCATGAGTGGAGGAACCCTAGGACTCCTTCCTTCTCTCTCATCCATACAAAGTATGGTCCCAAGTACCTAAAAATAATGCAAAGAGCGTCCATAAGTGCATTTGATAGTAAAACACATATTGGGGAAATTAACTTGCAATCTAACTTGTTTAGATGTGATAAAAGCACAAAAAGGCACAAGATGGAGCCCTAAAATAGGGCTACATCAGGGCGAAAGGGAACTAACGCCCAACTATGTCTGCTCCTCCCTAACTGTCAATGTAAGGTTGCGTGCCGACGATCGTAGCCTCCATGCCAAGGGATGACAACCTGATCTATGCCACCGTCCATTTGGTCCAGTGTGAGCTACAGTTGGTCGTCGTCGTGGACCTCCTCGTGGGGCGGTTATGAGCAGCACCTCCAGAACCAACTATCTACTCATTTTCCTACTCCTTAGTCATCTCCCTTGACCGCCGAGAAGTCTGGAGTTTCTCCTCCTCTCTCTTCCGATCTACCCAATCTAGTCTTCTCCTAGCTTTTTGTGTGAGTCTGGTGGGCTAGGTTCTCCGCTGACATGGTCAAGCTGTTGTGCTCTCTGAGCAACATCAGTACTCCCTGATTATCACTGGTTTCATGTGCCCTATGCCATCTACAAAAGGCACCAGAGGCAACAAAAGGAATGGGGGAGATGAAGATCCTCATTTCTTGTTTGTATGCCTGACGTGTGGGACTTTTTGACTCTTCTCATCATGAACAAACCACCCCCATGATATATGTCTCATCCCACGTTCAAAGAGTACGATGACGTTGTGGATTTCACCTAGATGCAAGACCATAACCGCAAGATACAAGATGCAATCTGAGCCATCATTCATCCATGTGTAGTGGAGATGAAGTCTGCACCATAAGTCAATTTGTGGCATCATCAAACTATAGGCATCAGCTATCCAAGGTTGTGTGACACATCACATTGATTAACAACTTAGGTCTATAAATCCTTAATAGTGTGCATTATTTCATCTATTCAAACTTGAATAACTTCCTCTTGGGTCCTCCGTTAGCCACCAAAATTTAAATCGTAGTTTTATAATACCTCGAGGTACAATCCATTACATTTTGGTGCCAAAACTCCACTATTTGACTTGTTAATTATATAACTCAAAGGGACATAAAAATTAGGGATATCATTCATGATGTTAACATCAAACTTTTGTCAAACTAAGTGGAGTACTCTCATATGATCAAAAACCACTTCAGGGACTATCATTATGTCATGTCAATATGTAAATCCAAGTAAGATTATTCACATTGCCACATACAAATATGGACTCAATTCAATTATTCCAATTAAGAATCCATGATCCAATCATTGAATTGATAATCAAGAACCTCAAAAGTTGACTCTATCTCAAATTCAATTTTCATAATTTTCTTCCCTATTTTATAGAATTAATATGAGGTTTAAAGCATCTAAATATGCATTAATTTGGAAAGACATAATATTTATGTATATTATTGGATTAGAATCCAAAGGTGGATTTTAATCATCATTAGGGTTCTACAAGAATTACCTGAGAATTGATCTCAACTGGATACTACTTATTTCAATTAATGAACCCTAAACATGAGTATTAGCATCTAAATTGGAACTCATTGATAATGAAGATTAAAGAGTCTATCCTAGTGGTACCATAACAAAGTACATAATTTTCTGAGACCAAAAATATTTTTGGGGAATTATTTGGCCAATCAAGCTATTTTTAGTCCATTTTCTAAGAGAATGTCATTTTCTAAAAACAAAAGTATTTACCTTAAGCGGCATGGTCCCACTATATGACGTGTCAGCTCTAGATTGTCCCAGCTATTGTCAATGTAATTGGTCCTCTTTTGATAACTGATTGAACTGACTCGGTAAGGGAGTGAGCCAGGTGCATTGACATTGGGTTAGGCTGCTTTCTGCTCGCTTGCTTCTCTATTCTGCAATCATGATTTCCCTGAAGCCAAACCCCTATTATTTTGTGAAATATGTGTTGCCGCAATACTTGAATCTCAGACAAATTGAAGGTGTGAGATTTTGGCCTCTCTGTCAAGGACCAAGGGTTGGAGAATATCCCCCTCCTCCCTCTCATTATGATCCTATGTGAGTCTTCTGACCCCACCATGATGTGGTTGTCATCGCACATGAGACATCTAGCAAGGAGGGAATGCACAAGAATTGGCTCCCATCACATGTAGAGGTGCTTTATAACTTTGTGGTGGCCTCCATAGCCTCCTCAGTAGGGTTCCATGGTTTGGAGGTGCCTAGCGATCAATACCCCACCCTGGGTTGGGGTTGCGGTGGAGAAAGACTCTAGGAATTTGGGCATTTTCATCATGGAGCTTCTTCTCCCTTCCTTTAGCTTCAGAAATCTACAAAGAACCACTAGGGACTTGTCCATGCCCTCCCAAGGTGATATCAGAAGCATTGGCGGCCATCACGACTCCACCCTACTATCGGAGGGCTAGAGTTAGGTGGTCATAGAGGAGTTTGCCAGTCTAGGGAAGAGTAACCCATCATTTGTTTGGTGTTTGGGAGCTTGCGAATGTGGGCCTTGTCTCTCCCAAGCCCTGGAACCAACTTTCCTCCCCCCGTTTAGACTAGCTATTTGGTGGCTTGGGTTCCTACTATAGAACAGGTGGAGAGGTTGTAAGGGAGGGGAGACGAATATCAGCAATCCCTCCACCTCAGGCCCTGATGAGGTTTCGATAGTTAGATCCACCCTCCTTGGATCTGAAGCGCCGAAAAGAATTGTGTGGAAGCGGGTAGTCCAATGATGAGGTGGGATAGGTTCCTGGATCACATATCTATTACCCTTTCCTCCCGTGAAGTTTGGAGGTATGGGATGGTGTGTTGACCCCTGGGTCTGAGATCTATGGTTGGGTGAGTGATATCCAGAATTCACTTAATATCAAGGTTGGGTAACATTTAAATGTCACAACTTCTAAGGTCTTAAATAACCAGAAGACTATGGTTTGACCAGATATTTGAATCGACTTTGATAATTACAAATTCTTATATCTTCTAGTAGGAACCTCATATTTAGATGAAAAGTGAACCATGGATTCATCATCACACAATGTCTTGTGGGAACCAAGTTAGAGATCAAAACTCTAGAATTTGGTCATCTAATTAACTCCTCAAGTAACCTCATAAATAAGTGTATAGACCCAAAATCCAAATCAATGAATCATCAATTCTTGACCAATAAGTTTAACTTATATATTTTTATCACATCACACCTCGAGGCTCATCATTAAATCATGTGAGTCCATTTATACTTCAATTTGACACTTCACTTCAACATTAACTAATAATACATGTTAAACATCTGCATGTCCGTAGAAGGTCGTTGATAAAAGTATTCATCCTATTACGGAATTGTAGTCATATGTGTTATTCAATCGAATCATGTTTGGATAAGAGTCACCTCAACCTGGATTTAACCAAATAAGAATATTCACAAACTCCAAACATTACATTGGATATTAAAACCCTAAAATTTTGGGTCATCATATTGACCCTATCTTATATGGAATTTTGTCCTCAAAATTCAATTAATGTCTACTTAAGGTGATATGGCTAGGTTCAACTTCATATAGGTCACCATTTCTAGCTTCCAAAGTTCTCATTCTTCTAAATGCATCCCAAGCTGACATATTAGGTTCTCTATCATCTAAGATGTACCTACCCCACCTTATATAGGTCTAAGCATTATTTAATATCTTAGTAATAAGGTGACAATCTTTTATGTTAGGAATTACATCCATCTTTCCACTAAAAATTAGGTCTTGCTTATTCATATGAAGTTAAGGAGGTTATACTCTAGGTTTCATCCTTCACCCCACTCATGTAGCTAGGGTGATATCTGGAGTTCATGCCATCAATTATCAAAATATCACATTCATTTACATCATTAGTGTGGTTTATGATCAACATCATACTAGGCGTTCATTAATTGAAAAGGCTTAACTTCATCTTTACATATCTTGTGTGAGAGTTTATCCTCACTAAGATTTAGAAGATTGGAGGTTGAGAACTATATTTTGAGATCATTTAATCTATGATCTGAAGATACCTTTAATTCAATCTCATTATTGTAAACTTAGAACTTTTATGTATGATGCAAAAGGATATAGGATGCACTAAGTCAAACTTGGTATAATTATAACTTGAAAATTACAAGTATGGTATAGAAATTGAATATAGTAGGCTCATCATTAAATCATGTGAGTCCATTTATACTTCAATTTGACACTTCAATTCAACATTAACTAATAATACATGTTTAACATCTGCATGTCCATAGAAGGCCCTTAATAAAAGTATTCATCCTATAATGGAATTGTAGTCATATGTGTTATCCAATCAAACCATGTTTGTATAAGAGTCACCTCAACCTGGGTTTAACCAAATAAGAATATTCATGAACTCCAAATATTACATTGGATATTAAAACCCTAAAATTTCAAATCATCACAGTTTGCCCTTAGAGTAGTGAGCTTCAAGATCACTAGGAGCTTCATCTTCACTAGAGGGAGGAGTAGGTCAGCAAGCAAGTTTTTGTTGAAGAACAATGGCCTCCACTTACTTTAAAGATTGCGTCCTTTATCTTATTGGATTCCTTTTCTTCTAACTTGCCTTCTTTTTTCTTGTCAAGCCTCACTTTAAAAGCTTGGAGATTCCCAATGATCTCTTCAAAAACAATATCACCAAGGCTTCTTGTTTCTTCAATGGAGGTCACCTTGGATTGCCACCTCTTGGGAAGAGATCTAAGAATCTTGGAGTTGACCTTCCCTTCGTCCATGGGTTGTCCAAAGATGCAAGTCAATTCACAATGGTATTGAGCCTTGCATAAATTTTAGAAATTATTTCTTTCCTTCTCATCTTGAAGTTCTCAAGCAAGTCGTTGAATGTGTAGACCTTTGACTCCTTGTGTCACACCCCGATCTCACACTAACCACTAATCACAAGATTAGGGCGCGACGGAGGGATTATCACATAAACAAATCACTGAGAACTTTTTCTTTTTTAAAACCTCGTAATGATATCCGGATTATTGTTGTAAACTAAAACATAATAAACTATTGCGGAAGCATTTCAATTAAACTGGCTAGAGAACATAAACAGAGTTTACAACATGTAACATTGTTTAACAGAAAGTAAAACATAACAGATAATTTACATCTTTTACTCATTTGCCATACATACTCTCTCTCTCCCACACCATGTCCCAAGGACCGAGGGGAAAGGATTAAGAGACCACTATCTAACTAACTACATATACCTTCTACTGACTAGGGTGGTAAGATCCTTCAGATTCCTGGAACTGTCGCTGACCTGAAAATGTTTGAGTAGAGGAGTGAGCCTACTCGCTCAGTGAATAGTTTTTCATTTAACTATCACTAAACAACTCGTCAAGTTTATTATTCAGATTAATATACAAGAAATACTACACGGAGTAGTTCTAAAACAATGTAATTGAAATAACAAAGAATGTAAATATTGCATCCAAAGAATAACTACTAGAAGACTATGCTCTAGTCTTCCTTAACTCTTTCATTTATAAGGAACTCTGTGAACCTATATGATCATATTTTAGCATATGCCCTGATCTTATGCAGTGTACTCTGCATATGAGACTCGCAGTGCACTACGGCCACACCGTACAAGACTTAGCGACACACCCGAGAAATGCTAAGTCTGACTGCCAGTCCTAGTCTGCTACAGGACCCACAGGCTCTCCGGCCTTCTCTGCACTCATCCTGAGTGCTCTGGACTCCTCCTCTAACCTGAGCACACATGCGCAGGGAGTCAACACTGGGTTACCACCAGAATTACTCAACCGGTTGGTGTTAGATAACCCTTCTGTCCTCGTGCCACCATAATTACTCAACCAGTTGATGTTGGACACGAGTTTCACCCCTAAGGTACAGACCTCTCAAAGGGGTTCTACGGTGTTCAGGGCACCTAAGTCTAACATTAACATTATAGATACATTTTAAATAGAAATCATAACTCATTTTACATTTCTCACAAGGCTCACACGGCATGCCATATCATATCATATAAAACATCATAGCTCATGTATTCAAACATATATCATGTCTGCCCAACAAGTATTCTCATTCTAACATTTCATACATATCTGCATGATCTCAATAACATCCCTTTCTAGGGCATGTCATATCTCATCACCTGCAATTCACGAGATATGTATTGTGAAAATAAGAAACCCTGTAGTATATATATACCAACTCAAAGAGAATAAGCATGTAAAGTTAAATGCACAAGAAACATACAATTCAACAGTTAAGCATCACCACATCTCATACTGAGAATTTTGATATCAAAATACTTGATTCATTGTACACCTTATTCTTAGGGTTTCAGTTACCTCATTCACTTATCACATGGCAACACCCTATCCTTATATCATGCATGCAGGTAGATTTAAAATTCATAAATATCCCAAATTCAAGTCAATTTGGCACGTGCATATTGAATTCATTCAATTGAACATCTTAGTGCGCTGCTAAGAGTAATTTACTTCACATGTAAGAAATCATCTGTAGTATTTCTATTCCAGTAATTGTATTAAGCACTTTTGGTTTCCATTGCACCAAATAAAATCATTGAACTGTTCTACACTGATCAGAAGCTGTTCTAGATCATGTATAATCATACAGAAGCAATTTATAAAATAAAATTCAAGTTTCATCAAATACTGATAAAACGCCTGATAACCACTGATATCAGTGCAAAAATGCACAGTTTACCGAAAAATTCCAACGAAGGAGTTAAATGATGATAACTAAATGAACTCCTACTCACAGTGATTTGGTCTATCCTGATTCGTCCGGAGATGCGTTCAGGGCCGGATTTTGACGTTTGTTGGATCGACTTCTACCTCTGGATTACTCAGGAACAACCTGCTGCAAGCAAGCAGCTTCCTCACACACACAAGTATCACTGCTCGTGGCTTAGTGGCGGCGGAATCATGCTCGGGCCTCAAGGCCGGACTCAAAGGCAGTATTTTGGAGTGATGGCTCATGCCTAGATGTTTTTAGCTGCTGCTGCAAATAGGCAGCCATTTATCTCACATACAGGTTGAGAGGAGGCTTGGTTGGGTGCTAATACTTGGTTATTGGCTGTGAATTCGAGCTCTAGGCTCATGGTCGAAGTCAAAGCATTGCTTGGTTCTTGCTCACGCCCTAGATGCCATTGGCCATCGCTTCTTGCAGCAGCTGCTGCTGCAATTAAATGGGGCGTCGCCCCTACTGCTTGGGGCACAGGTGAGCGCTGAAAGGCAGGAAGCTGCAGATTCATGCTCGGATCTCCATGCCGAGCTCGATGCCGGCGTTTTTGTGGTGCTTACATGCCCTAGGGCTCCTGGTCGGAGCCGTACAACTGCTACGCTGCAGCTTGGTCGCAGCTCTGCTAGCCGGCGCCGTAGCAGCTTGGCTGCTTGGATGGAGCGAGGTCGAGGAAGGAGATGGTGGAGGAATGGAAGACGAAAGTGAAGAAAGCTCGATCGCTGGTTATCACTCCCAAACGGCCACCCCCTCCTATGCCCTAGTTGTAGGTCGGGCGGGGTATAGGGCGCCGCTTATGGCTGCTCCTGTTCTATCGAGCGAGTGAAGAAGGAAATGGATAAGTGAAAAAAAACGGAGATAGGGTTATAAACCAAGATTTTTGGAAAAATTACATATTATATCCAATAATTTGAACCCATCATAACTTTCTCTCTGTAAGTCCGAATCACGCGATTTCTTTTGCAAACATTTAAGTGCGAGACCCACTACAACCTCAAGACATATAAACATAGTAATTAGATCATCCCAACTAGGTTAATTATCTTAGGTAATTAACTTAACAAGTAACACTACAATGATCATTAATTATCTCAGATGTTTCAATCTCAACCATTGATTCACATATTAACTTATTTTGATTAACCATGATGTTTAATTTGATACTCAACACTAATCAAGGTGTTTCACACTAATTGAGGTATTTACTGGTTAACCTCAATGTGGGTCATAACAATCTCCCTCCCTTATAAGATTTTTGTCCCGAAATTCCTAAAAGAGAAAAGGGAACTTGTTATGCATATCTGACTAAAGTTCCCACGTGGATTCTTCTAGGTTATGATTTATCCACAAAACCTTCACTAACGGTATCTCGATTCTTAATCTCCTTGATTTCTCCGATCAACTATCTGTATTGGTCCCTCAACATAGAACACATCAGGTCTAAAATGTACAGGTTCTGGGTCCACTATCTTCTCTGGATCAGGATAACACTTTTTGAACATCGATACATGAAACACGTCCTGTAAATTGAACAACTCGGATGGCAAATCCAACTTATAGGCTACAGGTCCAATCCTCTCAATGATAGGATACGGGCCCATAAACCTAGGAATCACTTTGCCTCTTTTGCCAAACCTCAACACTCCTTTCCATGGTGAAACCTTCAAATACACTTCATCACCAACCTAAAACTCAAGAGATCAACGCTTCTTCTCAGCATAAGTCTTCTATTTGTCCTGAGCAGCTTTCAAATACTCTCAACATGTCCTCAAGAGTCGGAATGGTCCTCTCGGACTGACCATCCGTTTGTGTGTGGAAAGTTGTACAGAATCTCAACTTTTGTCCACTGATTTCAAAAACTTGGATGTGAACTTAGGATCTCAATCTGATATGATTGAATCTGGAATACCAGACAACCTAACTATTTCATCCATGTATATCTTAACCAACTTTCGAGACATCAAAGGTTGACTTAATATGAAGAAAGCGAGCAGACTAAATTAGTTTATCCACAATCATTCATATTGAGTCATAACCTCTAGGTGTCCTGGGTAACCCTACCACAAAAATCCATTGTGATATGTTCCCATTTCCATTCTGCTATACAAAAAGACTGCAAAGTACATGTAGGTTTCTGGTGTTCAACCTTAAACTGCTGACACACACTGCACCTAGCCATGTACTCCGCTACATCCTTTTTTATATCTGACTACCAGTACAACTCCTTGATATTATGTACATCTTAGTGTTACCTAGATGCCTAGCATACATCGATGCATGATGCTAATACAACACACCATCATCTGAAAACCTAAACTCTGGTCTCTTTCCCTTGTCATGTCATGTATGATTTGTTGTTACTCACTGTCACTCTGCTATAGTTCCTTGATCTGATCATAAAAAGTAGGCTTGACTTGCATCTGTGCAATCAAACCACTTTGCTCTGTCACTCCTAAGTCTAAGTTCAACTTTCACATTTCTACTAGCAGGTCTCTATTGAAACATTCCATAGAGAATGCATCAGCAGTTGAACTTGAACTCCTACTGAGGGCATCAGCCACCCATTCACCTTATCAGGATGATAATCTATCATCACATCATAAAGATAGTGACGCCATAACTTAAGAACATGAACTATAATAGCTAACTTCCGATCATGTATCGGGTAATACTCCTCATTCTATGCTACTTACTTCTTGTTATTACTGCCAGAATTTATTTCATAACGCACTTCACTTATATTATATTTCTTCTCTTGTTCAAAACACGTTTGTTACATTTCAAATTTATATCTCACTCTTTCTCCAAGTCATTTTCATATTGTTTATCTATCTTTCAGATTAGCTACCTTTAAACCCTGGATTTTATTAATGCTAGCTTACCTTTCATAGTGCAAATCTCATGATTTTGTTTTATAGAGATGCTAGTATTCAAGTTCAAATCACTAGCGACATCCCTTGAACTACTTCAACTCTAAACATTCTAGGGTTTGGTTCTTATCAGTAACATAGCGTTATTGTGATGTGACGTTGTTTCCTTAGTTTGAAATTCAAACTTTGGGTCTCATAAGTTTTACTCAAGTCTTCCTTATCTTATCACTGGAATTTCGTTTCTCTTACTTGAACATTCAGATAAGTTACATTCTCAATTTACCCTGCTAGGGTTTCATCATCATATTGTGTGTCATTGTTTCAGTCACTTAGATGTCTCTACCATGGTAGTTATGCAACATATATGATGCATTCAATTTCTAAGTTACGTGTTTGTTCTTTATTTTAGGAACTAATTTGTTAGTCTATAGAGACTTAGAATCCAAAGGTAGTATGTATGAACGTATTCAACTTTATAATAAATATATACATTCCATACTCTCAATTATGTCATGCAATCTTCATTCTTTAATCAAGGTCATCATTTCTATCATTTCCCTTGATTCAACTAAATTTCTTATCCTGGTCTTATGATTTACATAAGGCTCTTTATTTCTATGTACTTATTGTATACTTAACTCTTTTCTTCTATTTTCCCTTTTCTTTGAAGTACATAAAAATTATTTTACTCTATTACATGATCCATTCATGATTAATTCCTACTACCTTAGACCTTACATATCTTTCTCATATCTTTTCCATATTCTCATATTTAGATATCATATAATATTAATCATTAAACTTAATATGAACCTTACGTCGTATTCCTTTATTTCCAATTAAGGGTTGCTCATATGAGGCCCCAACGTTGGGTCTCCGATATCAGTTCCAACTAATTCTTAGCTATTCTAATCTTTTCTTTATATCTCAACATCTTGGCGTATGCACATCCTCACTATGATACTGGTCTAAATTATCCAGAGTCTACTTTTATTATACTGTTTATAGGAGTCATTAGATCCCAGTAACGCATCCTGCCAGCCAGACCAGGCCAAACCTGTAGTCCTAAAGCCAAGAGCTACTCAGGATTAACCAACTCCTATTAATCTCAAACATGTGAAAAGAATATCCACTTAAGGCAAACTCATTTAAACATAACTTCTGGTCTACTTAATACAAAGAATATAAACAATAAATAAATCACTTCATGACACACAACAATATAAAAGAATCATATTTATTCTACAAACTGAAAATCTAAATCCATACATATAAGAGCATTTCTAGTGATTTCCAATCAAATAAGCAATATAAGGCAAGAGTTGTATCACATTCTATGTTTAATCTTTTACTCCTACATAAATTTCCAGTTTCTTAACCCTAAGATTTCTAGGGTTTCTCTCTAGCCTATCCTTCCTCTGCATACTTGGCCAGGGCATCCAGAGAAGAATAGACAGAGTAGCTTGATACTGGTCAATCTAAGTATTCAGACACTTGGCCAGGGTATCTAAACACTCAGACCTCCCAGAGCTAAAAACATATCACTTCCTATTTGACTCACTTATAACTTTATCTTTTAATCCTAATGATTCTTAACGACTCAACCTAAGCTCTTTACTTGGTTCTCGTGACCACGTCCTCTTCCTGCCATCTGCAATAGTATAATAGAACACATCCTGTTAGAAAATTACAATTAGAAGTAAGACACTTAAGTCCTAATCCTATTGGTCTCTTATCGTCCCCTGACCTTGACTTAGAGTAACCATGTACTCAACCTATGCTTTGATACCAAGATGTCACACCCCGATCTCACACTAACCACTAATCACAAGATTAGGGCGCAACAGAGGGATTATCACATAAACAAATCACTGAGAACTTTTTCTTTTTTAAAACCTCGTAATGATATCCAGATTATTGCTGTAAACTAAAACATAATAAACTATTATGGAAGCATTTCAAATAAACTGGCTAGAGAACATAAACAGAGTTTACAACATGTAACATTGTTTAACAGAAAGTAAAACATAACAGATAATTTACATCTTTTACTCATTCGCCATACATACTCTCTCTCTCCCACACCATGTCCCAAGGACCAAGGGGAAAGGATTAAGAGACCACTATCTAACTAACTACATATACCTTCTACTGACTAGGGTGGTAAGATCCTTCAGATTCCTGGAACAGTCCCTGACCTGAAAATGTTTGAGTAGAGGAGTGAGCCTACTCGCTCAGTGAATAGTTTTTCATTTAACTATCACTAAACAACTCGTCAAGTTTATTATTCAGATTAATATACAAGAAATACTACATTGAGCAGTTCTAAAACAATGTAATTGAAATAACAAAGAATGTAAATATTGCATCCAAAGAATAACTACTAGAAGACTATGCTCTAGTCTTCCTTAACTCTTTCATTTATAAGGAACTCTGTGAACCTATATGATCATATTTTAGCATATGATCTGATCTTATGCAGTGTACTCTACATATGAGACTCGCAGTGCACTACGGCCACACCGTACAAGACTTAGCGACACACCCGGGAAATGATAAGTCTGACTGCCAGTCCTGGTCTGCTACAAGACCCACAGGCTCTCCGGCCTGACTCATAGGCTCTCCGGCCTTCTCTGCACTCATCCTGAGTGCTCTGGACTCCTCCTCTAACCTGAGCACACAGGCGCAGGGAGTCAACACTGGGTTACCACCAGAATTACTCAACCGGTTGGTGTTGGATAACCCTTCTGTCCTCGTGCCACCAGAATTACTCAACCGGTTGATGTTGGACACGAGTTTCACCCCTAAGGTACAGACCTCTCAAAGGGGTTCTACGGTGTTCAGGGCACCTAAGTCTAACATTAACATTATAGATACATTTTAAACATAAATCATAACTCATTTTACATTTCTCACAAGGCTCACACGGCCTGCCATATCATATCATATAAAACATCATAGCTCATGTATTCAAACATATATCATGTCTGCCCAACAAGTATTCTCATTCTAACATTTCATACATATCTGCATGATCTCAGTAACATCCCTTTCTAGGGCATGTCATATCTCATCACCTGCAATTCACGAGATATGTATTGTGAAAATAAGAAACCTTGTAGTATATATATACCAACTCAAAGAGAATAAGCATGTAAAGTTAAATGCACAAGAAACATACAATTCAACAGTTAAGCATCACCACATCTCATACTGAGAATTTTGATATCAAAATACTTGATTCATTGTACACCTTATTCTTAGGGTTTCAGTTACCTCATTCACTTATCACATGGCAACACCCTATCCTTATATCATGCATGCAGGTAGATTTAAAATTCATAAATATCCCAAATTCAAGTCAATTTGGCACGTGCATATTGAATTCATTCAATTGAACATCTTAGTGCACTGCTAAGAGTAATTTACTTCACATGTAAGAAATCATCTGTAGTATTTCTATTCTAGTAATTGTATTAAGCACCTTTGGTTTCCATTGCACCAAATAAAATCATTGAACTGTTCTACACTGATCAGAAGTTGTTCTAGATCATGTATAATCATACAGAAGCAATTTATAAAATAAAATTCAAGTTTCATCAAATACTGATAAAACGCCCGATAACCACTGATATCAGTGCAAAAATGCACAGTTTACCAAAAAATTCCAACGAAGGAGTTAAATGATGATAACTAAATGAACTCCTACTCACAGTGATTTGGTCTATCCTGATTCGTCCGGAGATGCGTTCAGGGCCGGATTCTGACGTTTGTTGGATCGACTTCTACCTCTGGATTACTCAGGAACAACCTGCTGCAAGCAAGCAGCTTCCTCACACACACATGTATCACTGCTCGTGGCTTAGTGGCGGCGGAATCATGCTCGGGCCTCAAGGCCAGACTCAAAGGCAGTATTTTGGAGTGATGGCTCACGCCTAGATGTTTCTAGCTGCTGCTGCAAATAGGCAGCCATTTATCTCACATACATGTGGAGAGGAGGCTCGGTTGGGTGCTAATACTTGGTTATTGGCTGTGAATTCGAGCTCTAGGCTCATGGTCGAAGTCAAAGCATTGTTTGGTTCTTGCTCACGCCCTAGATGCCATTGGCCATCACTTCTTGCAGCAGCTGCTGCTGCAATTAGATGGGGTGCCGCCCCTGCTGCTTGGGGCACAGGTGAGCGCTGAAAGGCAGGAAGCTGCAGATTCATGCTCGGATCTCCATGCCGAGCTCGATGCCAGCGTTTTTGTGGTGCTTACATGCCCTAGGGCTCCTGGCCGGAGCCGTACAACTGCTGCGTTGTAGCTTGGTCGCAGCTCTTCTAGCCGGCGCCGTAGCAGCTTGGCTGCTTAGATGGAGCGAGGTCGAGGAAGGAGATGGTGGAGGAATGGAAGATGAAAGTGAAGAAAGCTCGATCGCTGGTTATCACTCCCAAACGGCCACCCCCTCCTATGCCCTAGCTGTAGGTCGGGCGGGGTACAGGGCGCCGCTTACGGCTGCTCCTATTCTATCAGGCGAGTGAAGAAGGAAATGGATAAGTGAAAAAAAACGGAGATAGGGTTATAAACTAAGATTTTTGGAAAAATTACATATTATACCCAATAATTTGAACCCATCATAACTTTCTCTCTGTAAGTCCAAATCACGCGATTTCTTTTGCAAACATTTAAGTGTGAGACCCACTACAACCTCAAGACATATAAACGCAGTAATTAGATCATCCCAACTAGGTTAATTATCTTAGGTAATTAACTTGACAAGTAACACTACAATTATCATTAATTATCTAAGATGTTTCAATCTCAACCATTGATTCACATATTAACTTATTTTGATTAACCATGATGTTTAATTTGATACTCAACACTAATCAAGGTGTTTCACGCTAATTGAGGTATTTACTGGTTAACCTCAATGTGGGTCATAACACCTTGACTTACTTGGTGCCTTCGTAGGTAGCACAAAGATGATCCCATATCTCATGAGCAATATCCTAAGATGAGATCCGGTTGAATTTGGTGGGAATGAGGGCTCAAAGGCAACACAAATATTATCCCATATCTCATGAGCAATATCCCAAGATGAGATCTGGTTGAATTTGGTGGGAATGAGGGTTGAATAGATGATGGTTATTGCCTTAGCATTGAGTTTATCCTTCTAGGTTGCAGCTTCATTCCAAGTAGACATGTCTCCTTCTGGTTCCTTATATGGAGAACCAACCACTCTCCACATGTCATATCTCATTCCTTGAAGGTATAACTACGTCCTTCTCCTCCAATAGAGGAAGTTTGTGTCGTCGAATATGGGGGTGCATGAAGCATCCTCCTTTTATGTTGAGGGACCCCAACAAATGCTCATCCATCTTCTTGTCTCTAGGAGCACTTTCTTAGATAAGATTCTCTCAGATACCACTTGTTGGATCAATGGGCTATAGAGAGGGGGTTGAAAAGAGCTAACACACTTAAACTAAATTCATTATACCTTCAAATTATATAAAAATATAAGGTTTCATGTATGGAATTTGAGTGCAAAGCATACATAGCAAGGATGAGATAGATTTAACAAGCACAAGAACACAAGATATGTATAGTGGTTTCAAACTCCAAACTAGGATATGTACAACCACTACCTAGAAGGGTCAATCCCTAGTATTTGCAACTATTATACACTTCTTATATTCCATTATAAGAGATACAATTTAACCTTCCTTTTCTAGGGAAAGGATACCTAGCCTTCCTTTTAAGGATCAAAGGATCCAATAACCTTACAAGGACTTACTATCCTAGATCAAGAGTCTTCAACCTTCACAAGGTCTTACCCACTTTTGCAATGAGCTAGACACCTTCACCAAGGATATCTCCTCTTGCAACAAGTCTTCTGCCTTGAGGGAATTGTAAGGGAAATTGGACATAAATATAGGCAGTAGAAACAAAATTTTAAATGCCCATTTCCCAAGGAGAGCAATATTGTGTCAACGATAATGTATCTAGGAAGGAAAGGTTTGCAAGGTTATACATGGTCTTGGAGCAAGTCCAACAACATTACCCTAACAATAGGATCGTGCTTCTTCTTCATGCAGCAACACCACTGAAACAATCGTCATGAATGGCCTCCTCCTCAGATGGCGGTTGAGATGTCCTCCAAGCAGTAGATGATGGCCTCCTGCCTCCAGAGTAGTCCATGTAGACTACCGGGAACTCCACGTTGTGCTACTAGAGCCAACAGAAAGGAGTTGTTCCCTTCTACCAGCGTACTAGTTGCAGACACACTCTCCCACAAATGATATTTAGTTGTTCTCTCCCTTGCTATCCCTCCCTTTGATGGGTAGGACTTGCTTGGGCTCTCCATTGGTTACCACAACTAGTGAGGACAATAATCGTGAGAGCAACTGATTCTCAATTGTATGTCTTGGGAAGCCCCCAATACCCCTCTATTTATAGTAGAGGCCAAGGTCAGGGTTCCCAATCGGTGTGGGAGTAGAAGGGTCTAGAATCATGAATCTTCTAGAACTTGTGTAGTGTGAAACAGTTGTCTCTCACACCCAAACGGTCATCTCACCTATTGAAACGGTCATTTTGCAAGTTTCCTATTCTGAATCAAATTGGTATTCAATGCTCGATTAATGATAAACATGATATCAACATCAATCCTTGTTCCAATTGAATTTGGAAACTAAATCGGACTACCCAAAACATGAACCGATTGTACACATAGTGAAATAGTCATTTCGCATTGTAAGACGATCATTTCACAAGTTCAATTCAGGCAAAGTTCAACCAAAATTGATTCCAATTGACCTAGCACTCCAACCAATTGTCTCAACACATGAATCGGTAAGTTCAAAGTCCAGTCACTCAATTTTGAACCTCAGTTGTTTAATTGAATACATAAACACCTTTAGTAATCAAATTAAACATCATTCATGAATATACTCCTTTAATCCAAGTGTATCCTATGCGTGTGACCCTATAGGTCCAGAATCACATTGGTAATAAATATCCATAACTAATTTATGACACCACAAGAAAAGAGTGGTGCCTAGTCACACATCATTGCTACTCAAGTAATTCAGAAAGTTGGAGAACAACTTCAACCTACAATCTGTGATTGGTGTTATCGTGAATGTATAGTTCCTTTGTCTCTGATATGTGGATTGAGAGCTCACTATCACATATTGAACCACATAAGTACGGTTGTACATTTCTCAGTCTCGCTTATCAAGAGGCCTTGGATGTCAAACTTTTATAGGATGGACAAATCTCATCTAAATCACTCACATTCAGTCCATACATGTCAAAGCTACCCAATCATCACCTTTATGGCAATCCATATTTTAGAATTACATTTGATGATGTCAAAGTATACCCAACAACATGTGATGAGTGTAGTGACTTTAGGTCTAAGAGTCACAATCACCACTGTCACTATGAGAGATGATTCTGACTACCATTCCATGGTCTCCATGTATCACTCTCATGGTCGGTCTGTCTAATACACTATTCTCTAACATGTATCTGTGTGAGTGACTTGATATCATATATCATGACTGATGAGACTCTATCATCAGTCAGCACATACTCTAGTCTTATGCATCATTGTTGTCTATTTTGCTTCCACAGTAATATCTGACTAGGTACAAACCAAGAATGTATGTACTCTTAGCATCTGTATGATCTCATTATTCAAGTCACATACTTGAAGACATACGTCTTTGAGTAACATCATTCTTTAGACATCTGCTTATGCATGTGTTATTATCTCATGACTAAGACAAACATAACAGATAAAATTACCTTTATTATTATCAAATTAGGTATCTAATGCCACATCCCAATCATCATATGATTGGCTCTCTGGGCACACCAATAGACCCCCACTTGTACTTAGAGACAATCACCTACAAATTATATTCCAAGTGATCTTAACATGTCCATCATGTTACCGATGCACAAGCACTTTTGTAGTGGGTTTAGCAACATTTCTTCAAGTCAGTATATTGCAAGTTTCACATCTCTTTATTGTATGATTACTTGTATGAGATGGAAGTGTTGTCGTATGCTATCTGATATTCCCACCCCAACTAGTAGCTCCATTGGTGTCATATGTGTTTCTACTATGTCATCAATAGTTGGAACCTCACACAAGTTCACCCATATGAACTTCTTGATCCATTTAGTATCCTTTGTTTTTCTCATAACCCAGAGATACTCAAATTCTTCTATAGATACAAACATCTATCATTATCTTGAAACCCTTTCCAACTTATAATTCTCATTTAAGGTCAAATATAGATTTCAATCATTTTGTCAGTTTGGAAGCTTGCTTCGGTGTAACCCTTTACACCCAACTTTTCCTTATTACCATAATCAAGCAACTAGTCTTATTAATGCTTCTCAAGTGTTTAAGGATTTTCTTTATGGTAGTCAAGTGACTCTCACTGGAATCTGACATATACCCTCTCGTCATGTCCAATACATACAAGATTGCTAGGTAGGTATATATATGTCTTCTCATCATGTCCAATACATATGAGATGACTGGATACCCTCTCACCATGTCCAATGCATATGAGATAATTGGATATATTCTCATCATGTCCAATACATATGAGATAATGATATAAGTACATAACATTGTATTCAAGATAGATCCAAATTATGAGTGCATTTGACATCTATCCATGTGTTCTTAATTCTTCATAAGAATTGGGACACTAGGCTCCTGAGAGATTAACTCCATGGAACATGGACATCTTTTCTCTCATTGAGTCATGCATGTTGAACTCTTTTAGCATCTTACCAATGTATGTGATCTTTCTTAGGTCAAGAAGCTTTCTAGATCTATCTCTATAGATCTCAATCCCTATCACATAGGATGCTTCACCTAAACCCTTCAGAGAAGGTACTTTCCTAGCCAGGTTTTAACAATTGTAGGATAAGACGTTATTCCAAATCATCATGTGGAATATAAGTATGATCCTACTAAATCTTTTATAACCACAAATTTTATCTTCATTTTAACTCAAGTCAAACCCTTTGACTGTCTTGTCAAATAGAAGATTCCAGCTCTAAGATGCTTGCTTCAATCTAAAGATTGACTTTTGTAGATTATAAAGTTTTTTTGCATTATTGGATTTATAAAACCTTTAGGTTATGTTACATACACATCCTCATAATTATTTACATTAAGGAATGCATTTTTAATATCCATATGCCAAATCACATAACCAGCTACAACAACAAGCATGTCCTGATGGATTTAACCATGGTAATTGGTGAAAGACTTCATCATGTTCAACATGAAGCTCTTTGAAACCAATATTCCCTTCCATGTTAGTTTTCTTTCAAAGACCCAACTGCACCCTATGGACTTTACGCCTTCAGGTGGATCCACCAAAGTCATACCTTGTTGGTTTCCATGGAGTCCATTATGGATCTCATGGTCTCAAACCATTTCCTAGACTCTGGTACTTCAATTGTTTCTACATAGATTGTTGACTCATTACTATGATCAACTCACTGCCTTCTTGAGTTATAAGATATCATTATATTTTAAACTCAAGGCATGTTCTACTAGAACTACGAGGTATTGTGTTACACAAGGAACTTGATATTCCACCACAACTTGTGATTCTCTTTGTTCCCACTATACCTCTTTAGGTTCATATGTTTTCTTATTTGTCTCAGACATTTATATTTCCACTTTTACTCCCACTAATTCCTTTGGAACTAAGTTCCCTTTCAGGAATGCAACCATCATGACAACAAACACCTTTGTTGTTGGATTGGGATAAAATAAGTATTTCAACAAAAATAACATTTATGTGATTTGTGGACAAAACCTTTTAAGAAACAATTTTCTTATATAAGCCTTCAATCCTAATCACTATAAAAGACACATCAGGACAATTCCCATGCCATATCTCATATGGTGTCTTTTGAATCAATTGAATATGATACATTTTTTAGTGTAAAGCATGTGCCTAAAAGAAAGTTGGAAGATCATCTAGATTTTATTGATAATCATACCATGACTTAATAAGGTGTGATGCCTTCTTTCGGACACATCATTATGTTTCAGGTGGAGCTCATTGTGATACACTATCACAGTCTCTCTAGAAGGTCCTCAAACTCTCGGTTCAAAGTATTTCCACATCAATCATATTGAAGTATCTTAATTCATTTACCAAGTTAGTTACATACTTCATTCACAATCTCCTTGAACACTTCAAGAGACTCATATTTGTATTTCATTAAATACAAAGTTCCATATATACTGATAGCATCAGTAAATATATATAATGAAGTACTTGCAAATACATTTATTCTAAAAGGTCTTATGTACATAAGTATGTACTAGACCTAATAGAATACTCATCCCCCCCCAAATATAGTGAAGATGCTTTTGTCATGTTGCATGACAAATAATACTTGCATGTCTCTATTGGTTCAACAACCAAAAGAGTCTAGATAACCATCAAATGGATTCTAGAAATGCATTTCTCATTTATGCGCTCTAGATGACAATGCTACATGCATTCATTATTTGAGACATCAAGTCATTCAATATACATGTCATGCACATTTTTCTCTACAACTATCAAGTATAGTTTGTGAGACATAGGGAATTTCCATAAAAGATCATCTCTTTTAAAATGAAACATAATGTTCTTATCACACAAAACATATGAAGTTTTCATCAATGGTAGGTACATATTAGAAATTCATTAATTCTATTATGTGCCCATGAATGACAACTTCCAACTGTAGAGGTAGCAACCCTTGCTCCACACAGTTTTAGCTTACTTCTTCTCAGGTCTTGAAGTACAAATCTCTATCTCCACATTCTTCCTAAGATCCTCTATAAATAGGATAGTTCTTTCCAATGTCCAGACATGTGACAATGGTTGAACTTCCTTTCCTTAATCCATCAAGTGAAAAGGACAAATTCCTTTTTACCCTTCTCCATAACTTCAGTGAGAAGACTTGGACTTAAGCTTAGCCTCTGAACTCTTCTTGGCCTTGCCTTTTCCCTAGGACTCACTTCTACTGATCAGCAACATGGATTTGTCCTTCTTCATTCTTACTTTGGCATCAACATCCTAATCATTTAATAAACTGACTATTTGATTCATGCAACACTTGCATAATCATATCCATGGTCAACTCTTGACCTAAGAAAAATCCCACTCACTCCACATTCCCAATCATATTAAGCACATGGGGCTCTACTGTACCTCCCTTTGTTAGTTTGCACTGAGATGGGCTTTGAAGACATTATATCATATTTGCTTTACATGATTCTTAAGTTGTATTACCATCTCGAGAATGTCCATGGTTTCATGTTGTTCACACAACTCATAGTTCATACAACAAAGCATAAGGTACTCAATGTCGGTGGCATCATTGGCATGCTTTCAATACGCATCCATTTAGCCTTTGGACGCATTTGGAGCGGGTTCCTCTGGCACTGATATTTCAAGGACATAGAGCTTTTTCTCACTGTGAACACTTTGCAAAGTCATAAACCAAATGTGGAAGATTATCCAATTTTGTCATTCTTAAGGACTTATCGCAATAGTAATGTGTTTGTGTTTGACATTTGATTCTACAAAGAAATATAGTAAGTCAAAACATTCTTTTGATTTGGTTTGATTTGATGAATTTGATGATACTAATTAGGTTTTTAATTGAACATCGCTCCCACTATTTTGTTCAAATTGATAACCCTCATGTATCAATTTAGAATATTACATAGTACAATCTTCTAGTGAGTCAAGATCCATATTTCATCAAATCATGACTCAGTATTGAATGATCACCCACAACTTGACTATTTAGGTAGGCAATATTTGTCAATTGCATCATATGCAATTCTTGGATATATGATATGCACAACTCTTTGCCATACTCATCTGCATGCCTCTAGAGCTTAGTCCCACTAAGAATAACTAGTTAAGCCTGACCTAAAAGCCCACAATATAGAGTGTGTACCCTGCTTTGGCAGATCTACATACCTACCATCACACTTCTACAAGATAGATGACACAACAAGCTTTGGCGTAAACTATGTGTGATCAATCAAGCTTTTCATGTGTGTTGCTTATGGAAAGCATCTAAGACTTAATATTTAGATTTAGGGGTTTTATATTTAAATATATATACATTTCCAATCACCACATACTTATGGTATGTATCATATACATGCCATAACCACAAATGAGAACATGCAATAATAAACACACAAGCGATGGTTATGGCCATACTACTGTAATTCCTGGGAGCTACAAGGGATTACTACCACCTAGGGTCCACATCATATGCAACCTACTGTTAGTGAAGATATTTTCTCAAACCAATCTGGGTTGATCCGTTCAATTTTTGAACCGATCGGCTCACCTCTTGGTCGCTCGGTTGGTCTTCTGAAGAGGTCGTCTGGTTCTTGGGCCCAAACATCGTATGGACACCTCCAGTTGATCGGTTGGGCCACCAGTCGATTGGTCCGTCCTCCTATTGTTCGGACTCCTCGATCCTCCAATCGACTGGGTTGTCTCACAAGCCAGTCATTTTGTTATTGTGTAGATTGTCATTTATGTCAAAATATAAATTAAAATTGTCCTATTTCTTATTATATTATAAAGGGAGACCCCGAGTTACATTTGAGGGGAAATAGGAAGGAGATAATTAATTTACATTTGGAAGGAAGAGAGAGGATTGGTATGCAGACTGAGTAACTGTGGCATCCAACTCACAAAAACAAAATTAACTTAAGCGAAAGCGAATCATTTGCACTGGATTACTGAAAATCACTAAAAATTAAAACATTTTTCAGAGAGACCCAATCATAGGAAAACTCTTTCAACAAGAACCAATGTATTACATTTACATCATGGTTCATAAGTATATATCTTATACCATCTCTTCTCGAGGGTTACAACATCAACTGCCTTGTTAAAAGCTAAACACAGACAACATAATAACCTCGAGGCATCAAGTTAAAATCTCAAAATGATACATTAAAAGCACTAAGTACTAACTCCGAGGACCTGAGAGTATAGAGACGACACATAGGACTTCTATCTACAAAACACGACAGACAGCACACTCAACCTAAGTTGTCACTGTTGTCCCTGTTGTTGCTGATGTTCTTCCTCTGCAAGATATTCTAAGACTCTTTCGCACTCGTCCACCTAAAAATGTTGGTCCCACGGGGGTGAGACAATTGAAAATTGCCCCAGTGAGAGATATAACTCTCCGCCAGAAACATCATTATTGTAGTTTAATTAATATAAAACTGAGTAGAGGATAGGCAGTTTAGATCATTCTCATCTTTTAAAGTATTACACCTATATATGATTGAATAGTAATTCATCTATTCTCTTTATAAGGAAAAGAAAGAACATGTATAACATTTACCTACCATACATTTTCAACATCTCAAGCTTTGCTCATATCATTCATTATTCTGATGTGTCACCCATGATTCATTCTTGTTTCTATTTGTTGGCCTTAGCCAATCTGCTAAACAGGTATTCACTTATGCCAGACATGTGATTATATATATCATCATGTCTTATTCAAGCATTAAACTATATCAATCAGGTATAAATGTTTCAGACATTGGACTATACCAATCCTGATTACACAACCAGGCATTGGACTTTAACCATCCCTAATTACAGGCATTAAGCCTCTTCCAGGTATTTCTAATTATAGAGGCATGGATAGCATGTGAAACATAACTATCTACATGAGATATCTAGCATCATGATTATAATCAACAGTAGCAGTAAGATATCAACATAAGCATGACTATTGTATGTACACATTTACAGTCTTATGCATATCCACAACATAAGTATAATTACTATCTCTTAGTTGCACTAAGCATCATCTTTATGTAAAGAGAACAAACAAGGGTTATCATCCAATGTGAAGCGTCATATATAACCCTAAACAGATATGCTATATGGTTGTATTACATCTTTTATTATGCCCTGGGGAATTTGAATTGTACCATTCAAAGTCCAACCGACCCCTGCGAAGGGCTATTCAGTTCCGTACAAGATCTAGGAGTACCGGCATCCAAAGATCTCTTCCCCTCGGTCAGTATGAGTAAAAAGGCAGTGACATATCAGTCAAAGCTACCACCACAGCGACATATAGTCAAGCTGAAAACCACTAGTCCGACCTTGGTACAGGTCACAGCACTAGAAACCAGGGTATTCAAACCCAAACACTGAGGTACAACCGCAGTTGTCCTCTAATCACATCATGTTATAACCACAGAGACACGACCGCAGCCGTTCTCAATCACATCAGATGTATGAGGCATGACCATAGCCAACCTCCACAATCTGTATTGTGGATGACAAGGATATATCCTCAACCTGCCACCCCACATATTCAACAATATGCGCTCCGAGTTTCCCTTAGGAATACTCGTTTCACCATCCAGCAAGTTTTGACACTGAAGATGGTTCTACGGCACAGGGCACTACATGATTAGAGTTGCACTTGATTAGTTATGCCAATTGGGTGAATTAAGGCTGCATCAAACAAGTGGACATACAAACCCTAATTCACTTCTAGCAAGCATATAAATATCAAAACCTGAAAAGATATAAAACATATGAAACATAATTTCTCATCTCATCATCACATGGTAATATTCACTTGCCATTCATGAGACTACACCAATCATCATATTATCACATGATATAAATCCTTTTCACAATATCACAGGGTATCCACCCTTATCAACATAAGAGGAATACACCTCATTCAGGGCTCAACCATGCCCAAAGGTCATTAAGACCATCATACTATCACATGATATAAATCCTTTTCACAATAACACAGGGAATCAACCCTTATCAACACAAGAGGATTACACCTCATTTAGGGCTCAATCATGCCCATGAAACATCTTATTACCTCTTACTAGGTAACATCTAACCATATGGCTCACAAGGCCATTAAACATCTTGTCACCTCTCACTAGGCAACAATGACATATTAACTCATGTAATATAATAATAAAACCACTATTTCCTCCATAGGGTTAGGGTTTACTATTCATATCAATTAGGGTTTCATGTTCATTTTATCAATCCAACCCTAATATATTGTTCCATACATCTAGGAGCATCCATTGACATTCCATGCATTTAATATTCTTATCATTTATCTGTGGGCTCTGATCTCCAAACCACGATATAAACACGATTTAAACTTAGCGGAAGCGATTCGATTAGCAGTGGAATACCGAAAATCAGCGGAAATTAAAACTTTTTGAGATAAAGCATTGAAACCATAAAACTTCCTTCATAAAAGGAGATAAACTGTTTACATCTCAGATAATTACTTCTTGAGTAATTATATACAACATGATACAAAATCTCAAGAACTCATAACCAAAATCTCAGACCAAAAGACTCCAAGACCTGAGAGTACAGAGGACACATAGGACTGACTCTAACTACACCACATGGCAGGCTAAATCTCCACCTGAGATTTTACTGTTGCCCCTGGTGCTGCTGCTGCTGGGACTGGTCACATGTAGACCTGTTCCTCCGTCCTCGACGTCCACCTAAAAAGTTGAAGTCTATGGGGTGAGACAATTTTACATAATTGTCCCAGCGAGAGTTATAACTCTCTGCCAGAAGCTTTATTATAGCACCTCAAAGAATAACTTAAACAGTAAAAGCTTCACAGTATTCAACATCAGATATAATAGTAAGCATGAGTTCAACAGTTATGAAATATGAAGACATTTGCACTATATAGTGTAACATAAATCAATCAACTCGTAGTTATCTCTAATAGGTGTGTTACGCTGTGGATTATGTTTTTCAAACATTACTTTTATGCCCTGTGGAGATGAGGTTTACCACTCATCCTCCAACCAATCACTGCTAAGTGCCTTGGTATCATACTAGGTCATCGAAAGAGCCGGATTCTCATGACCTTCACCTTCCTCAGTCAGTAAGAGGATTACTTGTAGGACATCTCGTGCCTCTACTATAATAGCTTACCAGGGTAATCTGGTCCTTCGCTATTTTAGAGTTACAGTGGTGTTCTGTACTCTCTTCGTCATCAGGAGATTTCATGTTTATCTTCCACTGATACGGATATCTGTGCTTTCTTCGTCATCAGGAAGTTTCATGTTTACCATCCACTGATACGGTATAGGATTGTAGTGAAGGATTGATGGATTACACATCTACATCAAACACCTACACTAGGATGTAAGGTTCTACACATCCATATACCCCACATACTCAAAAGTATGTGATCCAGGAGTTCCCTTAGGAAAACCTGTTTCACCATCATTTGATCTTTGACAATGATGGATCTATGATCAGGGCTCTACATTACACTTGATTAGTTAGGTACATTCAGTATTCTTTTAACATCATACATTGTTCTTCAAACAATAACATTAGCATAACAGCTATGAAATGAGAATACTAAATGTAACAAGCCTAACTCTCATCAATCATCATATCTCAATACATTCATCACAAGTCATCTCTAAAGCATGACCTTGATGGTAATTATGGCTCTCACAGCCCATTTTAATCCATAAGTTGCCATTAACAATGCATCAGGATATATCACTATTCATAAAGCTAAAGCATGCTTTCAATGAATATAGTTTCATAATCCATACCTGGATATGATCATCATCTCATGACAACCTGCATGGTTAATTCAACTGATAACAGTAAACAATTCATTCTAGAAGTTACACTTTCAAACTCTTAGAAGAGTCAAGTTCCCCAATATTCATCAATCAGGGTTTACTATTCACAATACATGTCCTCACCATAGAATTAGGGTTTACTATTCACCTCATGGCGAATTGAACTCATAACATCATCATGTATGAGAAACATCATCATTAAAGCTCCTAGATAAGATTAAGATTCACTAAACATCATAATTAGGGTTTCCATGATCTCACATAGGTGGATCATACCCTAATCATGCACATTCATGTGTATTGAAGGTACTTTACTTAAGTTTCCACTATAAAAGGGTACTTTCTCTCTCTTATGATACTTTCTCTCTCCTCTTACTAGTATATGGTGATAACATCACTCTAGATCAGGTTGGGTTAAGTCCTCATTGACTAGTATAAGCCAAAACATCATTAACATGTGATTAGGGTTTTATTAGAAAAAGGCATTACTCAATTAAACCCCTCAAGGGTATTTTGGTAATTTACCTCATGATCACCATCATGGGTCAATTCATTAATCACTTAGTCCCTTAATGTTCTAAGCTACCATTAGGGTTTAGATTAGATCACCATTGAACCAATTACAACTTCAAGTGATTATGTATAAATAACCTTGAAAACCTCCAAACGGTTTCAACCTTCAACCACCAAACGGTTTGAGACCGTTTGGGTGCGTTGACCATTTGCTAGGTTTGACTCCAAGACCGCATGACCTCAAGGTCGTTTGCCCAAACCGTTTGGGTGCGTTGACCGTTTGGAAAGGTTGACTTTCCAAACCGTTTGAGCTTATGCGGTTTAAACCGTTTGATCAACTTGTCTTGAGATCGATTGGTCCAAACGACCTTGAGATCGTTTGAGCCCAAACAGTCTTGAGACCGTTTGGCCTCAAACGGTCTTGAGACTGTTTGGATCCAAACGGTCTTGAAACCGTTTGGTCCAAATGGGCTCAAACCGTTTGGACCTCCAACATGGTTCAAAAGTTACAAATGTTTATGATTAAGTATGTTGAAGCCCCCAATTGGCCAAAGCCATGTTAACCACTTATAAATTGAGTCAATTAGGATGAGCCTCAATCAATTGGACACCAAATTAACCCTCAATTGAAAGCCAATTAGGGTTAAGTCCATCTCAATTAGAGTTTCAAATCGGATGGTCATCGATATTCAACAATGTGAATCAATTCAAGGTTGAACCTATCAATTGACCTCCAATTGGGCCCAAACGGTCTTGAGATCGTTTGGATGACCTCTAAACGGTCTTGAGACCGTTTGCCCAAGAATTCATCAAAATCTAAGTTGATTTGATAGGGGTTGAACCTTAATTAAGTCACAAATCAGCAATTTGATTATTTCAATAACTCGCTATAATTGGGCCCTCAATTGATCAAATTACCTTAACCCTAGACCTCCAAACGGTCTTGGGTTGACATCAAACGGTCTTGAGACCGTTTGGATGAGTTCCAAACGGTCTTGAGACCGTTTGCCCATCCATCCTTTGGACTCTAGTGAAAATTCATCAAGGTTTGATCTATTGAGTTAATCATCACATCAATACTTAATTGCAATATGATTTGGTACCTTTGGACCTTCAATTGGTCAACTATACTTGACCCCAGACCTCTAAACGGTCTTGGGTGATCCCCAAACGGTCTTGAGACCGTTTGGATGATTCCCCAAACGGTCTTGAGACCGTTTGGGCTAATCAACCCAAAATCACTAATTAACTCATTGGAATTTCAGCACTGATTTCAATTAGGGTTTGCCCTATTGATTAGCCTTCAACTCATGACTCGTTTGGAATTAAGCCATCAAATTTGGTGAGTCATTAATCAACATCATTATGGACAGTAATCCCAAACGGTCAACGCTTGGTCAACCATCTTAAACGGTCTTGAGACCGTTTGCCCAAAAAGGGCAATTTAGACAGATTGAAAATCAGAACTTAATTCAATTGGATTTGCTAATTGATTTGCTTATATCTCACGATTCCTTTGGAGTTAACCCCTCAAATTTTGTGGGTGATCAGCCTACATAATTAGGAACAGGATTCTCATACGGTCGTCGCTTGGTAAACTGAACCAAACGGTCTTGAAGACCGTTTGCCTTCATGCGACCCTGAAACTATTTGCCCACCAAACGGTTGTGCAAACCGCATGGGCAATTGGTTAGGACCGTTTAGTAAAGTGGAAATCCGTAGATAAGCATAGGAATTAACGCCCTTATCTTCTACCTCAAGAACAGTAGCAGTTCTTCACGATTTTGCTTGCAAGGATGCAAGGGAAGATAGGGAAGAAGAAGAACTAGCAACTATATGCATAGAAAAAGATGTATAATCAAAGCATAAGGTTTAGAGTTATAAAACCCGCCTAAAGGTTGTTCCTTGAGCTCCAAGCTTCCAAGCTTCAGGTCTTTAATGGCGTCTTTGAGCTCCATAGGTCAGCAAAGGTGAATTCTCCAAGGAAAAGTTGGAAAGGAATGGCTAGAAAGATAAAGCTAGGTGAGCTAGCCACGAATTCAACCTTGAAATCGAGTTTCCTCCATGAATTCAAGCAAAAGGGATGATCCAAACTTACCTTGAACTCCCTGGTCGTTCTCCTATTCTCCAGAGCTCTGCCTTAGTCGGTTTGAGCAAGGGGGATAAGTGAGGGAATGAAAGAAACGTTCCTTTGCTTGCAAAGGAAGTGATATATATATTTTGGGTGAAATTTCTCCATAAAGCTTCTACTTTATCCCATTTCTCATCTAAGTCCTTCCTTTCTTCTTTGCTCGTCCCTACCCCTTATTTCTAAAGACAAACTCCTTCTAAGGTCAAGAATTGAAGGCAAAGAGGATCAACCCATCACTAAAGCATACACATAAAAGGGCTATTATACATACACCTTGATTATTCAATCACAAAGGTGTTCTTTATTATATGATTATTCAAATGAAGTGCCCTCTTCATCATTTCTACTCTAAATGATGACAAAAGTTATAAAAGATATTTTAGATGATGTATTTTACAAGTTGCACCCCTCAAATTGGGTAAATTGCACTTTACACCAATTTAGGGTTTTCAAGTATAGGGGTTGCTTCCACAGCTGCACCTTGGTGCTCAAGCTTGGGAAATCCCTCAAACTTCATCATAAACATCCTCATGATGTCTCAACATCAGAGGAACATCTCAACATGTGCAATTTGCAAGTTAATCCCTTAACTGGGTAATTTGCACATAGATCCCTGTATTACAAAACAATGCTACAACTTTATATATAAAGGAGCAAAATTGAAATATATGTTTCTGAGGGACTTAATTGCATGCCCAAAGTTAATCACAAGGATTTAATTACATATTTAGGCAAAACACCTAGGGTTAGTTCATAACCCAGGTCAGGGATGTTACATTATCATTAAATGATCATCAACACAAGGTATTAGTTTATCTCTCATCCTTATCATGGTATGATTACATCATACTCATTTTAGCTTACTTATCAAGTATGTTAAACTCATTACATTTCATTGTAACAATTTACATAACACTCTCCTTGTGTATCTTATCCAAAAATATTGGATTTGAGATGCATCAAGGTATATCAACCCTGAAATGCTAAATGTGATAACTATCATGTCTCAATGTATCACTTCCCTCATCACTTCTATCTTACTTGAGTTTATTAACTTATCTTATAATAAGGAATCTCACATCTTAATACTTTCATCTACCAAACTATCACATTTACCATGATGTGCATAGATCACACACAAGGATTGTCCAACTATCTTCAATGATATGGACTCATCTCAAGTTAAGGCATTTCTTATTATACGGTTGCCTATAGTCAACCACTTAAGATATTTCATCGTTATAGGGTATTACCCATTATTTCATCATTAAGGTTTACTCATATCATTACCCATACATTAGGGTTATGCTTTATCACCATATTGCCCATGATTAGAATTCCACGCACTATAGCCCAAATTTAGGGTGTCACATAGCTTTACTCTATGTTAGGTTTAAGGTTTCATATGAAATCACCCTCAGTTAGGGTTTCACATGGAATCATCCTCAATTAGGGTTTCTCATGGAATCACCCTCAATTAGGGTTTCATTAATCATCCCAATTAGGATTTCATTCAATTACCCATAAATTAGGGATTCATTATTCATCCAATTAGGGTTTGGCATTTCATTACCTTAAATTAGAGTTACCGAAGTCATTACCCTTAATTAGGGTTACACTATTACCCTTAATTAGGGTTACACTATTACCCTAGATTAGGATTTTACTCAGAATTTCCCTAAATCAGGGTTAGGGTTCATTAACCTTCTCAATTAGAGTTTCTTGATCTCTTTACTAAGGATCATACCCTAAATCACCATATGAATCATACTCATGTATGAATTCATTTCTATCATTCTCTCCACCTGATTTGGTTACATCAACCATCCAATCAAATACAAACAACTATGTTTGACATAGTATAATGAGTTATTGCTTCCATAAACAATTAGGGTTTGCATTTGAGGGATCATTCACAATTGAAACCATTAAGATCAAACCAATTGAAACCATTGGATCAATATCCAATTACATCAGCATATTTCCTCAAACGGTCAACCATTGCAAATGGTTAACCACTCCAAACTATTTGAAAATGTTTGGTTTCAATCAGTTTGTTGAAATCGTTTAACCAATTTCATTGAAACCGATTGGTCCCAAATTTTGAAATTGTTTGCCTAAGATATTAATTGAGTGTGTGCTTGTGATGACATCATCATCTTCAAGCTACAAACCCACAAAACTTGCTGTGATTTCCATGGTGGTTTCATCAATCAACCAAAATAAATTTTAGAAATGAAGAAAGCATTAACATTTGATAAGGAATTGAATGCAATAACAATATTAAGGGTTAAAGTTATAAAACCCGCCTCCAATTGAGCTTCAAATCAACAAGCTCACGCCAACAATGGTGGATGAAGTTTTTGCAACTCCCCCTAGGCTCGTCCCCAAGCTTTTGGATGAAAAAGTTGGCTAGGGTTGAAGAGGAGATCGAAATAAGAAGAAATCAATGATTTATTTTTTATTTCCACCATGGAATCAAGGAGAACGAAGGTCAAGGACCTTACCAACAGGTTGGGGTCGTCCTCCTGCTCCTCCACAGCTCCTTAGTCGTTTTCCAAGCAAGGGGAAAGAAACGAATCCGAAATGGCCTTTGTTTTGGCTTGGTAAAGGTACTTTTATAAGGAATTCCATGAGAGAGAAAATGCCTTATAAAAATGTATTTAATTTCAAAATTGGTGCCACCTTTTCCCCCTTTCATTCCTTGGATACGAGGCTATCCCATTTTCCTCTTATTCCTCTCAATTATCCTCAATTTAAAGAAAAGCAAATTAAGCACCTTAGATCATATTATAATAATATCCCAAATTGAGTGGATATTACTTTTTCTTATAAAATTGTGTGTGAGTTATCCACTCCCTTGGATATTTTCCTGGTCCTTGCAATGCTCAAGGACTTCACATACACATATGAATCCAAACATTTTAATTTTGGTTGAAGGCCCTTTAATTAATACATTTATTTTTGCCCTAAATCGAATTAGGGTTTCAATTAGGATTAAATCTTGATTATTTTAATATCAAGATTCTCTCTCCTCCAACTTAATTCAAATGAGGCGCCCCTCTCATTTTATTTGCTCTACATGATGCCAAGAAACATTAGGGACCTTATTGAAGTGGTAATTTGCATATTGAACCCTAGATTTTGGGTAAATTGCACATTACACCAAAACTAGGTTTTCATGCACAAACATTGCTTTATCAGCTCTTTCTTGGTATTCAGGCTTCCATAAGCCACACCTCAGCATCATTTTCACTCTCATGATGCTTCAACACATGAGGAACATATTATCATGCACAATTTGCACTTAAACCCCTCAACTTGGGTAATTTGCACTTTAGTCCAAAACAGGCAAAACATTGATTTCAACAATGTTCAAAAAGGACTAGAATTGCAACATAAGTTCCTCTTGAGCCCTAATTACTTTTCACAACATGAGATTAAACATTTAATCACTTTTCTTAATCAAAACACCTAGGGTTAAAGTATAACCCAGGTCAGGGATGTTACAAATTATAAACCCCTAACAAGGATTTCGTCCTCGAAATCCAGATAAAGGAAGACATATGTATTTTATTCAGCATACTATCTAGTATTCACATATCATCTCCTTATTATAGAGACACCATAAAACTTTGATCAACACCACGTGTTTCCATACAAGATTCTCATAGAATCAATACACAAGGCACATGCCCCACTGTCCCTCATCATTGACTATAGAGTCAACTTTGTGTCAAATAACACTTTTCTTATTCAGAGAAGAATCATACATTCATTATTAGTATCATGTTTATGAAGAGAATAAACCCCTAACATATGATGTTCATATTATTTTATATAATCAGACTAGTTTCACAGTTGACCACTCTAGGTAGCCAACCTAACCCATCTGATAACTCTCAGATACCAGAATATTTCACCTTGGTATCTATCACATGTGTTGGAAACGCATCATATATATCTCTTCCTTTCATGTTGGAACATTAATTGTTTCATATGTCCTCATCTTGGGACCAAAGTCCAAGATAACTGCTACTTTTCTAAGTATCCATCACATGAACACATTTATCTTATGCACATCAAGTGTCCTAAGACCCACTTGATTGCCATGTCTCTGAAAGGAAAGAAAACAAGGATTCATATTCCTCTTATTAATTTGTGTATTTTCAACTATTCATGAACCATTTACTCTTTATCTCATCCTAGGTTCCTTGCCTTTAGCATTGAAATTTGTAAGGATGATTGCATGTCATTATCCCTTTCTTTATTATTATCTAGCATGTTTATGATTATCTCATGATCTCATCACATTTCCCATTTCCTTATTATGGGAAAGATCTTTATTATGCTGGCAGCATTATTGAACAGGGTTCATCTCCCTCATTCTTATTCTTATCTTATGAGGAGTACACTTTTAGTTCCTCATACAACATACTCATCTGAGATTATCTCAGACTTCTCTTTCTTATGCATGGGATATGACACATTTATTCATTCCATACTTCTGATTTCATGATACTCATTAGATTGTCTCAGAATGACTACTTGATCAGAGTAATCAAAAAGACAACAATCTAAGAGTTTCCGTACCCACTTTATCATCAATAGTTGTATACCTGGCCAGGGTATATAAATACTGAGAATAAGTGGTATGCACTTTGTATACTATCATATTTCTTCTTTTCATATTATCACAAGCATAAGACTTAACATCCCTGAATTTCATTCAGGCATCTCTTCTGTACCTCATCATTTCTCAAGGAGGTAAGAACAACATAAACATTTGTAATGTTTTACTATGCAAAACATAAGTCCTCACATGACTAATCAAGGAAAGTTTAATCAATTCCTTTCTCAGTTAATCCAGGAATTCATAAAATGACATATTTGAATGACATTATCTTGTCTAACTTGTCATAATTCATGAATTATTCACTGCCTCAGGCTAACTCTGCCTCAAAGATTGATTCAACAGGCTAAGGTTGAGCACAGACTCAATTTAAGTCCAGAAATTCATCATTTCCTTTTGCTTCAACCTGCAGATGCTGATTACAAATCATGTTGATATCTAAAACATCATCATTGGGGTTGGTAATTTGGGTTACAATGCCAATGCTTGATCTACTATATACATTATTGTTGCCCTAAATTCTCCAACAGTAATACTTAAAGAAAGATTTTCTTATCATAAATGGATCAACTAGGAGATTCTCAGGCAATTGTCTCTCTCTTGCCTGCTCCCATGCACCTCTTCTTGGTGCAACATTGCTGCTCTCAGTAGCAATCTCCTCATGTGACCCAGTCATCTTTAAGTTCTTCTTCTCTTATATGAGCAGAAGACATTATCAGATACACTGGATGATACCAGAACAGACTCTACTACCTTAGTTCTACGTCTCTGTAGACTCAACGAACCTAGATCTCTGATACCACTAAATTGTGGCATCCAACTCACAAAAACAAAATTAACTTAAGCGGAAACGAATCATTTGCATCGGATTGCTGAAAATCACTAAAAATTAAAACCTTTTTCAGAGAGACCCAATCATAGGAAAACTCTTTCAACAAGAACCAATGTATTACATTTACATCATGGTTTATAAGTATATATCTTATACCATCTCTTCTCGAGGGTTACAACATCAACTGCCTTGTTAAAAGCTAAACACAGACAACATAATAACCTCGAGGCATCAAGTCAAAAACTCAAAATGATACATTAAAAGCACTAAGTACTAACTCCGAGGACCTGAGAGTACAGAGACGACACATAGGACTTCTATCTACAAAACACGACAGACAGCACACTCAACCTAAGTTGTCACTACTGTCCCTGTTGCTGCTGATGTTCTTCCTCTGCAAGATATTCTAAGACTCTTTTGCACTCGTCCACCTAAAAATGTTGGTTCCCACGGGGGTGAGACAATTGAAAATTGCCCCAGCAAGAGATATAACTCTCCGCCAGAAACATCATTATTGTAGTTTAATTAATATAAAACTGAGTAGAGGATAGGAAGTTTAGATCATTCTCATCTTTTAAAGTATTACACCTATCTATGATTGAATAGTAATTCATCTATTCTCTTTATAAGGAAAATAAAGAACATGTATAACATTTATCTACCATACATTTTCAACATCTCAAGCTTTGCTCATATCATTCGTTATTCTGATGTGTCACCCATGATTCATTCTTATTTCTATTTGTTGGCCTTAGCCAATCTGCTAAACAGGTATTCACTTATGCCAGACATGTGATTATATATATATCATCATGTCTTATTCAAGCATTAAACTATATCAATCAGGTATAAATGTTTCAGACATTGGACTATACCAATCCTGATTACACAGCCAGGCATTGGACTTTAACCAACCCTAATTACAGGCATTAAGCCTCTTCCAGGTATTTCTAATTATAGAGGCATGGATAGCATGCGAAACATAACTATCAACATGAGATATCTAGCATCATGATTATAATCAACAGTAGCAGTAAGATATCAACATAAGCATGACTATTGTATGTACACATTTACAGTCTTATGCATATCCACAACATAAGTATAATTACTATCTCTTAGTTGCACTAAGCATCATCTTTATGTAAAGAGAACAAACAAGGGTTATCATCCAATGTGAAGCATCATATATAACCCTAAACAGATATGATATACGGCTGTATTACATCTTTTATTATGCCATGGGGAATTTGAATTGTACCATTCAAAGTCCAACCGACCCCTGCGAAGGGCTATTCGGTTCCGTACAAGATCTAGGAGTACCGGCATCCTAAGATCTCTTCCCCTCGATCAGTACGAGTAAAAAGGTAGTGACATATCAGTCAAAGCTGCCACCACAGCGACATATAGTCAAGTTGAAAACCACTAGTCCGACCTTGGTACAGGTCACAGCACTAGAAACTAGGGTATTCAAACCCAAACACTGAGGTACAACCACAATTGTCCTCTAATCACATCATGTTATAACCACAGAGACACGACCGCAGCCGTTCTCAATCACATCAGATGTATGTGGCATGACCATAGCCAACCTCCACAATCTGTATTGTGGATGACAAGGATATATCCTCAACCTGCCACCCCCGCATATTCAACAATATGCGCTCCGAGTTTCCCTTAGGAATACTCGTTTCACCATCCAGCAAGTTCTGACACTGAAGATGGTTCTACGGCACATGGCACTACATGATTAGAGTTGCACTTGATTAGTTATGCCAATTGGGTGAATTAAGGCTGCATCAAACAAGTGGACATACAAAACCTAATTCACTTCTAGCAAGCATATAAATATCAAAACCTAAAAAGATATAAAACATATGAAACATAATTTCTCATCTCATCATCACATGGTAATATTCACTTGCTATTCATGAGACTACACCAATCATCATATTATCACAGGATATAAATCCTTTTCACAATATCACAGGGTATCAACCCTTATCAATATAAGAGGAATACACCTCATTCAGGGCTCAACCATGCCCAAAGGTCATTAAGACCATCATACTATCCCATGATATAAATCCTTTTCACAATAACACAGGGAATCAACCCTTATCAACACAAGAGGATTACACCTCATTTAGAGCTCAATCATGCCCATGAAACATCTTATTACCTCTTACTAGGTAACATCTAACCATATGGCTCACAAGGCCATTAAACATCTTGTCACCTCTCACTAGGCAACAATGACATATTAACTTATGTAATATAAGAATAACACCACTATTTCCTCCATAGGGTTAGGGTTTACTATTCATATCAATTAGGGTTTCATGTTCATTTTATCAATCCAACCCTAATATATTGTTCCATACATCTAGGAGCATCCATTGACATTCCATGTATTTAATATTCTTATCATTTATCATTAAATGATCATCAACACAAGGTATTAGTTTATCTCTCATCCTTATCATGGTATGATTACATCATACTCATTTTAGCTTACTTATCAAGTATGTTAAACTCATTACATTTCATTATAACAATTTACATAACACTCTCCTTGTGTATCTTATCCAAAAATATTGGATTTGAGATGCATCAAGGTATATCAACCCTGAAATGCTAAATGTGATATCTATCATGTCTCAATGTATCACTTCCCTCATCACTTCTATCTTACTTGAGTTTATTAACTTATCTTATAATAAGGAATCTCACATCTTAATACTTTCATCTACCAAACTATCACCTTTACCATGATGTGCATAGATCACACACAAGGATTGTCCAACTATCTTCAATGATATGGACTCATCTCAAGTTAAGGCATTGCTTATTATACGGTTGCCTATAGTCAAACACTTAAGATATTTCATCGTTATAGGGTATTACCCATTATTTCATCATTAAGGTTTACTCATATCATTACCCAGACATTAGGGTTATGATTTATCATCATATTTCCCATGATTAGAATTCCACGCACTATAGCCCAAATTTAGGGTGTCACATAGCTTTACTCTGTGTTAGGTTTAAGGTTTCATATGACATCACCCTCAGTTAGGGTTTCACATGGAATCATCCTCAATTAGGGTTTCTCATGGAATCACCCTCAATTAGGGTTTCATTAATCATCCCAATTAGGGTTTCATTCAATTACCCATAAATTAGGGATTCATTATTCATCCAATTAGGGTTTGGCATTTCATTACCTTAAATTAGAGTTACCCAAGTCATTACCCTTAATTAGGGTTACACTATTACCCTAGATTAGGATTTTACTCAGAATTTCCCTAAATCAGGGTTAGGGTTCATTAACCTTCTCAATTAGTGTTTCTTGATCTCTTTACTAAGGATCATACCCTAAATCACCATATGAATCATACTCATGTATGAATTCATTTCTATCATTCTCTCCACCTGATTTGGTTACATCAACCATCCAATCAAATACAAACAACTATGTTTGACATACTATACTGAGTTATTGCTTCCATAAAAATTAGGGTTTGCATTTGAGGGATCATTCACAATTGAAACCATTAAGATCAAACCAATTGAAACCATTGGATCAATATCCAATTACATCAGCATATTTCCTCAAATGGTCAACCATTGCAAATGGTTAACCACTCCAAACTATTTGAAACTGTTTGGTTTCAATCAATTTATTGAAATCGTTTAACCAATTTCATTGAAACCGATTGGTCCCAAATTTTGAAATTGTTTGCCTAAGATATTAATTGAGGTGTGTGCTTGTGATGACATCATCATCTTCAAGCTACAAACCCACGAAATTTTCTGTGATTTCCATGGTGGTTTCATCAATCAACCAAAATAAATTTCAGAAATGAAGAAAGCATCAACATTTGATAAGGAATTGAATGCAATAACAATATTAAGGGTTCAAGTTATAAAACCCGCCTCCAATTGAGTTTCAAATCTCCAAGCTCATGCCAAAAATGGTGGATGAAGTTTTTGCAACTCCCCCTAGGCTCGTCCCCAAGCTTTTGGATGAAAAAGTTGGCTAGGGTTGAAGAGGAGATCGAAATAAGAAGAAATCAATGATTTATTTTTTATTTCCACCATGGAATCAAGGAGAACGAAGGTCAAGGACCTTACCAACAGGTTGGGGTCGTCTTCCTGCTCCTCCACAGCTCCTTAGTCGTTTTCCAAGCAAGGGGAAAGAAAAGAATCCGAAATGGCCTTTGTTTTGGCTTGGTAAAGGTACTTTTATAAGGAATTCCATGAGAGAGAAAATGCCTTATAAAAATGCATTTAATTTCAAAATTGGTGCCGACTCTTCCCCCTTTCATTCCTTGGATACGAGGCTATCCCATTTTCCTCTTATTCCTCTCAATTATCCTCAATTTAAAGAAAAGCAAATTAAGCACCTTAGATCATATTATAATAATATCCCAATTTGAGTGGATATTACTTTTTCTTATAAAATTGTGTGTGAGTTATCCACTCCCTTGGATATTTTTGTGGTCCTTGCAAGGATAAAGGACTTCACATACACATATAAATCCAAACATTTTAATTTTGGTTGAAGGCCCTTTAATTAATACATTTATTTTTGCCCTAAATTGAATTAGGGTTTCAATTAGGATTAAATCTTGATTATTTTAATATTAAGATTCTCTCTCCTCCAACTTAATTCAAATGAGGCGCCCCTCTCATTTTATTTTCTCTACATGATGCCAATAAACATTAGGGACCTTATTGAAGTGGTAATTTTCATATTGAACCCTAGATTTTGGGTAAATTGCACATTACACCAAAACTAGGTTTTTATGCACAAACATTGCTTTATCAACTCTTTTTTGGTATTCAGGCTTCCATAAGCCACACCTCAGCATCATTTTCACTCTCATGATGCTTCAACACATGAGGAACATATTATCATGCACAATTTGCACTTAAATCCCTCAACTTGGGTAATTTGCACTTTAGTCCAAAATAGGCAAAACATTGATTTCAACAATGTTCAAAAAGGACTAGAATTGCAACATAAGTTCCTCTTGAGCCCTAATTACTTTTCACAACATGATATTAAACATTTAATCACTTTTCTTAATCAAAACACTTAGGGTTAAAGTATAACCCAGGTCAGGGATGTTACAAATTATAAACCCCTAACAAGGATTTCGTCCTCGAAATCCAGATAAAGGAAGACAGATGTATTTTATTCATCATACTATCTAGTATTCACATATCATCTCCTTATTATAGAGACACCATAAAACTTTGATCAACACCAAGTGTTTCCATACAAGATTCTCATAGAATCAATACACAAGGCACATGCCCCATTGTCCCTCATCATTGACTATAGAGTCAACTTTGTGTCAAATAACACTTTTCTTATTCAGAGAAGAATCATACATTCATTATTAGTATCATGTTTATGAAGAGCATAAACCCCTAACATATGATGTTCATATTATTTTATATAATCAGATTAATTTCACAGTTGACCACTCTAGGTAGCCAACCTAACCCATCTGATAACTCTCAGATACCAGAATATTTCACCTTGGTATCTATCACATGTGTTGGAAACACATCATATATATCTCTTCGTTTCATCTTGGAACATTAATTGTTTCATATGTCCTCATCTTGGGACCAAAGTCCAAGATAACTGCTACTTTTCTAAGTATCCATCACATGAACACATTTATCTTATGCACATCAAGTGTCCTAAGACCCACTTGATTGCCATGTCTCTGAAAGGAAAGAAAACAAGGATTCATATTCCTCTTATTAATTTGTGTATTTTCAACTATTCATGAACCATTTACTCTTTATCTCATCCTAGGTTCCTTGCCTTTAGCATTGAAATTTGTAAGGATGATTGCATGTCATTATCCCTTTCTTTATTATTATCTAGCATGTTTATGATTATCTCATGATCTCATCACATTTCCCATTTCCTTATTATGGGAAAGATCTTTATTATGCTGGCAGCATTATTGAACATGTTTCATCTCCCTCATTCTTATTCTTATCTTATGAGGAGTACACTTTTAGTTCCTCATACAACATACTCATCTGAGATTATCTCAGACTTCTCTTTCTTATGCATGGGATATGACACATTTATTCATTCCATACTTCTGATTTCATGATACTCATTAGATTGTCTCAGAATGACTACTTGATCAAAGTAATCAAAAAGACAACAATCTAAGAGTTTCCATACCCACTTTATCATCAATAGTTGTATACCTGGCCATGGTATATAAATACTGAGAATAAGTGGTATGCACTTTGTATACTATCATATTTCTTCTTTTCATATTATCACAAGCATAAGACTTAACATCGCTGAATTTCATTCAGGCATCTCTTCTGTACCTCATCATTTCTCAAGGAGGCAAGAACAACATAAACATTTGTAATGTTTTACTATGCAAAACATAAGTCCTCACAGGACTAATCTAGGAATGTTCAATCAATTCCTTTCTCAGTTAATCCAGGAATTCATAAAATGACATATTTGAATGACATTATCTTGTCTAACTTGTCAAAATTCATGAATTATTCACTGCCTCAGGCTAACTCTGCCTCAAAGATTGATTCAACATGCTAAGGTTGAGCACAGACTCAATTTAAGTCCAGAAATTCATCATTTCCTTTTGCTTCAACCTGCAGATGCTGATTACAAATCATGTTGATATCTAAAACATCATCATTGGGGTTGGTAATTTGGGTTACAGTGCCAATGCTTGATCTACTATATACATTACTGTTGCCCTAAATTCTCCAACAGTAATACTTAAAGAAAGATTTTCTTATCATAAATGGATCAACTAGGAGATTCTCAGGCAATTGTCTCTCTCTTGCCTGTTCCCATGCACCTCTTCTTGGTGCAACATTGCTGCTCTCAGTAGCAATCTCCTCATGTGACCCAGTCATCTTTAAGTTCTTCTTCTCTTATATGAGCAGAAGACATTATCAGATACACTGGATGATACCAGAACAGACTCTACTACCTTAGTTCTACGTCTCTGTAGACTCAACGAACCTAGATCTCTGATACCACTAAATTTTGGCATCCAACTCACAAAAACAAACTTAACTTAAGCGGAAGCGAATCATTTGCACCGGATTACTAAAAATCACTAAAAATTAAAACCTTTTTCAGAGAGACCCAATCATAGGAAAACTCTTTCAACAAGAACCAATGTATTACATTTACATCATGGTTCATAAGTATATATCTTATACCATCTCTTCTCGAGGGTTACAACATCAACTGCCTTGTTAAAAGCTAAACACAGACAACATAATAACCTCGAGGCATCAAGTCAAAATCTCAAAATGATACATTAAAAGCACTAAGTACTAACTCCGAGGACCTGAGAGTACAGAGACGACACATAGGACTTCTATCTACAAAACACGACAGACAGCACACTCAACCTAAGTTGTCACTACTGTCCCTGTTGCTGCTGATGTTCTTCCTCTGCAAGATATTCTAAGACTCTTTCGCACTCGTCCACCTAAAAATGTTAGTTCCCACGGGGGTGAGACAATTGAAAATTGCCCCAGCGAGAGATATAACTCTCCGCCAGAAACATCATTATTGTAGTTTAATTAATATAAAACTGAGTAGAGGATAGGCAGTTTAGATCATTCCAATCTTTTAAAGTATTACACCTATCTATGATTGAATAGTAATTCATCTATTCTCTTTATAAGGAAAAGAAAGAACATGTATAACATTTATCTACCATACATTTTCAACATCTCAAGCTTTTCTCATATCATTCATTATTCTGATGTGTCACCCATGATTCATTCTTATTTCTATTTTTTGGCCTTAGCCAATCTGCTAAACACGTATTCACTTATGCCAGACATGTGATTATATATATCATCATGTCTTATTCAAGCATTAAACTATATCAATCAGGTATAAATGTTTCAGACATTGGACTATACCAATCCTGATTACACAGCCAGGCATTGGACTTTAACCAACCCTAATTACAGGCATTAAGCCTCTTCCAGGTATTTCTAATTATAGAGGCATGGATAGCATGCGAAACATAACTATCAACATGAGATATCTAGCATCATGATTATAATCAACAGTAGCAGTAAGATATCAACATAAGCATGACTATTGTATGTACACATTTACAGTCTTATGCATATCCACAACATAAGTATAATTACTATCTCTTAGTTGCACTAAGCATCATCTTTATGTAAAGAGAACAAACAAGGGTTATCATCCAATGTGAAGCATCATATATAACCCTAAACAAATATGCTATACGGCTGTATTACATCTTTTATTATGCCCTGGGGAATTTGAATTGTACCATTCAAAGTCCAACCGACCCCTGCGAAGGGCTATTCGGTTCCGTACAAGATCTAGGAGTACCGACATCCTAAGATCTCTTCCCCTCGGTCAGTACGAGTAAAAAGGTAGTGACATATCAGTCAAAGCTGCCACCACAATGACATATAGTCAAGTTGAAAACCACGAGTCCGACCTTGGTACAGGTCACAGCACTAGAAACTAGGGTATTCAAACCCAAACACTGAGGTACAACCGCAATTGTCCTCTAATCACATCATGTTATAACCACAGAGACACGACCGCAGCCGTTCTCAATCACATCAGATGTATGAGGCATGACCATAGCCAACCTCCACAATCTGTATTGTGGATGCCAAGGATATATCCTCAACCTGCCACCCCCGCATATTCAACAATATGCGCTCCGAGTTTCCCTTAGGAATACTCGTTTCACCATCCAGCAAGTTCTGACACTGAAGATGGTTCTACGGCACATGGCACTACATGATTAGAGTTGCACTTGATTAGTTATGCCAATTGGGTGAATTAAGGCTGCATCAAACAAGTGGACATACAAACCCTAATTCACTTCTAGCAAGCATATAAATATCAAAACCTGAAAAGATATAAAACATATGAAACATAATTTCTCATCTCATCATCACATGGTAATATTCACTTGCCATTCATGAGACTACACCAATCATCATATTATCACAGGATATAAATCCTTTTCACAATATCACAGGGTATCAACCCTTATCAACATAAGAGGAATACACCTCATTCAGGGCTCAACCATGCCCAAAGGTCATTAAGACCATCATACTGTCACATGATATAAATCCTTTTCACAATAACACAGGGAATCAACCCTTATCAACACAAGAGGATTACACCTCATTTAGAGCTCAATCATGCCCATGGAACATCTTATTACCTCTTACTAGGTAACATCTAACCATATGGCTCACAAGGCCATTAAACATCTTGTCACCTCTCACTAGGCAACAATGACATATTAACTCATGTAATATAATAATAACACCACTATTTCCTCCATAGGGTTAGGGTTTACTATTCATATCAATTAGGGTTTCATGTTCATTTTATCAATCCAACCCTAATATATTTTTCCATACATCTAGGAGCATCCATTGACATTCCATGCATTTAATATTCTTATCATTTATCATTAAATGATCATCAACACAAGGTATTAGTTTATCTCTCATCCTTATCATGGTATGATTACATCATACTCATTTTAGCTTACTTATCAAGTATGTTAAACTCATTACATTTCATTATAACAATTTACATAACACTCTCCTTGTGTATCTTATCCAAACATATTGGATTTGAGATGCATCAAGGTATATCAACCCTGAAATGCTAAATGTGATATCTATCATGTCTCAATGTATCACTTCCCTCATCACTTCTATCTTACTTGAGTTTATTAACTTATCTTATAATAAGGAATCTCACATCTTAATACTTTCATCTACCAAACTATCACCTTTACCATGATGTGCATAGATCACACACAAGGATTGTCAAACTATCTTCAATGATATGGACTCATCTCAAGTTAAGGCATTGCTTATTATACGGTTGCCTATAGTCAACCACTTAAGATATTTCATCGTTATAGGGTATTACCCATTATTTCATCATTAAGGTTTACTCATATCATTACCCAGACATTAGGGTTATGATTTATCATCATATTGCCCATGATTAGAATTCCATGCACTATAGCCCAAATTTAGGGTGTCACATAGCTTTACTCTGTGTTAGGTTTAAGGTTTCATATGACATCACCCTCAGTTAGGGTTTCACATGGAATCATCCTCAAATAGGGTTTCTCATGGAATCACCCTCAATTAGGGTTTCATTAATCATCCCAGTTAGGGTTTCATTCAATTACCCATAAATTAGGGATTCATTATTCATCCAATTAGGGTTTGGAATTTCATTACCTTAAATTAGAGTTACCCAAGTCATTACCCTTAATTATGGTTACACTATTACCCTTAATTAGGGTTACACTATTACCCTAGATTAGGATTTTACTCAGAATTTCCCTAAATCAGGGTTAGGGTTCATTAACCTTCTCAATTAGAGTTTCTTGATCTCTTTACTAAGGATCATACCCTAAATCACCATATGAATCATACTCATGTATGAATTCATTTCTATCATTCTCTCCACCTGATTTGGTTACATCAACCATCCAATCAAATACAAACAACTATGTTTGACATAGTATACTGAGTTATTGCTTCCATTAACAATTAGGGTTTGCATTTGAGGGATCATTCACAATTGAAACCATTAAGATAAAACCAATTGAAACCATTGGATAAATATCCAATTACATCAGCATATTTCCTCAAACAATCAACCATTACAAATGGTTAACCACTCCAAACTATTTGAAACTGTTTGGTTTCAATCAATTTGTTGAAATCGTTTAACCAATTTCATTGAAACCGATTGGTCCCAAATTTTGAAATTGTTTGCCTAAGATATTAATTAAGGTGTGTGCTTGTGATGACATCATCATCTTCAAGCTACAAACCCACGAAATTTTCTGTGATTTCCATGGTGGTTTTATCAATCAACCAAAATAAATTTCAGAAATGAAGAAAGCATCAACATTTGATAAGGAATTGAATGCAATAACAATATTAAGGGTTCAAGTTATAAAACCCGCCTCCAATTGAGCTTCAAATCTCCAAGATCACGCCAACAATGGTGGATGAAGTTTTTGCAACTCCCCCTAGGCTCGTCCCCAAGCTTTTGGATGAAAAAGTTGGCTAGGGTTGAAGAGGAGATCGAAATAAGAAGAAATCAATGATTTATTTTTTATTTCCACCATGGAATCAAGGAGAACGAAGGTCAAGGACCTTACCAACAGGTTGGGGTCGTCCTCCTGCTCCTCCACAGCTCCTTAGTCGTTTTCCAAGCAAGGGGAAAGAAAAGAATCCGAAATGGCCTTTGTTTTGGCTTGGTAAAGGTACTTTTATAAGGAATTCCATGAGAGAGAAAATGCCTTATAAAAATGCATTTAATTTTAAAATTGGTGCCGAATCTTCCCCCTTTCATTCCTTGGATACGAGGCTATCCCATTTTCCTCTTATTCCTCTCAATTATCCTCAATTTAAAGAAAAGCAAATTAAGCACCTTAGATCATATTATAATAATATCCCAATTTGAGTGGATATTACTTTTTCTTATAAAATTGTGTGTGAGTTATCCACTCCCTTGGATATTTTTGTGGTCCTTGCAAGGCTAAAGGAATTCACATACACATATGAATCCAAACATTTTAATTTTGGTTGAAGGCCCTTTAATTAATACATTTATTTTTGCCCTAAATCGAATTAGGGTTTCAATTAGGATTAAATCTTGATTATTTTAATATCAAGATTCTCTGTCCTCCAACTTAATTCAAATGAGGCGCCCCTCTCATTTTATTTGCTCTACATGATGCCAAGAAACATTAGGGACCTTATTGAAGTGGTAATTTGCATATTGAACCCTAGATTTTGGGTAAACTGCACATTACACCAAAACTAGGTTTTCATGCACAAACATTGCTTTATCAGCTCTTTCTTGGTATTCAGGCTTCCATAAGCCACACCTCAGCATCATTTTCACTCTCATGATTCTTCAACACATGAGGAACATATTATCATGCACAATTTGCACTTAAACCCCTCAACTTGGGTAATTTGCACTTTAGTCCAAAACAGGCAAAACATTGATTTCAACAATGTTCAAAAAGGACTAGAATTGCAACATAAGTTCCTATTGAGCCCTAATTACTTTTCACAACATGAGATTAAACATTTAATCACTTTTATTAATCAAAACACCTAGGGTTAAAGTATAACCCAGGTCAGGGATGTTACAGTAACAATAAGAATAAGCAAGCACAACCATGCACACACAGATCTGGGGTTATTATCCATAACCATGCTTCCAATAAACCATCAAAATCAATTATAGGATGATGTGTGTGAATTACATAGATATATATATATATATGTGTGTGTGTGTGTGTTTGTGTGTGTGTTTGTAGAGTCTATGTGGAATTTAATTGAATATGTACATTAATCATTTTAATATTCACATCGTATGCAGTAAAAGAATGAAAACTTAATCACATCACATCAACTTAAACCCAAATACACTGTAAATTTATGGGCCTTTGATACCACTATAAGGTAAATTGGATGCAGATAGAGGTAGCGGATATAAAAATTTAAATGCATGTTTTCCAAAAATAGCAAGATCACATCAACAACAATGTATCTAGGAAGAAAATGTTTGTAAGGTTATACTTGGTCCTGAAGCAAGTCCAATGACATTACCCTTGTAGTAGCATCATGCTTCTTCTTCTTCAGGCAACAACACGCTCTTTCAGTAGCAACAACACTCAAACAATTGTCATGAATGACCTCCTCTATGAACAACAACTGACGATGTCCTCCAAGCAGTAGACGACGGCCTCCCACCTCTAGAGTAGTCCACACATACCACTAAAAACTCCATGTTGTTCTACCATAGCCAACGGAAAGGAGTTGTTTCCTTCTGTTAATGTACTAGTCACCGACATACTCTCCCACAATTGGTCCTCAGTTATTCTCTCCCTTGTTGTCCCTCCCTTTGATAGGTAGGGCTTGCTTGGACTCTGTATTGGTTACCACAACCAGAGAGGACAACATATTTTAGAGCAATTGATTCTCAATTGTATGTCTTGAGAAGCCCCCAATACCCCTCTATTTATAGTAGAGGCTAGGGTCAGGGTTCCCAATCGGTGTGGCAGTAGAAGGGTCTAGAATCATGATGTGGCATCCAACTTACAAAACACAAGATTAACTAAGCAGAAGAGAATCATTTGCAGCGGATTACTGAAAATCACTAAAAATTAATAGTTTTTGTAAAGAGATTAATGAATCCTTTAGATTCACCATCTCAGACACCAATTCTAAGGATTTTGTGCCGCATATCGACTGATCTACCCTCACTTTGGGTTTACTTTAAGTATCTCTTCAGTTTATGTAAATAATGCTTTACTAGTTCTAATTACTCTAGTTTTCAGTTTATTTGATCTTATCCCCCCTTACTCACTTTCCTTTTTCCCTACAGATCACTCTCAACCATCCGATCGAGATTCAACGGTTCCTTTTCATCCAACCACTTGGTCTTGACCTCATTCGGTCTTGACCACCATTCGGTCTTGATCCATTCGGTTTCATCCATGCGGTCTCAACCTCTTTCGATCTTGACCTCATGCGGTCATCTCATGCGGTCTTGATATCCATGTGGTCTTGACCTCCATGCGGTCTCGACCTCATGCGGTCTTGACCTCCATGCGGTCTTGACCTCCATGCGGTCTCGACCTCATGTGGTCTTGACCTCCATGCGGTCTTGACCTCCATGCGTTCTTGACCTCCATGCAGTCTCGACCTCATGTGGTCTTGACCTCCATGTGGTCTCGACCTCATGCGGTCTTGACCTCATTCAGTCTTGACCTCCATGCGGTCTCGACCTCATGCGGTCTTGACCTCATTCAGTCTTGACCTCCAGTCTGTTTGCTCTCTCGATCTCAAAACCAAGCAGCACCGCCGCCGTCCGAATTCATCACCAGCTCCAGGTCGCACCACCGTCGACATCCACGCTCTGCAGCTCACGCAAGTAGTGCCCATGACCTGCTCGCTGACACCATTGGTGCCCACGACGGCTTGCTTGCCACAAGCATCGGCGTCGTCTTACTCACCGTCAGCAGCAATGACGACACCTGCTCGTCTGCCTCCAACCACATAGCTCCGCACCTACGTCGTCGTCATCCACTCCTCAGCACGCAGCAGCTTGCAACCGGTCGATGAGACCGATAGGGCGGCCAGCGTAAGATCATTTGGGCAGCTGAACTATAGATCATTAGGAGAAAAATCATGCAAGGCCGATTGAGTAGAAGTGCAGCAAGACCGCATGCACACAATTGTGGAGGTAGGAGCTAAACCGTATGAGCAAAGACCGCAGGAGCTAAACCGCACGAGCAAAGAACATAGGAGATAAACCACATGAGCAAAGACCCCAGGAGCTAAACCGCATGAGCAAAGACCGCAGGAGCTATGAAACCGCATGAAGCAACTAAGACTGCGGGACTAAGATCGTGAGATCAGGAGAATGCTCACAGTTTCCAAAACTGTTTAGACACTTGCACAAGACTGTGAAGCAACAAGATCGTTTTAACATGGGCATGAAGAACGCATGGCCCCAAAGATCAGTAGAAGTCCACGTGACTTAGCAAACCAAATGGAGCGGGCAGAGCATTGAAACCGGATGATTTTACTAAAAGCTAAAACCGCATGAGCATTTGCGGGAGAAAACCACAGGATCAAACTGCATGGGATAAAAGGGCACGCACAAGGTGTGACTCCTTGGCCCAAGATATTTTGGGCAATTTGCAGATCTAACCCAATTCGTCCAAGACACATGCCAAGCCTATAAATAGAAGGGTAGAGGCATGGTCTTGGACGTCTATCTCACCACAACCAAAGGTTGTCGGACTGGGAACAGATCTGGAAGGTTGCTCCACTGCCATCTCACCCCCACCATTGTTCTACTATCACTTCACCTCATTCTACCTGTGCAATCCCGGAGGTAGACGTGATGATTGAGGCGGAGAGGCAGACGTCATCGACCACAACAGAGCAGTTCCGAAAACCGCAACGATCTACACTGGTCTATCACAGATTTACTCTTCTACTCTGATGATGCTTTCTTTCTCTCTCTTCTCTTTTTTTGTTTCTCCCTCTATGAGGAGTGAGTAGTTTCATCCACTAGGGCACGGGGACTAGCCCCGCTGCCCATGCTATGTAGTCTGTACCAAAGGATGTTATCTTTTCGATTCAATACTAAATTGTTTCATACATGCTTGAATGTTGGTCACGTTCTTGTATGTATCTATTGTCTTTCGTTGTGGTTTGTCTACGACCGCTCTTAGGACTCGAAATACCGATTTAGTGTTGGTTTTTGGTATGCATATCCACCGCACATCCGTTTCAGTATCTAGGAATGCTTTACAAAGAGTGGAGTAAGCTCACCTCCATCGTTGTACTTTCATACTATGAAATGGAATCAGTTGACGTACAAAAGTACAACCTTGATGGGTCGGGGAACACACTCTGTGGAGGGAGTGGTGCAAAGTACTTGACCATTCATTCAGGAATGGCTGATGTTGCAACACTCCCACATTTCTTGTAGCTATATCCTCAAAAGAGGGATAGTCTATAAGGATACTAATCGAATTAGTAATCATCGCTCGCTTGTTAGTTTTCCGATGCACATTTCACGAGGTTGAGTAAGGTTCTCTCTTTATAGGCTACATCTCTTCATTGACACGTAGACATGTACCAGATGAGAGTTACTCAACCCGTGAAGGATATGTGCATTACTCTTGTCCTACAAGACATCAGTATTGTATAACATCCATGTATCTTGATTGCAAGTCTTGCTATGATTGGTACAGGTATAATACATGTGTAGTGGTGGTGAATACCTGCATCACCCCAGTGATCCATCATCATTTGCTAATCTTAGACTTTAATCCTCAAACTAGTTTTTATTCTTGCCTTTACTTTTGCACGTTTTAGGTTAAATAACTCAAATCAAACTTTTGGTCTTAGATGATTGGCTTAGATCAATACAAAATGAGAAAAATACACTCAGATTCTTAACGTTGTCCTTTGGGTTCGATCCTAAATTTGTACTATGATAAGGCTTCCACACTCTTGTGGGGTTGGAGCATTTATCTAGCACCAGTTGTAGGTAAACGTAGAGAGAACATCAACTCCCTAGGATTTTTGGTGCACATTAGGACTTCCATTGGAAGAGCAATCTTTTGGTGTAAGTTCTAGCTCCATCAAAAAATGGCGTCGTTGCCGGGGACAACGGTGTACGAATCATCTTTTTCGAATTCTGTGTCAATTTAGGTTTCTCTAGGGTTTTCCATTTTCTTTTCAAAAACCTAAAAAGTGAAGGGCTTAATCTCACATATCTTCTTGGATTTGAAGTGGTTGGTCAAGCCTGATAAACTCTTTATTTGATTTCAGGTACCAATTCTCTTCAAAATGAAGCAGCCGACACCACCAACCGTTAGATGTCAACTATGTGGTGACTATTCTCATGCATCGATTTACTACTTCAATGTCCCTCCTCTCTACGTGATGGCTCTGTGTCAAGTAATCATGAATCATATAGTTGGGAAACTCAAAGCAGCCTCTTCATACAACTATGGATATAACGCAAGTTATAATCTGTATCACCCTGGAGGCTACTATGAAAAACCTAACTATGGTGGATTTCAAGGTGTAGACTGCAATGAAGGAGGGAACCTGGAAAACAATGCAAATCAATACTATGATGAGGAGAGCTATTATCAATATCAACCCAATGGGTGCTGTGAAGAGCCTTTTTATGAAGATCGACACACATTTATGGAGGATCTATGAGCTTTACAGACATTAGTGGCTCAACAACTAGTTGATCAGACAGCCGCAATCAAGAAGTTGATAGCCGATCTTAATCAACTTGTCAACGCTCCTGAGCAACATGTAGAACAGCCACCAATTTCAACTAAGCATATCCCTAGTCCATATGTCACAATCGATTACGATGATGATTATAAAATCATGTGGGATATGCCTTCCAATGATCTTCAAGCATCAGTGCAAGGTGAGGAACCATCCTCAGAGCTAACAACTGAACTCAAAGATGATTTACTCATAACATTACGAGGGGAGGAATTACTATCTGAGCCAAGGTCTAACTTGGATAATGATTCATGCACTATGCTCTCAGAGGGAAGGATGAGTAGCCAATATGGGGATTCTCTACAGTCAGGAGATCAACCGGAGATAAACTTCAACACTTACCCACCTTCTAACTTCATAGACTCAAATCCGACCATTGAAGAGCAATTGGCGATAATCGACTCCCTCAATGACAAAATCTCTTCAACTTCATCTATCTTATCCATGAAATCCATATAAGAAGGGTTTATGTCACAAGGACTCTACACTCCTTCACAATTAGACTCACATGGGTATGTGACTGATTCAGATAAGGATGTGTCTTTTATGCAAGGGAATCAAATGTCTTCACTTCCGGAACAAAATCCGAATTGTCCTTATGAAGAAATTTCTGATCATTCGACTGATTTAGTGTCAAGCCCCAGTCTCACATTAACCACAAGCCACGAGATTCGGACGCGACAGGATGGATTAACACATAACCAACCACTTGTCACTTTTTAAAACGATTAAAAACATTTAAATGATAACCAAGTTTAAACTGTAAACAGAAAACTGAGCAAACTGCAGGAACTTTTCTATTTAACTGATTAAAGATACAAGCAAGGTCTACAGCATAATACATTGATTAACATAAAGAAATCACAACATTAATTTACATCTGTGTACACATTCTCTCTCTCACTCACACCTTGTCCCGAGGATCGAGGGGAATGGACTAAGAGACCTCTAACTAGACTAACCACAAACCTTCTATCAACTAAGCGTTAGGGTGAAACAATCCTTCTGATTCCTGATGCTGATGCTGACCTGAAAATGTTTGAGTAGAGGTATGAGCCTACTCGCTCAGTGAATAACATTTCACTTAGCTATCAATAAACAACTCGTCAGGTTTATAAACTAAAATAAACAAATATACAGTTCAAGCAGGGCAGTTCTATTGACATAGTAGATATACAGATAATAATCACATTTCTAAGCATCAACCGGTATTTCAGGTAAATGAATAGTTATATAAATTTACTGTGAACCTACTTGATTATTTATTCATTTTATTATTATGCCCTAAATATATGCAGTGTACTCTGCATATAAAGATCCGCAACAAGTTCATGCTACGGTCCCACCGTACAAGACTTAGCGACACACCCGGGAAATGCTAAGTCTGACTGCTGTCCTGGTCTGCTACAGGACTCCCAGGCTCACACGGCCTCACTACACTCTCAAAAGAGTGTACTCTAGACTCCTCCTTTAACCTGAGCACACAGGCGGAGAGTCTCACAGGGTTACCTTCGTGACGCTGCACAAATGGTGTTAGATAACGAAGTTTTCTTTCTTTTTCCCAGTGCCACCGTGACACACGCACGGATTATTATTGAACACTGCTTTTCTGCCCTCGTGCCACCGTGACACATGCACAGATTATTGTTGAACACGAGTCACCGACCATCTAGACACACGCTAGTAGGTCGTTTCACCCCAAGGTGCAGACCTCTCGAGGGGTTCTACGGTGTTAGGGCACCTAAGTCTATTAACCGATTAACAAGTAAACAATTAAACAGAAATAATGCATAGCAACTGTAAGATATAGAATTTCCTCTTTTTCATCTTTCATATCACGCATTTCAATGTTCCAATGAGCTTATCATACTACAACGTATTTACTACACTATTTAAGAGTCTTATCAACTGATACTTAAGCAAATAAGCATTTGAAATGAGTTAAATAATGATTTCTAAATGAACTGCCACTCACCACTTGAAACTCAACCGAACACTTTGGAACTCGGTCAAACGCTTCCCAGATTCTGAAACTCGGCCGACCAACCTCGGCCGACCAACTGGAAACTCGGCCGATCCCCTAGGGAACTCGGCTGACCAACACACCGCTTTATATACCTACAAGGAAACTCGGCCGATCAGAACCCAAACTCGGCCGACAAAAACGTTGTTCGCTTATCTAATTAGGAAACTCGGCCGACCAAAGACTCAAACTCGGCCGATCCAAAAACACAGTACGATAGCCCTAAGAAGGAACTCGGCCGACCGAATAGAAACTCGGCCGAACCGCACACATGCAGAAAACAAAAACGGCCTGCAAAAGTCGATTTCTCTCGAATCGACGGGCAAATCTCGAACAAACACCACAAAACATTCGCAATCGATGCATATCACTAAACCGCACCTGAAGGGAAGAAAGAAACAAGCTAGGGCTGCTCTGTGCACCCCAATCCCTTGATCGTTTTCCCTGCAAACGCAGCTCCGGCTGCAAATCCGATTTGAATTGGCGGAGAAGGAGATCCACGGAGGGAAAGGACGAACTGCAGCAGCTGATCGGAGCAAAATAAAGCTCCAGCGCTTTTCCCTTCTCAGCTCCCTCTCTCTCTCTCTCTCTCTCTCTCTCTCACGCAAGGAAGAAGAACGCAGAAGCGTTCTCTCATTTCTGTGAAAGTGAAACGAGGTAAGGAAGAGAGAAAGGATAAGGAAGAAACTTAGGGGCCTAATTGCAAAGTTTGAAACTTTCAAAAATTACAATCGGGTCCCTATAAGCCCTAAAACATGCAACTTTTGACTCGAAAGTCGGATTCGAACGATTTCTCTGGCAACGTTTCAAGCGTAAGATCCTACACGCTTTAGAAGCTAGAAAACACACTAAGCACATATCATGACCATTTTAAACATTATTAACAAAAACAGGCTTATAACTTAACACATCAGCTAAACACATGCTGAACAGCTTACTTACGGGATAAGCTCGACGCGGGTCGTAACATTTAGGGACATACTTCGAGGATAGGACTGATCAAGATCTTGATTCAGAAATGTATCATACCACTCGCACTGATGAAACAGAATTAAGGGAGGATGACGGGTCTCAAGATGACAATCCTATGACCGGTCCTTTTCATGAGATGATATTACCTGAGTTACCACTACCACAAGAAGTCCAGACGGAGCCAGTCCTCGAACAAGAGCATGATCTTTCTATTGAATCTCCTTCTAGTCGCTTGAACGAGTTGACATTGCACTATGAAGAGAAACATGAACCACCCCTTGATTTTGGAATGGATCACGATATTCCTATAGACTCTTGTAATGATAAAAAGGGCTCATGGGAGGGCATCGAGTCACAAACCCATCCACTTAGAGAAATTCACCCCTATGAAGAAGACCTTCCTAACATTCAAGAAATTGAGATATGTCTTTTACCTAAGCCAGGTTTCAATCTTCCCATAGCAACTCCTCATGAGCACTCAATAGAACCAGAGGAGTACTATGAAGAAGTACTCGAACAACAATCTGACTCAGAAATGGAGTACTTTAGTCCCAACATTGAAGAAACGGAGTCACCGAGAGATTCTAGCCTTCAAAACATTATGTCATGGACTAATCCCCCCCATGAAGAAGCATCATTGGAACCTTTACCCCAGAATCCCATTATTCCTTTACCCGAGCAAGAGTTTTTTCTACCAGTCGAATCTTCTTCTAGTTACTTGGACGAATTAAGGATGTTCTATGAGGAAAATTCTAAACAAAATTTTGAAAAGAAGAATGACGCTCTCATCAATTTCAACGTTGATAAAGATGATGATACTTCTCAAAACAACTCCTCTGATGAAGAAATGTCATCCTGGCTACCATATCCTACGCAAGAAAAGCCAGGTGACAAAATGAAGCCTGAACCGGATCCGCCACCTGATCCAGGACAGGAGGAAGTCCAAATGGCCGACCCATAATTGACTGCTCTGTATTTTGGAGAAAGCAGTTTTACTTTAAATTTCAAGGGCGAGCCACAACTGGAGGACATAAATAAGATTTGCTTTGATTACTCACCTAGCCCTCCAGCCTCAATTTCTTATATTTTACCTCCCCCACTGATGGGGGAAGGACTCTAGATTCTTATGGACGGACAAAGAGGTGAAAGAAATATGCATCCAAATCATCTAGAAAACCTATTCAAGTTGCCATGACCACCCAGTCAATAGGTTGTTCAGGCCACTCCCTTGCTCTCGGCACCGGCTATTGTGCGACATCTTTTTCGGACCTTCTTCCAACTATGAGGACTGCCTGGTTGACACTGTGCAACCCTTCCCCTCCATCTCGAACCTAGTATTTGTTCAGAAATGAGTAAACTCATAAGTTTGAGGTGGAGGGTGGGTGGTATGACTCTCATTCCACCCTTTACCTTTACTGCTTTCTATTTCTCTATTCTAATTTCTTTTTCACTTTTTTTCCACTTTATCATTTTTCTTCTTAAAATAAAGCCTTTACCTAGTCGGCTTTTGCTTTTCGAATCTTTTTTCATCACCTCTTTTCGTATCAAATCCATGAGGAACAAATGCTTAAAACTAACCGATAAATGATTTCATCTTGTATAAGTCTATGAACCCTAATGTCATATCCTTCATAAGAATGATAAGCCTCAATAAGTCTGAGATAAATCAAATGCATCATGCCTCTAACTGAATAATGGATCTGTTGTATGGAATTCTCATTTGAAGTTCTATCTTGTCACTTTTTCAGCAGAGTGTGATGGAGAAAAAGAACCCATCATATGGAATCGCTAAGCAAACTGCATTATGATCCGAACTCTCTTCTACACTTATTCCTTCATCTTCATACCCCTCTGCTCATCAATCATGCCAAATCTTTAAGTTCGGTGTGGCACGCCACACTCCTTTCTAGTGAAAACTAGAACATTGCCAAACTCTAAGTTCGGTGTGGTAAACCACACCTCTGTCAAACTCTAAGTTCAGTGTGGTACACCACACCTCCTTTTCCACTACCGTTTCTTCCATACCCCTCAATACATAACAGGGGTGTATCACTGTCTCTTCTTGATTCAAAGAATATATAATGATGATTATGCACAGACCGAGGTTGGTGAAAAATCTACCCTGATTCCAAAAAAAGAGGCTTGGCAGCCCAAATGTACAAAAATCCAAAAATACCCTTTCTCCCAAGCCAAGTGTGAATGAATAAAAGCCAGAGCGTGAATAAAAACATGAGAGTTGTGCCCTGAATAAGGATAACTGATAAAGGTCTCACCCGGTCAGTACATTAGCTGCCCTTACAAAGGCAGATGTGTCGTGATCGGTAGTAAGGTCCTAAGGATCCAAAAATGACCCCTTACCTCCTCTCAAAGAGGTAAGTTAGCCAAAAAGCCTTACAACCAACCTATACACACTTATGAGTTACATTTAGAGAAAAAAAAATCGGGTGTAAGGCTAAGTCAACCAGAGTTGTGCACAAAACACTCAAAATATCTTGATGAATCCACCACTAATAAGAGTCTTGACTCTTATCTCTTGATCACACCCCTACTCTTTCCCTTTCTTAGAAAAACCAGTGACGGATCATATACACGTTTGCTTGATTCTGTGGGTCTTTTCAAAATCTCATAAAAAATTTAAACATGGCTGATACAACAGAGAGTGAGAAGGAAATACTTTAGTAAAATGAACTCAGAAATGAGGATATCATAAGATGTATTATGTGATCTAAGGAAGCCTTGATGTTGTATCGATCTAAGCCATGAACAAAATTACGATACGACAATAGGATGAGGCAATCACGAGATGAACGATTTCATTGGCGACTGTTTTAAGTTTTCCATTCCTCGGGACGAGCAACGCTTAAGTTCGGTGTGGTGATGAATCCTCCAGACTCATCTTCAGTCACCAATTCAAAGGATTTCTAATGTTTTTACCCTAATTTTGTTTCTTCGCCTCATTTTCCTTTCTCGTTTTTGTGAAAATTTTGACACTTGCAAGAAGGTGAGGTAATTACGAGACGAACTTGCGTTTTGGAGACCGTCTTGGGCTTTTTCGTTCCTCGGGACGAGCAACACTTAAGTTCGGTGTGGTGATGAATCCTCTAGATTCACCATCTCAGTCGCCAATTCTAAGGATTTTGTGCCGCATATCGACTGATCTACCCTCGCTTTGGGTTTACTTTAAGTATCTCTTCAGTTTCATGTAAATAATGCTTTACTAGTTCTAATTACTCTAGTTTTCAGTTTATTTGATCTTATCCCCCCTTACTCGCTTTCCTTTTTCCCTGCAGATCACTCTCAACCATCCGATCGAGATCCAATGGTTCCTTTTCATCCAACCACTTGGTCTTGACCTCATTCGGTCTTGATCCATTCAGTTTCATCCATGCGGTCTCAACCTCTTTCGATCTTGCGGTCATCTCATGCGGTCTTGATATCCATGTGGTCTTGACCTCATGTGGTCTTGACCTCCATGCGGTCTCGACCTCATGCAGTCTTGACCTCCATGCGGTCTTGACCTCATACATTCTTGACCTCCATGCGGTCTCAACCTCATGCGGTCTTGACCTCCATGCGGTCTCGACCTCATGCGGTCTTGACCTCCATGCACTCTTGACCTCATGCGGTCTTGACCTCCATGCGGTCTCGACCTCATGCGGTCTTGACCTTCATGTGGTCTTGACCTCTAGTCTGTTTTCTCTCTCGATCTCAAAACCAAGTAGCGTCGTCGCCGTCCGAATTCATCACCAGTTCTAGGTCGCACCACTGTCGACATCCACGCTCTGCACCTCATGCAAGTAGCGCCCATGACCTGCTCGCTGACACCACCGCTGCCCACGATGGCCTGCTTGCCACAAGCGTCGGCGTTGTCTTCCTCACCGTCAGAAGCAACGACGGTGCCCGCTTGTCTGCCTCCAACCACATAGCTCCACACCTACGCCGCCGTCATCCACTCCTCCGCACGCAGCAGCTTGCAACCGGTCGACGAGACCGATAGGGCGGCCAACGTAAGATCATTTGGGCGGTTGAACTGCAGATCATTAGGAGAAAAAGCATGCAAGGCCGATTGAGTAGAAGTGTAGTAAGACCGCATGCACACAGCTGTGGAGGCAAGAGCTAAACCGCATGAGCAAAGACCGCAGGAGCTAAACCGCATGAGTAAAGACCACAACAGCTATGAAACCGCATGAAGTAACCAAGACCGCGGGACCAAGATCGTGAGATCAGGAGAATGCTCACGGTTTCCAAAACCGTTTAGACACTTGCGCAAGACTGTGAAGTAGCAAGATCGTTTTAATGTGGGCATGAAGAATGCATGTCCCCAAAGATCAATAGAAGTCCACGTGACTTAGCAAACCAAATGGAGCGGGCAGAGCATTGAAACCGGATGATTTTACTAAAAGCCAAAATCGCATGAGCATTTGCGGGAGCAAACCGCATGATCAAACCACATGGGACAAAAGGGCACACACAAGGTGTGAATCCTTGGCCCAAGATATTTTGGGCAATTTGCATATCTAACCCAATCCGTCCAAGACACATGCCAAGACTATAAATAGAAGGGTAGAGGCATGGTCTTGGACATCTATCTCACCACGGCCAAAGGTTGTCGAATTGGGAACAAATCTGGAAGGCTGCTCCACTGCCATCTCACCCCCACCATTGTTCTACTATCACTTCACCTCATTCTACCCGTGCAATCCTGGAGGTCGACGCGATGATTGAGGCAGAGAGGTGGACGTCATCGACCACAACAGAGCAGTTCCAAAAACCGCGACGATCTACACCGGACTATCACAGATTTACTCTTCTGCTCTGACGATGCTTTCTTTCTCTCTCTTCTCTTTCTTTGTTTCTCCTTGTATGAGGAGTGAGTAGTTTCATCCACTGGGGCATGGGGACTAGCCCCTCTGCCCATGCTTTGTAGTCTGTACCAAAGGATGTTATCTTTCTGATTCAATACTAAATCTTTTCATACATGCTTGAATGTTGGCCACGTTCTTGTATGCATCTATTATCTTTTGTTGTGGTTTGTCTATGACCGCTCTTAGTACTCGAATATCGATTTAGTGTTGGTTTCTGGTATGCGTATCCACTGCACATCCGTTTTGGTATCTAGGAACACTTTCTAAAGAGTGGAGTAAGCTCACCTCCATCCTTGTACTTTCATACTATGAAATGGAATCAGTTGACGTACAAAAGTGCAACCTTGATGGGTCGGGGAACACACTCTATGGAGGGAGTGGTTCAAAGTACTTGACCATTCATTCGGGAATGGCTGACATTGCAACACTCCCACGTTTCTCGTAGCTATATCCTCGAAAGAGGGATAGTCTATAAGGATACTAATCGAATTGATAATTATCGCTCGCTTGTTAGTTTTCCGATGCACGTTTCATGAGGTTGAGTAAGGTTCTCTCTTCAGAGGCTACATCTCTTCATTGACACGTAGACATGTACCATATGAGAGTTACTCAACCCATGAAGGATATGTACATTACTCTTGTCCTACAAGACATCAGTATTGTATAACATCCATGTATCTTGCTTGCAAGTCTTGCTATGATTGGTACAGGTATAATACATGTGTAGTGGTGGTGAATACCCACATCACCCCAGTGATCCATCATCATTTGCTAATCTTAGACTTTAATCCTCAAACTAGTTTTTATTCTTGCCTTTACTTTTGCATGTTTTAGGTTAAATAACTCAAATCAAACTTTTGGTCTTAGATGATGCTTAGATCGATATGAAACGAGAAAAAGACACTCAGATTCTTAACGTTGTCCTTTGGGTTCGATCCTAAATCTGTACTATGATAAGGCTTCCACACTCTTGTGGGGTTGGAGCATTTATCTAGCACCAGTTGTAGGTAAACCTAGAGAGAACATCAACTCCCTAGGGTTTTTGGTGCACATTAGGACTTCCATTGGAAGAGCAATCTTTTGGTGTAAGTTCTAGCTTCATCAGAGATCCTCACATAGGAAATCTTTTTCTTCAAGAACCAAAGTATAACCTTTACATTATGTTTCAAAGTACATGTTTTGCACTATCTCTCCTCGAGAATTATAGCATCAGTTGTCTCAAGACATAATACACAGACAACATATAACTTTGAGGCATCAAGCCAAAATCTCAGATCGATTCATTAAAACACTAACTATAAACTTCGAGGACCTGAGAGTACAGAGACAACACATAGGACTACTATTTATACAAAACTTGGCAGCTAGTGCCTCCACCTAAATCATCACTAATGTCTCTGATACTGTTGTAGACTTTCCTTTGTTATAGGGTTCCTTCTTCTTCTTTTGCGTCTACCTAAAAACATTGGATTCCACGGGGTGAGACAATTGTAAATTGTCCCAGCAGGAGATATAACTCTCCGCCAAAACATTGTTATAACAGATTATTATAATTACAACTGAACATGAGTTCTTATGTATTAACAACAATAATAATCATTGAATGAGTAGAGTAAAGTAATCACCTTCCCTGAGGAAAGCATTGTATCAACTCATGGTAGATTCATAATTCACACCTCTACTTGCATTGAATATAAGGAAATATGAATAACATTTATCAACTGAAAATGCATAAAAGAAATGTAACATCAGCCAATGAGTTTTCCGTATTTAATCCTTAAGCAAACATGCTACACGGTTGATTACATTTTACAATCACATTTATGCCCTGAGGAGATGCGGTATACCGCTCATGCTCCAACTGACCATTGTGAAGTCGAAATCGGTACCATACAAGGTCAAAGGTAGAGTCGGCTACCAAGAACTCCCATATCTCGGTCAGCGTGAGATTACATGCAGGACATCTTGTGTCTCTGCTATATATAGCTTTCCAGGGTATACTGACATCTTCGCTATTAGAGTTACAATGGCGTGCTATACTCTCTTCGTGATAGTGAGATTTCATGTTTATCTCCATCGATCCGGCATGAACATTATTAGGAGATGTGTACTGCAACAGTCCCAATCATCAGGGGATTCGTGATACATCCATCCCGGTACAAGTAATGAAGGATTGAGAGATTTAATGTTTATCTCATATCAATTCCTCCATTAGGGCGTAAGGATATTCGCGCCCATAACCACATACTCAAAAGTATGCCCTCCAGGTTTTTGCCGTGAAGCAACCCATTTCACCATCACCAATTTGTTGATGATGATGGATCTATGGTCAGGGCTCTACATGATATGATGTCACTTGATTAATTAAGTACATTAGCATATTCTTTTAGCATCAGTCAAGTTCTCAAACATAACTTATTCAGACAAGTGCTATAAAGAAATATGTACTATTTTCATCAATAACTTTTCAATCTTTATAAGACATTGGGATCTCAGTCCCTCATTTCATTTCTTTGAAAATTCACATCTCTCAATAACATCATTATCATACTTATGAAGTTTGGGTATTCATACCCTCAATTCTTCACTATCACTGTTACCACTTATTAGGTAACTATTACCTCTGGGTTCTCAGACCGAGGTATACATAATACTTGTTATACAAGTATCTCACATGGCTCATAAGGCCTATTAAGTGTTTTGTCACCTTTCTCAGGACAACAATTTATTCATGGAACTCATAAGGTCCATACACATTTTGTTACTTTTACTAAGTAACACAACCATAGGCACATAAGACCATTCAACATGTTTATTATATGAAAGTCATAGCTCATGTCTGGCTATGTTCATCATCTCATGATGTCTACATGATTAATAGACATGATAACAGTCATGTAAGTCATTTGTCACATCATATGAAACATTAGTACACCACCATCCTTTATCAGGATTAGGGTTATCTATCAATTAGGGATTTTCATTCCCTTTACCCAAAATTAGGGTTAGGGTTTCCCATCATGCATTAATTAGGGTTTCATGCTCACATTATTAGTTCAAACCTAATATATATTGCTCCACACCTCTGGGAGTATTTAAAGATATCATAAGTATTTGCTTATGATCACTATTCTCATCAAATATCATTAATGATCATCAATTCAAGGCATGAGTTCATTTCTCATCCTTGTCATGGTATGATTACATCATACTCATTGATTTGTCTTAGTCCCATTCTCAAGGTATATCTTAATCAACATTTGTCAAAGTACATTGAGTTCATTACATCTTTATTTTAAGAATTACATATCACACACTCCATGTGTTTCTTGTCCAAGAATATTGGGTTAGAGGTTCATCAAGGAATGTCTACCATGAAATGTTGAATGTGATATCTATCATGTCATGATGTATCACTTTCTTCTCATTTACATCTTACTTGAATTAATCAACTAACCTTGTATTAAGGTATTTCCCTCTTAATACTTTATCCTCTAACTTGTCACTTTCATCATATGGTGTATATATTACACAATGGAATAGTCCAAATATCTTTAATGATAAGGACATATCCAATGGTTAGGCATTGTTAATATATAACAAAATCATTATCAACCACTTTAGGTATTTCAACCCATAGGATGTTATTTACTCCATTATATAATATTGCATACATCACTCCTAAGAGTTTCATACCCTCATCGTTGTAAGATGTATAGGGTTATTACACATGCATGAAATTAGATATATAATGATCTAGGCATCATCTTGTCCTTTAGACCCTTATTCATTAGGGTATCAACACTATCTTCATATAGTTCATCAACTTTACCCTTCATGGTTATAACATCCTCATCTTACTTGATTGTAATAACCACATCCTACTTTGGTGTATTAACCATTATACCATGACTATGGTTGAACATATCATTATATGGCATCATCTTGGATTTAAGTGTCACTTCACATCATTCTTTAGGGTTTCCATAATATTACTCTTAATTAGGATTTATCATGGATTCACCCTCAATTAGGTTTTTCACATGGAATCACCCTTAATTAGGGTTTATATGGAATCACCCTCAATTAGGTTTTCACATGGAATCACCCTCAATTAGGGTTTATATGGATTCACCCTCAATTAGGGTTTCACATGGAATCACCCTCAATTAGGGTTTTCACATCAACATCTCGTAATTAGAATTTACTATTCACATCACATCACCCTAGATTTGAGTTTACTATATACATCACATCACCCTAGATTAGGGTTTACTATTTATCCCCAGTAGGAGTGACCATCAAAATACCTTGAATTAAGGTTTATCATGTCATCATTATGAATTAAGATCATATCATCATCATGTATTAGGATTTCACCTATCAATGCTCTCAATTAGGGTTATAGTTCATTAACCTTCATAATTAGGGTTTCATGGTCTCACTATTAAGTATCATACCCTAATTAGACATTCATACATAATGGAAGTCCACTACTTGATTATCATTCATGTAGGAAGTCTTCTCTTTCATCTTCTATAAGATGATATAAGCTTCAACCTTGATAAGGCTAAGTCAACTCAATCTTGAAGAAGAATTGACATCATGGGTTATGCTATTATCACCTTGATTATTAAGGCTTAACTATTTAAAGGGTATTGATCACCCTACCTCATTAAAGGTACCATTATTATAAACACCATTGGTTTACATCATGTAATAGTTCACTTAAACAATGAACCTTCAACCACTTTAAGTATTCATACAATTTGATTAATTACCTTCCAAATGATCTTGGTTACTTAGACCTCAAACGGTCTTGACCATTCAGACCTCAAACGGTCTTGTTTGAGTACTCAAAACTATTTAGTAAAGTTGAGGTTGAAACCGTTTGCCAAAGGTGCACACTTGAAACCGTTTGCTAAAGGTAGATTTTGAAACCGCATGAACTCAACCGGTTTGGGATCGTTTGGTCCCAAACGGTCTTGAGACCGTTTGGTCCAAACCTCCTCAAAACTGCATGGATCAATTATGGACCGTTTGGGACCAAATGGTCTTGAGACCGTTTGGTCCAAACCTCCTCAAAACCGCATGGACCAATTATGGTCTCAACCACTCAAATTGATTTAGGGTTTCCAATGTTGATTCCTTCAACCATTGAATTCATGTAACCAATCATCAATTGGACCTATCACCATTCTTCAATTGAGTTAGATAGGTCAAACTTCAACTGATTTGACCTTTAATTGTCCCTCAATTGATCATCAATTAGGTTTTGAATCAATTGGATTAGGGTTTGGAATTGATGATCCTTCAATGTTGATCATTGCAAAACTAATTGCTTTGAAACTATTGGACCACCATACAAAATGGGCATAACCTGACCCCAAACGGTCTTGAGGTCGTTTGGATGACCTCCAAACGGCCTTGAGACCGTTTGCCCATGTCAACATCAAAATCCAAGTCAACCAATTAGGGTTTGGATCATTGGATTGATCCCCAAATCAACATTTGAATGCACTTCAACTTAGTACCTTTAGATCTTCAAACACCTAACCATACTTAACCCTAGACCTCCAAACGGTATTTAGTGACTACCAAATGGTCTTGAGACCGTTTGGGTAACCTCAAAATGGTCTTGATACCGTTTGCCCATCATATCATCAAAATCCATGACATCTAGTTAGGGTTTGGGTCATTGGATTGATTAACAAATCAGCACTCAATTGTAATTCAATTTGGTATCTTTGGACCTTCAAACACTTGGCCATACTTAACCCTAGGCCTCCAAACGGTCTTGGGTGACCCCCAAACGGTCTTGAGACCGTTTGGGTGATCTCCAAATAGTTTTGAAACCATTTGGGTCAATCAACCCAAAACATCATCTCAATCACTTGCAAAATCAGCACTTAGCTGATTAGGGTTTCTATTTGAAAGTTTGTCCATAAGTTGAACTAATAAATTGGAGCCCTTGGATCACAATACAAAGTTTTCTAGGGTTCATACCTCAAATGGTCAACCCATATAAACGGTCAATAACCTCATGCGGTTTGGTGCTCAATCACCAAACGGTTTGGTGAAACCATTTGGTCCAACAATTGAAACTGTTTGGCTATGATATTTGGGGAGGTGTATGCTTATGATTATGTCATCATCATAAAGCTATAGACCCACGAAACCTGCTGTGATTTTCATGGAAATTGCATCAATCAACCAAATCAATAATTGTGAATAGAGAAATGATCATTATTTGATGGGGAATTGAATGCAATAACAAAATTAAGGGTTCAAGTTATAAAACCCACCTCCAATTGAGCTCCAAATCTCCAATCTCACGCCAATAATGGTGGTTGAAGCTTTTTCAACTCCCCCTAGTCTTTTCCTCAAGCTTTTGGTTGAAAAGATTGGCTAGGGTTGAAGAGGAGATCGAAATAAGAAGAAATCAATGATTTATTTTTTATTTCCACCATGGAATCAAGGTGAAATGGGTCAAGAACCTTACCAACAGGTTGGGGGTCGTCCTCCAGGTCCTCCCTAGCTCCCTTGGTCGGTTTCCAAGAAAAGAGAAGAAGTGGAAATGGAAAAGTCTTTCATTTGGCTTGGAAAAGGTACTTTTATAAGAAATTCAATGAGAGAGAAAATATTTAAAAAAAGTCTTTTAATTCCAAAATTGTTGCCACCTTCTCCCCCTTGGTTTCTTGTATACAAAGGCATCTATATCCCCACCTATCTCCCTTCCATTATCCAAGAATAAAGGGAAAATAAATTAAGCACCTTAACCCTTATAATATTAATATCCATTTTTGAGTGGAATTTCTTTTTCTTATAATAATGGTGAGTGGAATTTCACCTCCTTAGGATATGCTCGTGCCTTTGCAAGGCTTAAAATAGTCCACACACATCTGAATCAAACCATATTAATTTTGTTTGAAGGTCCTTCAAATTATTTTATTTATTTTTGCATTAAATCGAATTAGGGTTTCAATTAGGCTTAAATCTTGATTATTTTAATATCAAGATTCTCTCTCCTCCAACTTAATTCAAATGAGGCGCCCCTCTCATTTTATTTACTCTAAATGATGTCGAGAAACATTAGGGACCTTATTGAAGTGGTAATTTTCATATTGAACCCTAGGTTTTGGGTAAATTGCACTTTACACCAAAACTAGGTTTTAATGCACAAACATTGCTCTACAAGCTTTATCTTGGTGCCCAAGCTTGTGGAAACCATTCCACTACATCATATTCATTATTATGATGTCTCAATATCATAGGAACATATTTTTATGTAACATTTGCAAGTTAACCACTCAACTTGGGTAATTTGCACTTTAGTCCTAAATAAGCAAACATTGCTTCAACATTATTCAAACATGACCAAAATTGAAACATAAGTTCCTCTTGAGCCTTAATTACTTTTCACAATATATAATTAATAATATAATTAAATTACTTAAGCAAAACTTCCAGGGTTAAGGTATAACCCAGATCAGGGATGTTACACATGAATCTTCTAGAACTTGCGCACCGCGAAACAGTCATCTTACACACCCAAATGGTTGTCTCATGAGTGAGACGGACGTCTCTCTTAGCAAAATGGTCGTTTCATAAGTTTCCTATTATGAATCACATCGGTATTCAATGCCCGATTAATGCTAAACATGACATCAACAATCCTTGTTCCAATTGAATTGGCAACTGAATCGGATGACCTAGAATGTGAACCCACCATCTCACATAGTGAAATAGTCATTTCACAAGTTCAGTTCAGGCAAAGTTCAACCAAAATTGATTCCAATTGACTTGACACTCCAACTATTTGTCTCAACACTTGAACTGGTCAGTTCAAAAGCCAATCACTCAATTTTGAACCTCAGTTGTTTAATTCAATATCTAAACACCTTTATTATCAAATTAAATATCATTCATGAATATACTCCTTTAATCTAAGAGTATCCTATGTGTGTGACCCTATAGGTCTAGAATTATGTTGGCAGTGAATGTCCATAACTAACTTATGACATCATAAGAAAAGAGTGGTGCCTAGTTACACATCATTGTTACCTAAGTAATTCGAAAAGTTGGAGAACAACTTCAACCTACAATTTGTGATCAATGTTACCATGATCATATAGTTCCTTTGTCTATGATATCCACATTGACCTTGAGGCATTGAATCGTCATCCTCTCAATGTTCAATCCATATTCCTTGAACTAGAGCAGACTGTCTGAGATGCATGTGAGTTCACATATCACATATAGAACCACATCAGTACGGTCATACATTTCTCAGTCTTTCGTATCAAAAGGCCTTGGATATCAAACTCATGTAGGAGGGACAAATCTCATCTACATCACTCATAGTTAGTCCCCATGTGTCAAATCTACCTAATCATCACCATTATGGCAACCCGTATTTTAAGATTACGTTTGATGATGTCAAAGTATACCCAACGACATGTGATGAGTGTAGTGACTTTAGGTCTAAGAACCACAATCACCATTATCATTATGAGAGGTGATTCTGACTACCATTCCATGGTATCCATGTATCACTCTCATGGTGGGTATGCCTGATACACTATTCTCTAACATGTATCTATGTGAGTGACTTGATATTATATATCATGACTAATGAGACTTTGTCATTAGTCAACACATACTCTAGTCTCATGTATTACTGTTGTCTATTTTGCTTCCACAGTAATATCCGACTAGGGACAAAACAAGAATGTATGTACTCTTAGTATATGTAGGATCCCTCTGGGCATACATACCAACAAGAATTACCCACTCTTTTCTTAGATCTTCAGCCTTCAACTTAGCCTTCACCTAGGAGAAGCTTTCACCATCATAACTTGAGAGAAAAGGGGTTGGGAAAGGAAAGTTTGAGATCTTCACAAGTTGTACAATGAAGCAGCTCTCTCACAAGTAACCTATCTCACTCGAATTGATGTTGGTCTGTAGTAAGCTAGAGAGAGAAATGAGCTCGTAGTAGACAAATACACTCAATTATAGCTAGGAGCATAAGAAGCAAACTTGGAATGAAGTCCAAGGGCACCTAGTTATAGTTGAGAGTATTTAATAGCTAGTAGATGCACTTAGGAACGAATTATAGTTGTTTAGGGTGTTGCAACAAATCTATTTTCAAGTTTTGCAATACTTCAAACTGTTAGAAACACTATTTCTACACATTCCGTATAGTGCAAACGGTTGAGTTTCAATAAAGGTAACTCGACTGATATCACTATGCAACAAAGCAATCTGGAGTTGTCGGTGAAGTTTATCTTGGATGAAACTCGGACGATGACTTAAAATTGATTTGCATGTGCATGGGTTTTGGTCGAGTTTGTCCTGGGAAAACTTAGTCAACCTTGGAAGTTACCAAAACCCACAAGGGTTGTCAGTCGAGTTTCATGTAAGTGAAACTCAATCGATAAAAATCTCTATGATAACTTTTGTAAAGTGCCATAAAAGTGCTTAAATATTCATTTTTAGTGCATTTTATATTTTTCCTAGCGTAGTTACAAGTCATGACATCAATACAAATGATTTACAAGATTGTTCTAAGTAATTTTAGGCATATGCTACAAAACACATTTGCATTGATTTTGGCTTGTATTTGATCAAGCCAGGGCTTGATTGAATTCATCTTTTAATCTACATAATACCTAAAATCCATCTCAAATAGACATATTAGATACATATGAATGGAATGGTTAAGTCATCATCAAAATATGGACAATGTATAATCGTTAGGTCAATAGTGCTCCCCTTAAGACATCCCTAAGCAAGAAGACACGAATTTTCACATCCGGATGCTCAGTTGTTTGCTTTTGTGACTATGGCATTTTGTTATGTATACATTGTTTATCTTGGTACTACCATGAGGAATGAGCTCCCTTATCTAGGGTGTGTGGAGTATCCCTACTACTTATTTTCATTCTTGTTACTACATCTACTATTGTATGAACCATAATATGTTTTCAATAGAACATTTTATGCTAAAAATATAGTTTGGCCAAGTATTATGCATATTTATCAGATCTTATGATCAAGGATATTGATTGTTTCATGGAAAAAGTTGATGAAAATTTCAAATGTGTTTCTTGGGAAGATAGGTAAGTGATCTCTAGGAAATATGACAATGAGCTTAGAGTAATAGCTATTCAACTTTGATCCTCACACTAAAGGGGAAATTACCCAGCCTCAACATATAAATGTTTGTGCATATTATGATGTAGTGACATTATGAATGATTGGTAGCAAAGACGAACCACATCCACACTACTATTTTGATCATCTGATATTTAGATCCTTGGGTACTTCTTCGAATATTCCTGGTTCCGTTGTACAGTGGGTGTTGTGACATTGTTTGAAGTGACTGTTGTGCCATTGTTTGAGTGACTGTTGTAGATTTTTGAAGCCCAAGGAAGTGAGAGCTCGATTAGTGAGGTAAATAATGCTTTAGGATATACATTTGTTGTTGTTAGTGTTGATGAATGGATTCACATGATTTTTCGCTGCTTCTGCTTTCTATTGGTGGACAAATTCTGACAAAGATTCACACACTACGTCTGTCACTAAAAATAAATGAATAAGATGTCAACCAACAAAATACTATGTCCTAATATCCAAACAAACAATGTCAATATAAATTTATTTCATGCATTTCAATAACTTTTAACTTTATTAGAGAATTATGTTAGAAGATAAACCCATTCTTCATCATACGAAATCACTTCTCAACTACATCATTATCGTTGTTATTAGAAGTATACTTTTTTCTATATGGAAATTCGTTAACATACTCATTCATATAGATTGCTATAATGAATTTGCCATCTGAAACAATTACATGCTTTGTTAAACCTTAATATATGTTTTTAGTGTGAAACCTTAATATATGTTGCCGATCCTTTTCTTAAAAAACCACATTTAAGAGGCCACCATATATTCTCGTATAAGTGCACTCGTGGGATTCAACAACTATTTGATTAGATAACTATCTTTTCTAGATTATAAGCCCAAGTCTCCTATCATATCTTCAAATGAATTTCTATGAAACCTTTTGGTGACAAATTGTAATGACTTCTAGTGACATCATTGGTAGTTCTTGTTGTTCTTTTGTAGACATCTAAAAATAAAGTCTTGCAAAAAAAAGCTACATTTTTAATATACATCTTTGCATTTTATTTGAACAAATGTACCTTTTTTATTACAAAGTTGAACTAGAAGATAAGTTTCTATCTCGTGGGCATAATCACAATATTCAAATTGAACAAAAAAACCTATATTATTCATATATTTATTCTTTGCTAACTGTATGTAACTCCCTACGATTCCTACACATTTACCCATTGTATATTATTCACTTTTAATTCAAATGTACAATTCGCACATGTATCTATATTACCTATAACAAGAGACAATCTCTTGTCTGTCAGTCTTGCTACTTCACCTGTTTACTTGCTTGCTTCCTTCTCAGTTCTTTATTCATTCTACTCACCTTTTTTTAGAGTGCAAATACATGTCTCCTGCTATGTGTTACAAACAAATTCCACATGGCCTTACACAACAATGGTGGCATGTTGCATTAGCTTCCATCTGTTATTCATGTGTGGCAACATACCGGAAGACCCAATATCCCATTCACATTGAGCCATAAAAATTGAAAGTAGTATTGTATATATTACCTTTCTTTAATGCTTTCGTATTGTAGGTTTGGGTATTTTTGTCGTACTTAATTGTCGAGCAATCTAGCTACTTGCTTGTTTGGTTACTCATTGGCTGTAGTCTGTCTATGTGTTCAAATATTTTGTCTGAGTATTGATTGGTCTAGAATTTATGTGTACTTACAAGTTCGGCATAGTTAGTTGGTATTTAATATATATGTTTTATATAGATTAGTAGATATTAATACAATGGTCAACATGAATTCAACAGAAAAAACAATTTTGATTTTGATTTTGATACTTACACGCTACAAGTTGGAGGGAGTTAACTGGTGAATTGACCGAATGCATTTGCATTTGCTCCAATAACTTGACTATGTGTTCAATGGTCTATTCATTATTTTTATTCTAACAACATGTATGTGTGTTAACCAATCAAACATGTTTGTATGCCAATCAATTTAATATATTTGTACTCATCGACGATTTTTTTGTAATATATATTTTTATATTTTAAAATTTAATTTTGATTGTGCATACAAAGGAAGTAAGCTGTATATTAATCAAGTTATTCTCTTTTAACAAGTTGCATGTAATTATTGTTGTTATTATAATTCTGAATCCAGAGAAAAGATCACTTTTTAAATTAAATATCAATAATCATCCACATTTTTTCCGTGTAATAATATATATTAGATATTTTATTGTGTCAATTCAATCGTTATTCACGTGCTTAGCACATGCTTTTAGCTAGTTAAACACTAACATACTTTGTTCAACAAAAAAAACCCTTTTTTTACTGTACTAGCAGGTTACACGTGCTAAGCACGTGAATTATATTAAATTGTATTAAAATTGAATATGAATAAAACATAACATTTAATATTAGCTCGTGTCATCATTTTTATGAAAAATGATAAAAATCGAAGTACTTCAATATCAACTGGCACTATTTTTTACTATTTATCAGAGAAAAAATAGAAATAAGTTAATTAGTAGTACCTAAACTCGCTGACATATCGTATTTTGTCATCATATGTTCAATCATAAAATTATTCAACTGGAATGGGTCTCATACGACCTTATTTGATTGACATCTTCTGAACTAAAAGAATGACATCATATGTTGTCAATTTATATTTTTTTATACTTAGAATCAAGTTTGTAATAGTTCTAAAAAAACAACAACATACAAAGTGACTCAAGATATTCAAATAGTGTCCACATAAACTATAGTCACGACTTTGTAAAAAAAAAAGAATAAATAAAAGGTTTAGAAGGAAACTACAAGAAAAACGGCTATCACCACTTCTGTAAAACAATTGTGGACCGAAACTATTCGCACAGTCACTCAAGAGAATTATTTGTTAAGTGAAGCAACCTGTTAAAATCTTAACACTCACATTTGTCACCAATTTAGAAAAAAGAGCAACTATCACCACTTTTATTAAAAAATACGTCAAACTAAAAATGCATCATATATGTAAAAGAAGTTATATAACAGTTGAATAGTTACCTGACTTTGTTGAACCTCTACGAAAAACTATCTTTTTGTCAGACTCATGATTAGCACAAAATTTTATACATAAAGCTTTATATGAAACCCACTAATAGAGAGGGAGAGGGAACAACTTGATAATTCCCTCCAACCTATAAGCACACAAACTGGACTGGTTAACACACAGCTAGACTCCTGAAATATACATACAAATGGGCTGATGAGCATACAACTAAGTTGTTGGAACACACACACTCATTTGATTAAACTACTTGAATCCTTCCTGGTTTGAGCGCGTCTCTACAATTTTTCAAAATACACACACAAATTATTTTGGTCTCACCATTAGTAGTGTATTTCTATTTAATAATTTATATACAACCCAATAAGAGAGAGACAATCACTGACTCCCTCCAATCTATAAGCACACATAAAGACTGCTTAAATATAGAGAGATTAGAATAGTGTGAATGTGATGCTCTTATTTGGCCTATCGACAACAAATATTCAAAAACGTAAATAAAAAACTACAAACAGATAGAGCAACTCAAAGTGCAATAAAAGATCAAACATGCGAAGAAACTCACACACGGACAAACTGCAGCAATAGATAGTCTGGGTAAATGAGCATACATGAAAGTTATTGGAACACACACGGATTTGATTCAACCATTTAATTCTCCAACTTATAACACGTCTTTGCAAAACTATCAAAACACACATTTTTTTGGTGGGCTCATACATGCTATATGAAAATTTAGGTACAACCAAAGAGAGAACCAATTAATTAAAAGTCAGGTGAGTCTCTCCAACTTGTAAGCACACATGCAGTCTGCTTAAACACATAGACTGTCTGGATTGATGTAAATCCGATGCCCTTATTTGATCCAAAAAGAAATCTATACAAACATAACTCATAAACATGCTCTCAAAACACACAAATATACTGAATTGAGTTAACATAATAACTCCTAAAGCTCCCTATAAATAACATATGGGAAGCAAGGGCTGCCAGGTAATGAGTTCAACTTGTCAAGAAAATACAACAACAAAAAAGATCGTTAAAAAATAATAATTAAGTAACTCCATTTGATCTTGGCTCACACGTGAGTAAACAAATTAGATATGTCGTTCGTAGTTACATAACAACGATTGCACAAAATTTAATCCATATGTCGTTTTCATCGTTAGCCATTGGCCAAGATACAATATAAATATAAGAGCAGCTCGAAAAGAAGCACAGACATATTCTTAAAACACACAAATACACTGAAATGAACTAACATGCTAACTCCTAAAACTCCCTATAAATAATATATAGGGAAGCAAAGGCAGCAAGGTAATGAGTTCCATTGGTAAAGAAAATGCAATAGGAGAAAAGATTATTCAAAAATAGCAATTAATTTACTCCATTCAATCGTAGCATATCAAATTAGACCTGAGAAACAGTAGAAAAGATTAGTAAAAAATACCAACTAATTAATTCGAGTTGATCGTACGTGGTGCACATGTAAGTATCAAATGAGACTTGCGGTTCGGTTGTCACATAGGGCATGTTTGGTTGGAAGTAACTCCAGCCCACACCATGAGTTCTAAAACAGGAAATTGAAGGCAGTGAATTGGAACTCAATCACGTTAGTTTGGTACGACGTAAACGGAATTCGTCTAGTTGGTTTGTAGTACGTTTGGTAGTGTGCGGTTTAAGTTATTAAACTCTGTCTCATGCATACATCAACCGTGGAGTACGTAGCTCCAGCCAACGAGAGAAACAGTAAAGAAGGAAGCCAGTGCTGGAACTTGTTGAAATGAGCGCAGCAGCCAACTGATGAAAATGAACCGCGCCCCTTCAGGGCACGGTTTGCTTTCCTCAAATCTGTACATGCTGCGGAACGGCCACGCAGTTTCTTTTCCTAATGCGAATTGAAACAACACGTAACCAAACGAAACTAGTTGGTAAACATTGTGCAGTTGGAAAACGTGTTCTGCAACTCAACAAAACCAAACGAGCCCATAGCAACGATTGTTAAAAGATCAATGCATACGTCGGTTTCATTATTAGCCATTGTTCAAAAATAATAAAAATATAGGAACAACTCGAAAAGTTGCAGCTGACTCCTCTTTATTATAGGTACTAGTTAATACACACGTGCACATGTACGTGCCCCACTGAATATATTTATTTTATATTAAATATTTAAAAAATAAAATTTGTCAAAATGATAATGGTAATTTTCGTAATTGTTTTGTAGAAAATTTGAAAACGTGTTGTTTATTGATTCCGAAACGCACATTTGAAGGAAGGAATGCCACATACAAGTTAGACACATTTACAGCAATTAGAAAAAATAATATAGAATAAATATTAAAAAATTGAAAAAAATTATGAGAATTAATAAAATCAAGGAGAGAGCAACATGAACTCGTTCATTTTATATACACACGACAATATCTCTCATCTTTTCTGCCCAATACTTTCACATTTTAACCCGCGCCTCTTCGAAGCTTTTCTTCTTTTGGTATTTTGGGCTTGATCCTACTTCCCCACTGAAGCTTTTCTAATTTTGGTATCTATATTTCATTTTACATCACGCTGATGCCCAAACCCGCGAGAAACCCCCCCGACTGCCGACCTCGAGAGCTTTGTGCCCTAGGACCCGACCAAGCATCGCCGACCAAGGCACCGCGCCGGCCGCTGAAGCATTTACGCCGACCGCTCAAAGGAGTAGCCGCCGACTGCTCAAAGCAGCAGTTGTGCCGCCCCCTGCAAGGAGCAGCGGCGCCAGCCACCACCAGGAGCAGCGACGACGGTCACTGCAAGGAGCAGCGGCCACCACTCCACCAAGCGGCGACGGCTACGACACAAGCTGCAGGTATGTCCTTCTTTCTTCATAATTTCCTACGATGCCTCCTCCTGTCCTCCACACCTTCTCGTTTACATGTATTATCCCTTTCAGTTTTCTTCTTTCGATTAACTTTTCTTCTCCAATTGTCAGCAGCTCACATTCCAGACGGGCTATTTGTTTGGTGATAGAGAACACAGGATAGGTAGGTAGCCTTTCTCCATTCTGTTGATTAAAATTCCGGCCCCTCTGTCCTCAATTCCCTCCGCTCAATCTTACTCTCTTTATTTCTCTTATTCTAGTACATAGTTTTGGGCTGTTTGAGGTTGCTGCATAGTGCATATAAGTAAGTGTTGAGTGCATACAGCGCTCCAGTGAAAGGCAACGCTGTTCCAATAATCATCAGGGCGTGATTCCCTTTGTAAGTGTCTCTAATCTGCAACCTGTTCCTTGTTCAACCTTTTGGAAATAATCTTTGACTTGATTGTTCGTTATTGGTATGGGATCAATATGTAAATCATGTGTGCTAGATACATGGTTGTCATACCAAGCTGAATCCGCCTGTTGAACCAGGAACTGGTGGTTGGGACGGTTCAGCTTACTCACAAACCCAAAAATGAAATCAAAACAGTAAAAACCAGTGAACCTGTGAATCTGTCCCCATTAGTTCCAACCGTGAACCGACCTGTTCTTGGCCATGTGTATACCCTAACCTCTGGACCCAGTTTTATGTTTACACCCACTTGTTCCATCTATGTCCTCATCCTCCCTTTGCTCTTCCTCCATAATTTGGTATAGAAAATGTAGTGCTCCATTGCATTCTTGTCACTTCTATGCTATTTTGTGCTATTTTCCTTTATATGTTTACTATTTCATGATTTATCATACGATAAAAGATTTTCCAAATAATGTATAGTCATTGTGACATCACCTGTTGAACCGATCGAATTACTAGGCGAACAAGTGAATTGAGAACCAGAAACCTCACCGGTTCGGTTCTGACAATCCTGGCTATTATTATAGTGATTTTGTGGAAAATCGGTGTGGAAGTGGAGTTTTGTGGAAACATCGAGGAAACTTTGAGGATTTGTACAACTAAATTTTGACACGACTTCAACAAAAATTAAGCTAAAAATTGTGTTTTTGTGATGAAAATCGAAAGCTTTCATAAAATCTAGCTAAGAACACAATACATGTTTACATATAGCCATCTATATAAGTTTATGTATGTAAAAAGACATGGTTACATACATTCTTCTCCAAAGGACAGAGTTCCTCAAAATATGAGGTTTATGACAATAAACAATATATATATGGTAGATTTAGTAGAGAGGGGGTAGATTTACTAAAAAAAAAGGAAATTGGCTTACCTTAAGCTCCAACACTTTTTTCCCCTCACACAAAAAATCCCATAAAATAGCAGAAAGAATGTTGCCAACTCTAACTGATATCGAGGAAGTTGGTGAATGTTTGAATGGACCTAGGCCATCTTCGTCGACAAATGGGTCGATGTTGATGGCAAGGCCCAAAATGTCGAGGATGTTGTGGAATGGGGATTTTTTTGGATTTGACATCGCCGTCCGTCGACAACAAAAAATTGACGATATTTCGCTAGATGTCGACAATTTTTAATACAATGGACTGAACACTCAATTTTTTTCCTAGCAATAGCCTTTAGGGTTTGATGCAACAGTTGAAAGTACACATTATCAATGCATCACAAGTTCATGTCATGGTTGATGCATTGAGCTTTTGTCTCTTAGTGCATTGGAGAGCATGTCAAACACTATTACTCGCAGTCCTCAGAGTTGATGATCCTTTGGTTAGGGATGGGGTTTGTACCTCTATCATTGAAGAAATTTCTTGTGTATAACTTGTTCTTAGCAAGGAGTGAGGTATCCGGTACCAATGCCCTTTATACAGTCTGGAAGTAGGTGTTTACCTGTATACTGATGAAGGTTTGATAGATGTAGTCCTAGCTGTTTTGACGCCAAAATGAATGAATTAAATCATGGAATTTTATAGGTGTAATCTCTGCACCTAAATGCATCGTTTTATGTAATAAAATTCTATAATGGGCATGTGGGGGTGTCCATCATGTGGGAGGTAGGGAACATGTCTTTTTTATGGGGATTTTGATGACAAAATGTAATATTTAAAATTTGGAATTTGACTAGCACAATCCATAAACATAATACCCACACTTATACAATAATATTCAATTTACAACACATGAATAACATAGTACTTGACTAACTCATATTAGTTGTATGTCGAGTTACGCCCTAATTCTCTACGCATATTGAGTTGATATGGTTGACATATTGCTTCCATGACATGTACATTATTTAAGGTTGGTTGTATGAAGTTACATGTTGCTCATACACATCATGTACTATACTATACAAGTCTCTAATACTTGTTTGTATTATGTAATTAAACACGATATATTTTAAAATTTATTTAGAACTGAGTTTCTAAAATAAAGTTTAGAAAATAATAAAGTTGTGTTATCTAATGATTCAAAACACTTTTGAAAGAATATCAAATAATAACTTTTGACTTAGATAACATTAATACACACAAATATATAGAAAATTAAATAACTCATCAATTTTATTACTTCTATAAAACAAAAATATATACCTCCACTATATTTTCTTTTATATATGATCATATTACACTTTAGTAGAATGTCTTCTACTAAACATAAAAAAGTAATTAATTATAACAATACTTATTGTAATAGTATTAGTGATTTGATAAATTGCATGATGATAGTAATTAATAGTGTTGTAAAGGTAGATCTAGTAATAATATTGTAGACCTACATAATATACTTATATATGTATGTCTAGCTAGCATCAAACATAAAAAATTGGAGTAATACTAGGTTTTGGTGGTAGAAAATCGTTTTTTTAGTGAAAGTGGAAGAAAATACGAGGAAAAAAGATGGAGAGGTTGCAAATGTTAGAAAAGGGAAGAGATTAATGACACTTACCTTGATTTGGACTGGTTCGATCTCCAATTGCCAAAAATCACCCAAATGCACCTTCTTTTCTCCCTAAGAAGCAACAACATTCATTCTCCCAAAAAGGGGTATACTTATTGGTATATCGCCGATTTCGACCAGTACAATGGAATCAATAGTGCATTTTGCCTTGAAACCATCAAATAATGGCGATATTGGCGGTATACCTGTTGGTATATTGATATTTGCGACCCTATCGATTCACGTATCGATTTCGATCAGTACAATGGAATCAATAGTGCATTTTGCACTGAAACCATCAAACAATGGCGGTATTGGCGGTACACCTGTTGGTATACTGATATTTGCGACCCTATCGATTCACGTGTATGTTTCCATATCCGATGGCATCAATATTGATATTTCGGTCGAAATATCGCCGATATCTCATTCCTTGGTTCTTAGTTTGTGACTTTGGTTGCATGTAGATTAGTTCCTTAGGCTTATATCCAGTGCAATCTTAATAGTGCAATGATGTTATGCCCTTGTTAACTGGGAAAAGAATATGTTAAAAAAATAGTGAGAGGGTGTAAAGTCTAGAGTCTAGACAAACATGCAATAGTTTAATTTTTTTGTTATTCACTAATGAAAAAATTATTATACTACAATAGATGCCACCTAAAACATGTTGCAATGCTACATGCCAAAATACAAATATAGGGGTGGGGCTTGGAAGGTACATGCTTGTGAGGTGGTAATGTGTCCAAGTCCCAACTGCCAAGGTTGGACACCTTGATGCACATAGGCATCACCTAGGTGGCTTTTAACAATAAGATTACTACATCCCCCCATTTATATACATTTAATTTTGTACGATTATCATAATCCTCCCTCATATCGGTGCACATATTTTTTAGATACATACATAGATATGTCATATGTACATCTTAGTTATCAAGGATTCCACCAATTCACACCTAGATGCGCTGGGTGTTTGACAATACGCCTCAAACTAGGTGCCTAGCCGCTTAGGTGACTTAAGTGCATGCTTAAATTAAGCCACTCAAAATTAGCACGAATTAGGACTGAATTTGGTCAAATATGAAGAACTTCGGTCATTTATGGTTGAAATAGGTCTGATTTAGGCCAAATCAGGTCAAATTTGGACAAATTAGGTCTAATTTGGGGGCATAGTCACAGATCCAAGATTCGGGATACATATGGGTGAGCGAAAAGTACCTAAATTCAAGAAGTATGCACGAAATTAGGGCAAAAGCCAGATTCGGGGGATCTATATACATATATCATTGTTTAAAATGTCAATTATCGAAGCCGTTCTCGAGGGTCTGGAAATAGAAATGTAAAGAATTTTGATTGAAATTTCGATGTTTTTGTTCCCGTCGACACAAGATTTCGACACAAGTTGTGACAACCAAATAAAGGAATTCATCATCATCATTGTCAACTAAGACTTGATCCCAACCATGTTGGGATCGACTACATGGATCCTTCGTTTCCGTTCAGCTCTATGATGGGTCGTATTCTGATCGAGATATAAAGATTCAAAATCTCTTTTTATAAGCTCTTCCCATGTTAATTTAGGCCTTCCTCTTCTTCTGTTATATGTGCTTGACTCAATAACATTGTTGTGTATAGGCGCATTACTCGGTCTGCTTCATAGTAACAAATTTGTAATTTGGCAACTTTCGGCTAGCCAAAAAAATTGAATTCGGAAAAAAATGGGAAAATTCGTGAAAAGATCGATAGATTTCAGTCAATGATTTGGAAATAATCGAAAATAAGTCGGTTGTATATTTACACACACACATATATACATATATATGTATATCTGTATGTATGTCTGTATATAGATACATACATATCAGATACATGTAACTATTAAGGTCATAAGATATATAATCTTATCCAGTGAAAAAATAGGAAAAGGATTAAAGAATAGTTGAGCAATAACAATGGACTATGGGGAGAGTCGGGGGTTGGAGGTTTAGTGTATATGAGGAGTTTTGTATACATGGTTTGGTAAAAAAATGAGAACGACTTAAAAAAGAAAAGTCGTGAAAAGTCAAGAAGAATCGTGAAAAATCGTAAAAACCGCAAAAAGCGGGATAAATCGTGAAAAGTCGTGAAAAATCGGCAACTGGCGTATTAATCGTGTTGAATTTTCGGGAGCCTATAAAATCGCCAAAAATCGTCGATTTTTCGTAAAATTCGGAGACTTTTGTTACTATGGTCTGCTTGCACATGTCCATACCATCTGAGTCGACCCTCGCACAACTTGTCCTCTATTCGCAATCCCCACTTTATTCATGATATAATCATTTCTCAAGCGATCTTTTCTTGTCTTCCCATCTCAACATACACATTTCAGCCACGATCATCTAGTTAAGACATTGTTTCTTCACCGCCCAACATTCACTCTTATAGAGCGTGGCTCGCCGTATACCTGTTCTATAAAACTTGCTTTTTAATCTTAGAGGGATCTTTTGATCACATAATACTCCAGTTGCACTCCTCCATTTCAACCATCCTGCAGTGATCCTATGACAAACGTCATCTTGAACATCTCCATCTATTTGAATAATAGAGTCCAAGTAACAAAATTTTTCACATTTTGGGATATCGACTCCGTCCAACTTGTCTCCACCATTCACACAATGAGATTGGCTGAAACTGCAATACATATACTCAGTTTTGCTCCTACTAATCATCAATCTGTTTGATTCCAATGCCTTTCTCTAAAGTTCAACTTTGTCATTCAATCCATCTTTTTTCGTCAATCAACACAATATTATCGACAAATAACATGCACCGAGGAATATCATCCTGAACATTCTTTGTCAACCCATCCATGACAAGATGAACGGATATGGGCTAAATGTGGATACTTGGTGCAGCCCAACCAATGTTTTAGAAAGCGGGAGGCCTGCAGACAACACCTTGTTACCGCTTGAGTGCCAGGCGGGCACTTTTTGAAAAAGCGGGTACTTAAATACTTATATAATTCAATAGAAAAATATACACATTTGTATATAACTAGTATAATTATATGGAAATTTTATACTTATAGACACTGTACAACAAAATAAAACACTCAATTAGTTTTTGACACAACTGTAATACCCAAATAGATTGCTATTGTTGTAGTAAATATATTTATAACTTTATATACTGAAATACAATAAGCAGTAGAAAAATATATAATGTATTAATGTACATTATGCCCTAAACGATAGAATACAATATATAGAATGCTTTATATAATTTGTTAATATCTAGTAAACATTGTACTATATAATGTATTAATGTATTATATAAGGTAGAAAGGTACAAAATACAGTATGCAATAGATAACTAGATATATAATGTATTTAATGTATTATAGAATGTCTAATACAATAATGTTTCATATTATACAGATATACACTTTGCAATATATAACTAGATCTATAATGTATGTATTAATGTATTACAGAATGCATAATACAATAATGTTTCATATTTTACAATGTACAAAAGTAATGTATTATATACTCTTAAAGACTTATAGTATTGTATAATATATTATATTATATGCACATATAGTAAGGCATGCACATATAGAAAGTCATCATATAGTAGCGACTAGCGACAACAACATTTGAGTACAAAAGAATGTAAAAAAAAAGCAACAATACAAAAATCCAACGCCCAGAAAATAGGCTGCCAGAAGCGGGCACCTAAAGCAGCCACACAGGTGGGCGCACATGCGGGCTAGGCAGATCTCAGGCGGTCTCTTAATGGGCTGCCTCTTGAGAGGTCGCTCAAGGCATGAACTTGGCGGTTAGGCCTCTTGGTTGCTCAGGCGGGCGCGTAGGCCGCTTTTCAAAATACTCCCCGCCTGGGCCGCTTATCAAAATACTGAGCCCAACTGTAATAGGAAATGTTGGTGTCTCTCCTCCAAGAGTCTTCACAGTTGTAGTTCAGCTATCATACATGTCTTTAATCAATTCAATGTATTGGATCGGCACCCCCTTTTCTTCAAAACCATCCACAATACTTCCCTGGTACTTGATCATAAGCCTCCTTATCAGAAAAATAACATAAGCCTCCTTATCAGAAAAATAACATATGTTGTTAATCTTCCTAGCATGAAACCAAATTGATTGTTTGATATCTGTGTTATAGATCTTAACCTTTGCTCAATAATCCTCTCCCAAAGCTTCACAGTGTGACTCGTCAACTTGATACCTCTATAGTTTGTGCTACTCTGAGCATCTCCTTTGTTCTTGTAGATGGGGACTATAGTATTATTTCTCCACTTATCCTGCATCTTCTTGGTCTTCATAATCTTATTAAAGAAATTCGTTAACCGCATAGCTCCTTCATCCCCCATACTCTTCCATACATCAATGGGGATACCGTTTGGTCCACGTGCTTTTCTCTTTTTTTTCCCAAAGCATTCCTGATCTCAAAATCTCAAATAGTAAAACTCGTAGTGTGTAAATGATATCTCTTCTATTCATGTCATGCGATTCTTGTACATTATCTACAATATTTCCATTGAAAACCTTATGGAAGTAATTTCTCCATTGATTCTTGATATCATCATCCTTCACCAACACTCAACCATCTTCATTCTTGATACATATTACTCGGTTCAAGTCTCTTTCCTTTCTCTTATACTAGCCATTATATATATATATATATCTTTTCTCCCTTCTCTTGTGTCCAACTTCTTATAAATGTCATCAAAGTATCTAGACCCTGTCTCTGGAACAACCTTCTTGGCTTCTTTCTTTGCCTGTATCTTTGAAAATTTGTATCATCTTGAGATTTGGGCAAGCTCCTATAGATCTCCCTTTTTAGTTCAATAGCCTTTTGTATTTCGTCATTCCACCGCCAAGTCTCGTTTTGTGGAGGCCCACAACCTTTAGATTCTCGTAAAACCTCTTTGACAATTTTTGTTATGTAGAAACTCATATTATGCCACATAGTGTTAACGCCAGACTTCCAAGTTCCAAGTTCCCTCCTTGACGAGTTTATCACGAAAATCAATTTTTTTCTCCTTTAAGATTCCACCACTTTATCCTGCTATCTTGATTTTTGTCATGCTTGCCTTTATTAATCTTCATGTTAATATCCAAAACCACCAACCTATGTTGGGTGGTGAGTTCTTCGTCAGGAATCACTTTACAATCCTTGCATACTTTACGATCCACCCACCTCCTAAGTAATCAATTTGGCTACAAATGCCCCACTCTTGAAAGTAATCTTATGAGATTCTCTTTTCTTGAAATGGGTGTTTGCCAAAATCATATCATATGCAGTTGTAAAATCTGATATCCTCTCTTCTCTGTTTCTCCTGCCATATCCCAAACCACCATGAACTCTCTACATTCAACATCACTACTCCCCACATAGCCATTTAAATTACTCCCAATAATAATCTTCTCCTCTATCAATATTCCCTGCATCAATTCATCCATGTCATCCTAGGAAGCATGGACATGGGCATGAATAAAAATATGAACACAGACACGAGGCACGACAATTTTTAAAAATATAGGACACGGATACAACGTTGGACACAGCAATATATACACATATACATACACCTATATACATAAATATGTATAGTTAAACTTAAACTCATGTATATGTATATAATTTATTCGTAAACACAACAAGCTCCACAATTCTCAACAACAAACACAAACAAAGATCACCATGATCTCCACTTTATATTCACATTTGTATTTAAACGCACTATGTTGATCAATATTAAATTTAGCATACAATATGATATATTAAATTGAGAATGATGGACTACAAAAAAATCATTAGAAATTAATTACACAACGATTTAACAATTACAATACTAATGGAGGTGTGGAGTATAATAGGGAAGAGGAGGGAAAACAATAGTGATAGAGGAGAGATGTGTATGGGTGGTGCCGATGGTGGTGAAGCAAGAGGATAAAAGTTTAGTAGTCATGTAGGAGTGGAAGGTAGAGGGAAGAGACAAAAGCGAAACATGACTGCTTGTTGTAGGAGGAAAAGGAGGGGAGAAGAGGTTTTGATAGAGTAGTAAGAACAAATGGGTGGAGTGGACACATTAGAGGACCAACAAAGTGGGAAGAAGAGGAGAAAAGGAAATAGAGAAGAAAATCAAGAGGAAGAAGAGTGAAGGAGTTCTTGGAAGAGAAGGAAGTTGCTTCTAATGGCTGCTCTAGCTGTTGGCAGCTCTTGTTGCAAATGGCTGCCGCAAACGGCTGCTACGCATGGCAACTTCAACTACTAGTGGTTGCTGATGCAAAAGCTGCTTGTAAAACGAGATAAGATGGGGAAGATCCCCTTACATGTAGGTTTTCTCTTATTGCTTGATAGAAAGGAGGCAACCACCCTTTCCTATAAATAGGAGAAGGGAAACATAGACCAAACCCTAATGGGCCAAGGACAGACTTGGGCCCATATTCCAAATAGACTAAAAGCAACTTAAGTAAAAGTCTAAACACTTAAGTAAATAGACACTCTAATAATCTCCTTACGGTGGCGGCTTGCAGCTACTTCAGGACCTAGCTGCAAGAGGCAGTTGCATCATTTCTCTATGGGAACACAACAATTAGAGGAGGAGGCTTGTTGGTCATCTCTCGAGGGAAGGGATGAAGGTTTTGGTAAGGAGTTGTGGTTTGCTCAAGGAGTCTACGGGGTTGTGTTTTAGTTTTGCTTTTCTATTTAGTTAGATCTTATGTGGGTTGGGCTAGGCGTGTCCACTTGAGTGTCCTAGACGTGTCCACGTGTCCAGCTTGCAAATAAAAAAGAGAAACTATACACACTCGAGGAATGTCTGCCGCGTGTCCGGGTTGGAGACGTGTTGGACACGGACACGACAGCTTCCGGGAAGTGTCCGTGCTTCCTAGATGTCATCCCAAAAATCTTTCTTAGCCTCCTCGCTAAGGCAAACTTATGGGGCATAAGCGCTAATATTGTTAAAATTCTTCTCCCCAAGAACAACCTTGATTGCTATGATTCTGTCACCCATCCTTGTGATCATGACATCATCATCCTTCAACATCTTATCAACAATAATGCCTGCATCATTTCTTTGTTTATCAATACATGTATACCAGACAAGGAAGAAAATGTCCATTTTCGACGCCGTTTCAGTAGCCACAGAAACAAAATTTTTGACAAATTTCGATGGAAATTTCAACAAATGCATTCCTGGCGTTTTGATGACCTAATGATCGAACTATTTAGCGAAATTTTACAAGAACAATCTACTAGTGTAGATTTACTCAAAATGCAATAATATTTCTTACTGGATATGTGAGGGGTTGGGGCTCATGTGTGAGTTCAGGAAGCTGAACAATTTTGATGGGGATGGAGATTTTGAGGTCAACTGAATGGCGAAATGAATGAATTAAGTCATTATAGTTTGCAAGCACAATATGTAGATTTTAAGACGCGAATTTATGGAAACATAGCATGATCTAGGATAATAGGACCTCTCAGTAGGATGACAGGACGCAATACATAAACAATGTGCAGTGATATGTGAGGGAGTATTGAGGAAGTATGAGACAACTATGGTTTGTGCATCTAGTTGAACCATGATAGTTGCCATCCTCCTTGTTGATTATACCTACAAACATATTGGCTCCGACTTATTTTGTTTTATACAAGCATAGATGCGTCTAACTGTTAATCTCTACATGCCTACAAGCGATAAAATGCATACTAATGGATTGACTCAAGCTTTGTTCTTGATTGTGTGCTTTTGTAGCGAGAGCCTATAGGAAGCAACCATGTAGTTAGAGGTGTGACTGATAATGGCATACATACGAAATATGTCGATAGTCATGCTAATTTTGCGCACTATTAACACAAATCATGTGACCTCAAAAATGAAAGTTAGCGGGTCATCATAGCCGTAGAGATCACTCCCACATACATTTTTAAATATTTCCTTTGTGGATCTTTGTAGAAGTGAGAGAAATAGGAGAGATAGGTAGAATTAGGCTAGGAAGAGAAGAAACATAACTTAAATTGTCCCTAACAAGCCCAAGGAAGCACTAATAAAATTTGCAGACATCGTACCCATTTCTCGAAATAATACATGTGTTTATCAAAATTGTCAAAATGCGGACGAAATGGGTTTTTTTTATCATCGAAATTTACCTAATTTCGTTGAAATTCGAAATAATTGTCGAACTTTTTTAGATGAAATTCCCTACGTACAGACATGTAAGGCCTTTTCTATGTCCAATCGTTGGCAACATCAAAATAATTAGCGAAATTTTGTCAATTTCAACGAAATTTTAAACATTGATACCACATTTTGTACCATGTGTCTCCAATCTCTCTACATCGTTCCCCTGTCCAATTGGTTTCATGCAAGCAAGCTATATTGACTTTTCTCCTAATCATGGTATCTACTATTTCAAAGACTTTTCTGTCAAAGAGCCAATATCTCAAGATTCAACTCTTTCTTTTTGTTGAACTTGCTTCTTTACCTACCCCCGTCAGAAATGTTGCCCTTGCACATTTTTCACTACATCCGAGCAATGATGCAGCGGAACTAGCTTTTTTACCCACACTCGTTCAAGATGTGGAAACCCTTGTCCTTCAACACAACTGGGCGCTGCTGTGGCTAAACTCCTTGCATATTTATCACTGCACCCGGGCGCCGATGCAGCGCGTCGTTAGGTAGGGACGCTCCAGTGAAATTTTGTAAGGGTCCATGCAGTGAATTAAAAAACGGCCAGGCGGGCCGCTTAAGCGCCCATGACCCCCAGCCGCTTAATTTTGCCATTAATCGCCCGCTTAATCATTTTGAACAAAATCGCCTGCTTTTTGCCCGCCTCACCCGCTTTTTTCCCGCTTTTTGCCCCGCTTTTTTCCCGCTTTTGTTTAAAAATCCTAATGTAAGCATCTAACATTAATTAATTACATAGCCAAGTAGTGTTGACTATAATATACGAAACTTGTATACATTAAATGTTCTATGATATAGCTAGTCCTAATTTAGAATGCATACTTTGTGTGTAAGCTGTAATAATTGGGTACTGCTGTAATGCATCTAAGTAAATATCCTATTGCTCTATTATACTAGTAATGCATGATTAGTTTTACTGATTTCCTTGCTGCTTTCAATGATTAATGATTGGTACTGCTGGTTAGCATTACTTTAGTGATTACTTTAATTCAATAATTCATAGTTTGTTATATACAATTACTGATCTGCTTGCTGATTTTAGTGATTAGAGATGTTGATTAATAGTAAGTATTGATGAATACTTAGTTAATTACTGATTTGCTGATTAGATATGTATAGAAGTTCCTTATAAATATATTTTTTATATACACATACATGTAATTTTGTATAAAAATATATAAAATTTAGACACCCGCTTTTTCAAAAATCGCCCGCTTAATCGCCCGCCTACCGCTTAATCGGTTACAGGGTGCCGTCCGCACGCCTCCCTCTTCCCGCTTTCTAATACATTGGGTCCATGTCATAGAAAAAAGAGTGGTAGTTTTATGGCTGGCTGTCAACCTTCCACCAATCTTCCTTTACTTGGGCTTGGGACCAACTACATTTGCACAAAATGTACAAAACATAAGCGGAGTTCAAATAAAGGAATTAAGTAATTAAAATTTACCATGATGATCTACATATATAAATACACCTAATTATGCAATAATATCATATGCTGGTATAGGGCGGGGGGCTCCTACATGTGTGAGTGAAAATATGCAAAACTGTTTTGATCAGTTTTTTGATCCCTCAATGTACACATACATACATTCTTAATCTTATGCAAAACATTTTATCTTATAGTTTGGACACAGCTAGCTAAGCGGGGTGTTCCACAATTTTTAAAGATTTTTTAGATTTTTTACTGAAATTGTATATTGGCAATTTCGACAATTTGGCACGTTGATTCGATGTTTGGTAGTGGTCGAAATCAAAATTTTTTCCGTTTTGATCGAAATTTCAATCCATGGCATATAAACATTCGTATATTCATGTGTATGTATTGCAAATATATATGTACATATGTATTACACACAAATATATACATGTCTATTACACACATATATACATATATTACACACATATACATTCCAACTAACTTGGAGAATTTTAAACAACATAAAACGGGAAACACATAAATTGGAAAAAAATCTGAAATGTGATTTGTTGGCGAATAATACGAGAATTAGATGTAACTTTCATGGTTTTAAAGTTATTCGGCTGTACCGTATGGGTTGGAAAAATTCATGTTGAACATGGCTTTTTTCAAAACAAAAAAATATTATGACTGTGTTCCGGGAAACAGCTCTGATTTGGTCTCATTAACTCTCGTCTCGTTTAAGTCAATATAGTGAAAATTAGGCGTACTTAGGTATTATTAGGTCATGCTGTGCAAGCTTAGGCCTGATTTAGACCCAATTTGGACAAACTCGGTTATATTAGGTCTATTTAAATCTAGTAAGTTCAAAATGGGGCCAATCGGATCTACTTTAGGTCATGTCAGGTGTGATTTTGATCGAGTTATGACTGTTACAACTTAGATTTAACCATTTAAATATACATAGTTATATATTTGAATTGAGCTAATTATATATGTAATTTTTACTATAAATTTGTAAAAATTACAAATATAAAAAACACCTGTCAGGGAGGGACCACCTAAACATAACATGTATTTTACATTTGATCTCCAAAATGAGACCTTAACAAAATTTTAAAACATAAGAGGATTTCATTTTTTTGGTGATTTTTAGTCAGCATTGTTTCCAAAAACATATAATTAACTTTTCTTTTGAAGAAGATAGTAATAAAACAAATACAAAATAGTAAATCAATAAATAAATTCGGAAATTTCTAAATAGAAGTCTAGACTTAATGTCATTGTTCCCGGTCTGTAGGGAAAGTGATGACTTTCCTTGGAAACATAGCCCCCAAAATAGCCTAGATGAACACATATTTACTAAGTAATTTTACTTTACAGCCTTATTATAACGTTTAGTGTTAAGATTGGTATCTAAGGTATCCAATCATGCAAGAGATGCCTGACATAGGTATAATTTTCTTTGTAATGCAATATGCTAATAGTGATATGGAATCCAAATTCAAGGCGCAAACCAAAGCTAACCTGAAAATGGACATAAAAGTGTATGAAATCCTACTTAGCAGGGATATAGATAGCTAATATAAACAACAATCTTGAATTGGAGTACTAGGATTCTTTAAAGGGGCATTAATACCCATAAACCCTTAAAAGTGACCCAAAGTGCACATATGTCTAGGATTGCAGAATGGGACATTAGTACCCATAAACCCTTAAAAGTGACCCAAAGTCCACATATGCTATGACAAGCCAAGGCACATCCTTATGGGGTACCTTGACGCCTAGATGGCCTTCTAGACATACCAAGGTCCCCACATCTTTAAGAATTTGACACGTACATCTAGGTGTGCACCTTAACGAGTATGAGCATATGAGTTGGTAGGATATCTCTTGGCTATGTCAATGTGAACCCCTTGTTATTAATGTCATTTGCAAAATTAAATCATGATATTCAACCACTTTCACGCTATTTTTGATTTTTTTTAATATTATTTTAGTTATAGGTCTCTTGGTTGTTGTTATTGTGGGAGGAAGTATGCTGGGCATGTTTTCAAACAGTGGAATTGCCACTTGCTTGTTATTTATGTAACCTTGAGGTTTTAATATACTTTAGTAGTTTGTTAATGTAGGAGTTACAGTACCCTTCAAAAAAATGTAGGAGTTACAGTTCCAGATTCCAAATTTAGAAATGGCTGTTACTTTTGCGATGACACGATTTGTAAATTGTATTTTCCTGTTGTTTACCTATACCTCCACATTCTTTGTTCCCTTGATGTCTGCCATATTACAGAATACAAAAATGTTTATGATGTCATGCTAATGTTAGCAATTAAACAGATTGGGACACCAGTTGGGAAACCGGTTTAGTGGCCTGCCGCAATCCCAACCATGTTGGGGTTGGCGACGTATCCTTTTCAACCGTCTCTGTTGTGGGTAGCATTCTCTTTAAGAAGTAAATATTCAAAACAAATGTATATCAGCTTAGGTCTGCGTCTTCTTCTAACTGTGATCAACCCAACGGATTGGTGCTGTTTTTTGTAACTATAGAAAAAATTTCTTTTTCTTTTTCCCTTCTCATTGCTGCTTTATTAGCTATTATTTATTTTGCAAGTTGATACCTTTTGTTAAATGCTGTTTAGGACTTGGTTTCCAGTGTTGCTGACACACGGCATCTTCTGATACTTTGTGCAGCTTGACTGATAAGCTCTAGCTATGCTTGTTGATTCTGTTTAAAGCTTTGGTAATTAATCTGCATATTTACACAGAATGGCGGTTTTTTGACTCACCTGGCTTCGTAGTCATTAGAATTATCTGTATCATGTCAGAACAACACTTACGTGAACATCATCAGTCTTGAATATTCCATCCTTCCGGGTGACTGGTCCAAAGCTAACCAGCAATGGGCAAACCGCTAATCTACGAAATATGGGAGAAACCAGCAACCAGTTGCATTATTGGTATCTGCACCATCGTTTGGTTCTACATACAGAAAAAGAACATTGGCTACTCCCATGTGGGCTTGAGTTATGAAACAGCCATTCAGGGACATCATTGGAGGCTCATAACTTCTGCATTCTCTCATATCAGTATCCTTCATCTGGTATTCAATGTGAGTGCACTTTGGAGTCTTGGAATTGTGGAACAGCTTGGTCACATGGGCCTCGGCATACAGTTTTACCTCCACTATACTATTGTCTTGGTTATATTCTCTGGTCTGCTGGTTTTGGGAGCATACCATCTTTTAGTTCACAAGTTTGGTTTTGAGTACTTTAGGAGAGTGACTGCTGTCGGCTACTCCTGTGTGGTTTTCGGATGGATGACGATCCTTGCAGTGAAACAACCTTCATCTAAGCTGGACCTCTTTGGATTTCTTTCTTTGCCCATCAGCTTTGCTCCATTTGAATCATTGATCTTTACGTCGATAATTGTTCCACAAGCCAGCTTTCTGGGCCACCTTTCTGGAATTATTGTCGGATATGCCATTGCATGGGGTTTGATAAATGGTATGAATAACTACTGGGCTATCACAATGCTGGGATGGATCGTCATTGTCTTTGTATTAAGCTTGAAAAAGAGTGGAACATGCGATCTTAACTTCATTGAAATTGAGCAGGTGACTGACTCATCACTGCCTTCCTTGGGTTTTATTGCTGCTGGAAACGGTAGAACGCTGCAGATGGATGAAATTCCCACAAGAACTGCAGATATTGTTTAGTAAATGAGCTTCTTAGTCAGAAACAGACACAGTTAATAGCGTAACAGTGTCTTTGTTGAATATGTTAGGCATAGCTTGAAACTTACCTCCTTTAGGGCAGGCTGTTTGGCGATACCAGAACGCAGCTTGATTGCTCGACCTCCTTTTGGGCAGGCTGTTTGGCGATACTACAGATGCCAAAACGCAGCTTGTTTGGAGCAATCTGTTTGATTGATAATTCATTTGATGAACATTGTAGCAAAGCCACTATGACGCAGCTGAGCAGCCAATTTGTAATCGCCGCAGCTGAGCAGCCAATTTGTCAATTACAAAGTCTTTTTGGATCATTGATCCTGAACCACGTCTGATTGACACTTGCTGTGCAATGAACTCATAACCTATTGAAGGATGTCATTGTGCCGGAATAGTTGATTTTCACTATTTTTCTTGAGTGAATTTACTTACTTTTAGCTGAATGCATCTGGTCCGATTTTGTTGTTGTGAGTAATTTGGTGGATTTTGATAGCTTGGTTTTCCTCCATTCACCCTGCTGCCCAACCAGATCAAAATAAAGGATCAAGCACACGAATTTAGACACCTTATCTCTGATTCAGAACGAGTGTCCTAAAGGTTTTTTTTTTTTTTTGACAATTGCAACCATGGGCTTTCCCCGATAGACATTATGTGTAGGGGTGAGTATTTGGTTAATTCGGCTGGTTATGGTTAATTTGGATCGGTTAAATGAGTAATTTCTGATTTGAGATTTTAACCGTTAATCTAACAAAATCACTGTCGATTAATTCGGTTATGGTTAATTGGTTAATGGTTAATTTCATCTGTTGTAATAATATTGTATGAAGATACTAATAAAATTCCTAAAGAATTATTATATTATAATAGTATTGCGTATAAACATAGTGCAACAGAATTAAATATGAAGGTTTTCAAAATAAAAGTATAATTATATACTTTTGGATTCTTAGCACCAAAGACAGTGGAGATCTAAAAAGTTTTAAAAAGTTATGCATAGTAATGTTATGACTCATAAGTCATCTATAGATTTAGTATTTTGGAGGATTTGTTTTGCCATCCAAAAGGGGTTGGCGGCACAACTTATTCCACGTTTGCCTTTTGCTTCATTGTAATTGTATTTTTAAATTATTTTTGATATATTTTTAAATAAATTATTACTAAGTACATAGGAATAATTATGTGTAGGTTAAACTTTTTGAATAAATTCTTGAATATTCGGTTAAAATCAAACATAAAATATTCTTAATTGACAAATTAACTGTTTAACCAATTAACTGAACTAAATTAACCAAATTAATCAAATTGTTTTAAAAAAAATCTTTGGAATCAACTATTCGGTTAATCGGTTATTAATCAATTTTTGCTCACTCCTAATTATGTGTACGCTTCTGTACTACACGTTAGTGTTCTCTTATTAAAAAAAAAATCCTTGGAGCCATCTTACTTCAAATTTCCTATCACCTTTCAGGAAATAATTACTTCAATTTTCCAACACTCAGTCACCAGTCCTCTCGATTTGCTTCCCAAAAATTAAATTTAGTTGGGCCCCTTGCACAATAACAAGCTGATAAAAGATCATTTTCCTCCATTAGTGATTTCCATTGCTCTAAAGCCGATTCAATGCAGCTTTGGAGTTCATCACTTCTTCTAGAATTAACAAATTGAGTCTTTTTAAGAATGGTCTCTCAAACATTGTATTGGGAGACATCTCAGGTTATGTTCTCAATATTGCCTTCTTTAACAAACATCAGAAATTGGGTTCCCATGTTGGAGTTTTTGATGTCTATGGTTTCTTAAAACGCCATGGTATGACTGAAATTTTAGGGTGCAAATTGTGGAAGATCAAATGTTGCATGAGTCATTGTTAATATTTGCTTAACAACTCATATTAACGTACTTTTTGGCACACAATCACACTCAAGAGGTATTCACGGACCTTATCTTTGTCCCTTACGTCTTAATAATTTTGAGGACATAATTAATACTACTTATCTTGTGTTTATAATCATTTGGGACTTCTTTTTTCTCACATCTTCTCAGAGGCAGAAGACTATTACCTTATGCTTCTTACTTAACTGTAACAAATCTATCTAGGCTGCGTCTATTATTTGAGCTTCATGGTGTGAACTAATAATCATTTTATAATGATAACTCCAATAATATAACTTGATTTTTAACTCGATTTTCTCCCAATCACCATTCTTTCATTTTAGGTGAAGCTGCTTCGGTCCAGAAAGATAAAACCGAAGGCCTCAGGGCCGAGGAGTTCAAGGATTGGGGGGGCCAGAGGTAGCTGTTGTCGAAGGAACTTATCTTTGAATCTTAGTTGAAGGTCTACGATGAGGGGGTATAGGAGGGGAGGCGCTCCTAGGAGGCTCCTTGTTGGTGTGATCGTTTTGCTACTGATGCCGTTTATCATCAAGTTTTTTAATGTCTTTTGTGTGAATTGTTTTAAGTGGAGTCTACCCCATACTGTACTCTTCGGTTTACCCACCAACCTTTTTTCCTTTATCTAGGTACTACTTGTACCTGGGTTTTTTGTCCGTGATCCCGTAATGCATAGAAGATTGCGTTTGTGATGTTTGTGCCTTTTCATATATATGCTTGGAATGTCTAAAAAAGATTGCCTTTAATTGTCTATCGCTTTATAATTCCCTACACCCGTAAGTTACAAGTTAAGGCACAACCTTGATATGTAAATGGTGTCGAGGGTGTTGTTCTTGTTATAATGTGGTGGAATTAGCCATATGTAATTTGCCATATGCTATGATGCCAATTTCTCCTTGTCCGGGGTACGAAAATCAACTGTGTACATCTCAATCCACAAATTAAATCATGCTACGAGGTATGTTTTCTTTGGCGCGGGTTAAATCAACCCACCCTTTGACTGTGGTTCAATTTTCAACTTAGATTTTGGCTCGTCTTATTTACGGGGGTAGATGGGTAATTGGGTACCTTTACCTAATAGTAACTTGTTTGGCGACCCCATTCTCATATCATGTACCAATGTGAGCACCCTTTCCACCATTCCATCTCCTTTGTGAGATAGTGTTAGATTTATGATGTTCGCAAGTGCACGAGCCGTCTCTCCCTACTATAAGTCTCTCCCCCTCCCTCAACGCTACTTTTGCCACCTTCCTTTCCATGAGTAGCACTATGCTGTATCCATGGTTGAGAACCCCCTAATTCCACTACGTGTGAGCTGTTCATCTCACTCCCTATTGTGTTAGAAGTTTTAGGCCTTTGCTTCTTCACACCAAGGACCCTAGTAGTAGAGCTATACCACCATTCTCTCACGACTCAACTGTGCCATTCCTAAATTATAGAAAGTAATTTGCTCACATGCTTGAAAAATCACTTTTTGCAAGCCAGGTTCTTGAAGAATTACTTTAGGTACTGTCGTCGCCAAATCATTTATCAATTCTATCTTCTCACTAGTCAATTCCATTGTCTGGTCCCCTTTCTTCTTTGCTTTGTTCACAATTTACTATTTTCAATTGAGATTAATAAGGAGGTTGACATATTTAAGCCTAGCTCTCATACTTTAGCCACTCACACTCCATTTCAAAGTTGTAATGGGTTTGCTTCTCTAAGCTTATACTGAAGGCAACAACTATAATTGTGAGCTACAAGGAGCACTGCCAGGACATGCTATAATTACTCTATTCTTACATTGACATGAAATTAGGGTTGTCATTGCATGGTTTTACATATGTTTTGATTACTCTATTCAATGCATTCTAAAGCAGGGTTCTGATTTTGTTTTGATAGTTGGTTCTAGTAACTCTATTTTTACATAGTTGTGAAATTAGAATTCTGATTTTGTGTTTATACATATATTCTATAACTATGTTCCTACACAAATTTGAAGTTGGTGTTCTGATTTTTTCTTTATACATGTTTTTCGACTAGTTTGTTCATACATGCATTAGAAATTTGGGTTCTAATTTTGGGTTGATACACGTATTCTAACTAATTTGTTCTTACCTGTCTTTAGAAAGGATTTGGATTCCCGTTGATACATGGGTTATGACTAATTTGTTCTTACGTGCATTGAAAATCACAATTTCAGTTTTGGGATATGGTCCTGTTGTATTTGGTTAGTTGACATTTCTCTTTAAGTATTTGTTTGGGTTATTATTTTCTTCATCATATTATATATGGTTCCTTTTTGTTGAGTTCCCCCATGGTATCTGAACCATGTATAAGATACCACCCTAAATTCACTAAGATGTCATTCATGTTGTCTAGTTTTGAATTTACCCTAAATATTGGTTATGGATATCTAATATATAAGAAACATGTAGGTATTAGGGTTTATATGTACATCCTTTCATATATACTTGTTTACACATGCATCCAATTATATTTATCCCTCAAACATCATGTCATATTTTTCTTAACGAGGGGTAAAATATGATTTGCTTTTTGCTCCATGAAACTGGTGACACTATTTAGAAATTTGTTTCAAATACCTCAGAATCTAGATTTTAATTTTTGGTTTCATATATGCTATATTTTATGGTATCTATGCAAGTTAGGGTCACATTCTATCATTCTAGTATTCTTTTACTACAAAAGATGTAGCATCTGATGTTTGAGTTTATGTTTGCATTGTATAGCATGTTTGTGATCATATTTAGTTTTCTACTTTGAGATTCCATTCCATGATGTCTAAACAATGTAGAATAACCTCCCTGATTTTAGTGAGGCATCAAGCAGGCTTGTGTTTGTTTAAACCCTTGATATTGGTTGTAGATATGTTATCTATCAGAAATATCTATGTATCAAGGTTCAATTTTGTATCCTTTCTTGTAGTGCATATTTTGAAGTGAATCCCATTATAATGAAATCATGATATCACACTAACTTCTTTTGAATGAGGTGTAAAAGTGACTTCTTTTGCCCCATGGAAATGATGATGCTATTCATGCCTTCATTTATACATTTAAAGTTGGCCTTCATAAAAGTTTGATTGTGAACTATATAGTTTGACATTACCTATATCGGTCAAATGGTCATTTTTACCCTTCAAAATTTCTCATCACCTTCATTTGTATCACCTAGAATTAGGGTTTAGGCTTGCAACATCGTAATAAGTTTTCATAATCATATTTTTTTTATATGATTCTTAGTTCCATCATGTGGTATCTAAACCATATGTAGATGACTCCCATTAGTTTTAATGAGGGTGTACTAGGTATGCGTTTGGATATATGAATAATGTTTTATTAAATCATGGGAAATCTCTTTATATATGTTAGGTTCTTACTTTTATTATGGTTGATATTACCCATATAATCTAGGGTATTTTTGCATCATATTACAATTTTCTCATTTCTACCATTGTAGCATGAACATCTATTCTCCTTTCCATGAATTAATTGTATATATGCTTAATCTATTCTCATATGTACACACACACACACACACACACACACACACACACACATATATATATATATTCATGCATCTCATATCATCTCTACCATATTTTTAGTGACATCAAATGATATTTGTTAAATGAATATTATACATGCCTTTGTATAATAAGGTGCAAATCCATGTCTATATTTTCTGTGCAAACTCAAAACACGACTTACACCTTAGTCTTTAAATTTGAAGCTTATTATACATATTTTGGTTTCCAATTTTCATGGTTTCATTTAAACCATTTTCTCACCTTCATGTTTGTAACATTGTTTTGTGGACCTATTTCCATATGATGTGCAATAACACATGTATTTCACGACAAAACATTGCATTGTTGGAACCTTGAACATGAATTCATGGTGTAGGATTGGGGTTCAAGTTCTCATCTTTCCTTACATGATATATTAAACTAGTTCTCCAGAATTTTTTTTAGCATTCCTATTTGTTTTTTTTTTCAATTGCACCCCATGGTAGCTAAACCATGTATATAAGCCCACCACCACATTTCTTGGCTATGTGTTTGGTTTTCAGTTTACATTGCAAATTAATTTTGCATATTTAAACATCCAGGCCTATAGTAGAATTCATAGTTTCATTACTTAATGTTACCTATATTAGTCAAGGGCCATTTTTGCAGCAATCTACCTCTTTCTCATTCCACCATTACAACATGTACGATTAGAGTTAAGATTTGAATCACATACTCCTTTTCTCATTTTCATGATTTGAAGTGCAATACACCATACTCATACACCCCTATATCATTTATGAAATGTCATGTCTTTGGTTGCATCACATGATAACAGACTATGTGTAGCATCCAACTCACAAAAATAAGATTTACTTAAGCGGAAATGATCATTTACAGCAGATTATTGAAAATCACTAAAAATTAAAACCTTTTTCAAAGAGATCCAATCATAGGAAAACTCTTTCAACGAGAACCAATGTATTACATTTACATCCTTGTTCATAAGTACATATCTGGTACCATCTCTTCTCGAGATTTACAACATCAACTGCCTTGTTAAAAGCTAAACACTGACAGCATAATAACCTTGAGGCATCAAGCCAAAATCTCAAAACGATACATTGAAAGCATTAACTATTAACTCTGAGGACCTGAGAGTACAGAGATGACACATAGGACATCTATCTACAAGACATGATAGACAGTACACTCAACCTGAGCTGTCACTGCTGTCCCTGCTGCTGCTGAAGTTCTTCCTCTGCAAGATTGTTCTCAAACTCCTCCGTGATCGTCCACCTAAAAATGTTGGATCCCACGGGGGTGAGACAATTGAAAATTGCCCCAACGAGAGATATAACTCTCCGCCAGAAACATTATTATTGCAATTTATAATATGAATAAGAGCAGATGATAAGCAGTTTATATCATTCTCATCTTTAGATATTGCAACTATCTATGATAGAACATTAAAACATCTATTCTCTTTATAAGGAATAGGAAGAACATGTATATCATTTGTTTGATATATTAACTCAACATCCCATGCTTTTCTCATGATATTCATTAATCTGATATGTCACCCATGAGTCTTTCTTGATTCTATTGATTGGCCTTAGCCAATCTTCTATACAGATTTTGGTTTATACTGGACATGAGAGTGTACATCATCATGTCTTGTTCAAACATTGGTCTATACCAATCCTGTATAAATATTCCAGGCATTGTATTATACCAATCCCGTGCAACTAGTATAAGCATTAGACTTATATTCTTATGTATCCATTCCAGGTTTTAGACTATGACAATCCTGTGCAACTATTCCAGGTATTGAACTATGTCAATCCTGTTCATCTATTCCAAGTATTGAACTATGCCAATCCTGTGCAACTATTCCAGGTATTGAACTATGTCAATCCTGTGCATCTATTCCAGGTATTGAACTATGTCAATCCTGTGCATCTATTCTAGGTATTGAACTATGTCAATCCTGTGACATTATTCCAGGTATTGGACTATGCTAATCCTGTGCAGTTATTCCAGGTATTGGGTTGTTACCAATCATGTGCAGTTATTCCAGGTATTGGGTTGTTACCAATCCTGTGCAGTTATTCCAGGTATTGAACTATGTCAATCCTGTGATATTATTCCAGGTATTGAACTATGTCAATCATGTGACATTATTCCAGGTATTGGGTTTTAACCAATCCTGTGATATTATTCCAGGTATTGAACTATGTCAATCCTGTGACATTATTCCATGTATTGGGTTTTAACCAATCTTGTGATATTATTCCAGGTATTGAACTATGTCAATCCTGTGACATTATTCCAGGTATTGGGTTTTAACCAATCTTGTGATATTATTCCAGGTATTGGGATTTAACCAATCCTGTGATATTATTCCAAGTATTGGGTTTTAACCAATCCTGTGATATTATTCCAGGTATTGGGTTTTCACCAATCTTGTGATATTATTCCAGGTATTGAACTATGTCAATCCTGTGACATTATTCCAAGTATTGGGTTTTAACCAATCCTGTGATATTATTCCAGGTATTGAACTATGTCAATCCTGTAACATTATTCCAGGTATTGGGTTTTAACCAATCCTGTGATATTATTCTAGGTATTGGGATTTAACTAATCATGTGATATTATTCCAGGTATTGAACTATGTCAATCCTGTGACATTATTCCAGGTATTGAACTATGCCAATCATGTGTATCTATTCTAGGTATTGGATTATACCAATCCTGTGCATCTATTCCAGGTATTGGATTATACCAATCCTGTGCATCTTATCACAGATAACCACATCTTGTCACCTCACACTAGGCAATAACCATTCTCATGGCTCGTAGAGCACATTTAATATCTTGTCACATCTCACTAGGTAACAATTAACATCATGGCTCACAAGGCCCATAAAACATCTTGTTACCTCTCACTAGGTAACAATTAACATCATGGCTCACAAGGCCCATAAAACATCTTGTTACCTCTCACTAGGTAACCATTAATATCTTTCTTAAAGAGTGGGATGTGATATCTATGATGTCTTGAAGCATTACTTTCCTTATTAATTTTAACTTACTTGAGTTTATCAACTTGTATTGTATTAAGGTATTTCCCATCTTAATACTTTTATCCACTAGCCTATCACCTTTATCATAAAGTGCATAGGTTATAGAACACACATTAGAATTGTCCAACCATCTTCAATGATATGGACCCATCTCAGATTAAGGCAAGGTTACCTATGATCAATCACTTTAGGTATTTCCCTTATCATTGTAATAGTCACTATTCCATTATTAGGATTAGGTCTCCCATACCATCACCCTTTATTAGGGTTTAGGGTTTCACATACTATCATACTTCATTAGGGTTAGGATTTCATATACCATCACCTTTCATTAGACGTTCACATCACATTACCCATAATTAGGGTTTACTATTCATCCCAACTAGGGTTTATCATGGAATCAACCTCAATTAGGGTTTCTCATGGACTCAACCTCAATTAGGGTTTCTCATGGAATCACTCTCAATTAGGGTTTCTCATGGAATCAACCTCAATTAGGGTTTCTCATGGACTCAACCTCAATTAGGGTTACATCTGATATTGCCCTAAATTAGGGTTAGGTCTCAACAACCTTCTTGATTAGGGTTTCATGATCACTTCATCAAATATCATACTTTAGAATCTTAATTTATTCATATTGAAGGTATTTGACGCTTATCCATTACATGATTACCCTACATGTATGGATTCCTCTCTCCCTCATCCTCTCTAGGATGTTGACTATGTCAAACTTGGATAAATTAGGTCAACCAACCCTTTAATTAAATACATTCAATTAGGGTTGACATACTGTATTAAAATATTGCTTACTTAATCTACAGGGATTAAATCATCTAGGGTTACCAATTACTTAGTACCTTAAAGGTACAACCCTAGTGATTATGTTTGAGATAAATCAGTAGCAACCATAGGGTCATTTCATCTTTCATCACCTTAGGTTCCCCACTAATTAAATCATATTGAAACATCCAAACATTCTTGACCATTGATGCTCCAAATGATTTGAAACCAAATGATCTTGGGTCTCCAAACGGTTTGAGACCGTTCGGTCCCAAACGGTTTTGAGACCGTTTGGTCCAAACCATCTCAAAACTGAATGGACCAAAAAGTCCTTTCAACACTTACACGATTCATGATTTCAATGGATGGATCAATTATCAATTGAGTCTTTGATTTCTTTATCACTTGAACTATTGAATTAACCTTCAATTAGACCATCAATTAGGGTTTTGAAACCAATTGATCTTGGATTTCAACTCAAGGAACCTTCAATAAGGGCTCTGAATCTAGTAGCCATCAATGATCGACATTGTGGAATTGGTTCAATTGAAACCAATGAACCATCATCAAACTTTTGACATGACCTGTCCCCAAACGGTCTTGAGGTCGTTTGTATGACCTCCAAACGGTAACCTTGGAATTTGTGAAATTCCATTAGGGTTTAGGTCATTGGATTGATCATCAAATCAGCACTCAATTGCATTTGCAATTTGGTATCTCTGGACCTTCAATTACTCAACCATACTTAACCCTAGACCTCCAAACGGTCTTGGGTGACCCCCAAACGGTCTTGAGACCATTTGGGTGACCTCCAAATGGTCTTGAGACCATTTGGGCTAATCAACCCAAAAATCTAAGTTAACCAAATTGAATATCAACACTTATTTCGATTACGATTTGCTAATTGATTAACCTTCAACTGATGAAACCTTTAAAATTAATCAATCAAATTTGGTGGGTCATCAACTAGCATCATTAGCATCAAAATTTCCAAACGGTCAACCCTGGTCAACTCTTCCGAACGGTTTGAAACCGTTTAGCTTCAAACGGTTTTGTTGAAACTAAATGAGCAAGTTTGTTGAAACCGAATGACATAGAATTTCTTTGGGAAATGTGTCCAAGATGATGTCATCATCATCTACCTTCGTCCCTTTAGTTATTAGTACTTCTGATTTCATGGAATTACCCATTTCAACCAACAATTAATCAAGAAGATGAAGGAATCAACGAATTTACAAGATTAATAGTTGAATAACAATGTAAAGGGGTTCAAGTTATATAACCCGCCTCCAATTGAGCTTCAAAGCTCCAAGCTCCACGTCTTTAATGGTGGAAGAAGCTTTCTCAACTATTCCAAGTTCGTCCTCAAGATTTTGAGTGAAAAGGAATGGCTAGGATAGAAGATTGCATGGAGAAAAGAAGGAATTCATCATTTATTTTTGATTTCCACCATGAAATCATGGTGAAAGGAGGTCAAGAAGCTTACCAACAGGTTGGGGGTCATCCTCCTGTTGCTCCAAGCTCCCTTGGTCGTTTTTACAAGCAAGAAGTGAAAGGGGTTTCGAAATTACCCTTTCAACTCATGGATAAAGGAGCATATATGCATTTGATTAAAAATTCATTTTAGGAGAGAGAAAGTATGGATTATCTCCTCCATTTCCTTGCCACTTTCCCCCTTCCCTTCCTTGGTCACGAGTCTATCTTCTTTGCCTCTTATTCCTCTCAATTATCCATGATTTAAAGAAAAACAAATTAAGCACCTTAAATCATATAATACTAATATCCATGAGTGAGTGGATATTTCTTTTTCTTATAATAATGTGTGTGAGTTATCCACTTCCTTTAGATATTTTCGTGCTTTTCAAGGCACATGGTCGTCCATTCTCTTGCAAACTCATCCCTCACCTTTTGGTTAAAGGGGGCTTTAATTAATATATTTATTTTTTTGCATTAAATTGAAACAAAGTTCCAATTATACTTAAATCTTGATTATTTTAATACCAAGATTCTCTCTCCTCCAAAGAGATAAAAATGAGGTGCCCCTCTCATTTTCTTTTCTCTACATGATTCCAAGAAACATTAGAGACTATTTTGAAATGGTAATTTGCATATTGAACCCTGGGTTTTGGGTAAATTGCACATTACACCAAAACTAGGTTTTAATGCACAAACATTGTTCAACAAGCTCTTTCTTATTACTCAGGCTACCACAAGCCATACCACTGCATCATTTTCATCCTTATGATGCTTCAACACATGAGGAACATCCTATCATGAAAAATTTTCAATTTAACCCCTCAACTTGGGTAATTTGCACTTTAGTCCAAAATGGGCAACACATTATTTCAACATTGTTAAAAAAGGACTAAAATTGAAACATAAGTTCCTCTTGAACCTTAATTACTTTTCAAAAATTAAGAGCAAGCATATAATTAACTTTATTAAGCAAAACACCTAGGGTTAAGGCATAACCCATGTCAGGGATGTTACAAATTATAAACCCCTAACAAGGATTTCATCCCCGAAATCCCAGATAAAGGGAGACAAATATTATCCATATGTCATCTCATCAAGTCTTCACATAACATATCAATGTCATGTTTATGCAAGGCATAAACCCCTAACATATGATGTCCATGCTATATTATGTAACCAATCTGATTCCACAATTAACCATTCTATGTGGTCAACATGAATTATCTGATACCAAAATTCCTTACCTTGGTATCCATCACATGTGCTGAAAACACATTACATTTTCATCTTTCTTTCATCCTGGGAAATTTCTTGTTATACATATATTTTTCTTGGAACCCAAGTCCAAGACAAACTGATATTCTTCTAAGTATCCATCAAATAAACAATTTTAATTTATGCACACCAAATGTCCTTAGACCCACTTGATTGCCATGTCCCTGAAAGAAAAGAAAACACAGGATCATATTCCTCTTATCACCCTATTATTATCCAGGGTTGTTCATTCATGAGAAGAGATTATCATCTCTTCTAAACTATATGAACCTTCTACTGTTCATGAGTTAATTATTCTTATTTCTTTCTTAGTTCCTTGCCATCAACATAGGAATTATATAGATGATTACTTATCATCATTTCTTAATATTATTTTCACCATGATTACTAGATATAGGTACTCAAACATTTAGTTCATCACTGATTATTGTTACCTTCCATCAAGTAACTATTACCTCTAGGTCTTCAGACCAGGGTATACATTATACTAAAACATCTTCTTTTATTTATAAATTGATTTATAATGAAATCAAATTCCTCTGTATATCAATTAGAATGTGGTAGAAATATCCATGCCACATCTCCTTCTTCATTAGGCTTCTTTGGATTGTTTCAGAATGATTACTTGATCAGAGTAATCAGAAAGATAACAATCTAGGTATGTCATACTTACCTTGCCTTCAGTAAATGAATACCTGGCCAGGGTATTCAAGAACTGAAATTAGGTAGTATGTATTTATTTTATTTTATGTTTTCATCTCTTTAAAGTTGATATACTTAATATCTCATATTTTCTCTGAGTTCCTTTTTCATCTCTTCCCATTATCAAAGAAGAAAAGGAAACTTTAAAATAAATAAGAGAATATTAAACTGAACATAAGTTTTCATCCTTCTTATCTCTTCCTCATATCCTTAAAGGATTATACATATGAACTAAAAAATAACTACCTTTCTTATATTAGGGTAACAGAAGACAATTCAAAATAGAAATTTCTATCTTGACAAGTCTACATTTTACAAGTTATCTAGTATCTTATCTGACCCAAAACATGGAGTCAGTTGTTATCTATTATTGCCTTTGTCCTCTACTACCAGAAGTAGATGGACCAAACTGTGACACTTGTCTTCATCCTGCACCTTCTGCTCCACTGGACTGAGGTCCCAGTGGGTTTTGTAGATTGTACCCTGACTGTTGGGTCACCTCATTGTTTCTTCTTGGACATTGTTGTCTAAAGTGTCCTATCTGTCCACATTTATGACAAGCTCGACCTTGACTTGATGACCTCTACATTGGTGTACTATATTGAGGTTGAACTGGTGAAGATTTTGGTTGTTTAGTACCACTAATCATTGGTCCTTGTGACTGTGTAGAATTTCTTTTGAGGTTTGTCTCATGTTTCTTTATCGTAGACCTTTCTATCCTCCGTATAGACTCCACAAATGTGGCAAACCTCTCTCTACTTTCTAGGGCAGATGCCGGGATAGACATCTCAGCATTCAATCCCTTTTAAAAAGGTTAGATCTTCTCCTCCTCAGTAGCTGCCATTTGAGGATAAAAGCGCAAAAGTTCCATAAACTTAACCTCATATTCATTTATCGACATGGCTCCCTGTCAAATCTTCTCAAACTGTGAGATCTTTTCATCTAAGTATGTCTTTAGAAAATACTTATTGATGAATTCTCTGTAGACTCAACGAACCTAGAGCTCTGATACCACTAAATTGTAGCATCCAACTCACAAAAACAAGATTTACTTAAGCGGAAGTGATCATTTACAGCAGATTATTGAAAATAACTAAAAACTAAAACCTTTTTCAAAGAGATCCAATCATAGGAAAACTCTTTCAACAAGAACCAATGTATTACATTTACATTATGGTTCATAAGTACATATCTGGTACCATCTCTTCTCGAGATTTACAACATCAACTCTCTTGTTAAAAGCTAAACATAGACAACATAAGAACCTCGAGGCATCAAGCCAAAATCTCAAAACAATACATTGAAAGCATTAACTATTAACTTCGAGGACCTGAGAGTACAGAGACGACACATAGGACATCTATCTACAAGACATGACAGACAATACACTCAACCTGAGCTGTCACTACTGTCCCTACTGCTGCTGAAGTTCTTCCTCTGCAAGATTGTTCTCAAACTCCTCTGTGCTCATCCACCTAAAAATGTTAGATCCCACGGGAGTGAGACAATTGAAAATTGCCCCAGCGAGAGATATAACTCTCCGCCAGAAACATTATTATTGCAATTTATAATATGAATAAGAGCAGATGATAAGCAGTTTATATCATTCTCATCATTAGATATTGCAACTATCTATGATAGAGCATTAAAACATCTATTCTCTTTATAAGGAATATGAAGAACATGTATATCATTTGTCTGTTATATTAACTCAACATCCCATGCTTTTCTCATGATATTCATTACTCTGATATGTCACCCATGAGTCTTTGTTGATTCTATTGAATGACCTTAGCCAACTGCTAAATAGATTTTGGTCTATACTAGACATGAGAGTGTACATCATCATGTCTTATGCATGCATTGGTCTATACCAATCCTGTATAAATATTCCAGGCATTGGATTATACCAATCCTGTGCAACTAGTACAAGCATTAGACTTATATTATTCCTGTGTATCCATTCTAGGTATTAGACTATGCCAATCCTGTGCAACTATTCCAGATATTGAACTATGTCAATCCTGTGCATCTATTCCAGGTATTGAACTATGCCAATCCTGTGCAACTATTCCAGGTATGGACCTATGTCAATCCTGTGTATCTATTCCAGGTATTGAACTATGTCAATCATGTGCATCTATTCCAGGTATTGAACCATGTCAATCCTGTGACATTATTCCAGGTATTGGACTATACAAATCCTGTGCAGTTATTCCAGGTATTGGGTTGTTACCAATCCTATGCAGTTATTCCAGGTATTGGGTTGTTACCAATCCTGTGCAGTTATTCCAGGTATTGAACTATGTCAATTATGTGATGTTATTCTAGGTATTGAACTATGTCAATCCTGTGACATTATTCCAGGTATTGGGTTTTAACCAATCTTGTGATATTATTCCAGGTATTAAACTATGTCAATCCTGTGACATTATTCTAGGTATTGGGTTTTAACCAATCCTGTGATATTATTCCAGGTATTGAACTATGTCAATCCTGTAACATTATTCCAGGTATTGGGTTTTAACCAATCCTGTGATATTATTCCAGGTATTGGGATTTAACCAATCCTGTGATATTATTCCAGGTATTGGGTTTTAACCAATCCTGTGATATTATTCCAGGTATTGGGTTTTAACCAATCCTGTGATATTATTCCAGGTATTGGGTTTTAACCAATCCTGTGATATTATTCCAGGTATTGAACTATGCCAATCCTGTGACATTATTCCAGGTATTGGGTTTTAACCAATCCTGTGATATTATTCCAGGTGTTGGGATTTAACCAATCCTGTGATATTATTCCAGGTATTGAACTATGTCAATCCTGTGACATTATTCTAAGTATTGAACTATGCCAATCCTGTGTATCTATTCTAGGTATTGGATTATACCAATCATGTGCATCTATTCCAGGTATTAGATTATACCAATACTGTGCATCTTATCACAGATTAACACATCTTGTCACCTCACACTAGGCAATAACCATTCTCATGGCTCGTAGAGCACATTTAATATCTTGTAACATCTTACTAGGTAACAATTAACATCATGGCTCACAAGGCCCATAAAACATCTTGTTACCTCTCACTAGGTAACAATTAACATCATGGCTCACCCCATAAAACAACTTGTTACCTCTCACTAGGTAACCATTAATATCTTTCTTAAAGAGCAGGATGTGATATCTCTGATGTCTTGAAGCATTACTTTCCTTATTACTTTTAACTTACTTAAGTTTATAAACTTGTATTGTATTAAGGTATTTCCCATCTTAATACTTTTATCCACTAACCTATCACCTTTATCATAAAGTGCATAGGTTATAGAACACACATTAGAATTGTCCAACCATCTTCAATGATATGGACCCATATCAGATTAAGGCATTGCATGCTATAAGGTTACCTATAATCAATCACTTTAGGTATTTCCCTTATCATTGTAATAGTCACTATTCCATTATTACGATTAGGTCTCCCATACCATCACCCTTTATTAGGGTTTAGGGTTTCACATACTATCATACTTCATTAGGGTTAGGATTTCATATACCATCACCTTTCATTAGGCGTTCACATCACATTACCCATAATTAGGGTTTACTATTCATCCCAACTAGGGTTTCTCATGGAATCAATCTCAATTAGGGTTTCTCATGGACTCAACCTCAATTAAAGTTTCTCATGGAATCACCCTCAATTAGGGTTTCTCATGGAATCAACCTCAATTAGGGTTTCTCATGGACTCAACCTCAATTAGGGTTACATCTGATATTGCCCTAAATTAGGGTTAGGGCTCAACAACCTTCTTGATTAGGGTTTCATGATCACTTCATCAAAGATCATACTTTAGAATCTTATTTTATTCATATTGAAGGCATTTGAGGCTTATCCATTACATGATTACCCTACATGTATGGATTCCTCTCTCCCTCATCCTCTCTAGGATGTTGACTATGTCAAACTTGGATAAATTATGTCAACCAACCCTTTAATTAAATACATTCAATTAGGGTTGATATACTGTATTAAAATATTGCTTACTTAAGCTTCAGGGATTAACTCATCTAGGGTTACCAATTACTTAGTACCTTAAAGGTACAACCCTAGTGATTATGTTTGAGATAAATCAATAGCAACCATAGGGTCATTTCATCTTTCATCACCTTAGGTTCCCCACTAATTAAATCATATTGAAACATCCAAACGTTCTTGACCATTGATGCTCCAAATGGTTTGAAACCGAATGAGCTTGGGTCTCCAAACTATTTGAGACCATTTGGTCTCAAATGGTCTTGAGACTATTTGGTCCCAAATGGTCTTGAGACCGTTTGGTCCAAACCATCTCAAAACCGAATGGACCAAAAATTCCTTTCAACACTTACACAATTCATGATTTCAATGGATGGATCAATTATCAATTGAGTCTTTGATTTCTTTATCACTTGAAATATTGAATCAACCTTCAATTAGACCATCAATTAGGGTTTTGAACCCAATTGATCTAGGATTTCAACTCAAGGAACCTTCTATTAGGGTTTTGAATCTAGTAGCCATAAATGATCAACATTGTGGAATTGGTTCAATTAAAACCAATGAAGCATCATCAAAATTTTGACATGAACTGACCCCAAACGGTCTTGAGACCGTTTGCCTCATCCTAACCTTGGAATTTGTGAAATTCCATTAGGGTTTAGGTCATTGTATTGATCATCAAATCAGCACTCAATTGCATTTCAATTTGGTATCTATGGACCTTCAATTACTCAACCATACTAAACCCTAGACCTCCAAATGGTCTTTGGTGACCCCCAAATGGTCTTGAGACCATTTGGGTGACCTCCAAATGGTCTTGAGACCGTTTGGGCTAATCAACCCAAAAATCTAAGTTAACCAAATTGAATTTCAGCACTTATTTCGATTAGGGTTTGCTAATTGATTAACCTTCAACTGATGAACCCTTTAGAATTAATCAATAAAATTTGGTGGGTCATCAACCAGCATCATTAGCATCAAAATTTCCAAACGGTCAACCCTGGTCAACTCTCCCAAACAGTTTGAAACCATTTAGCTTCAAACGGTTTGATAAAACCGTTCGCTTTCAAACGGTTTTGTTGAAACCAAATGAGCAAGTTTGTTGAAACCGAATGACATAGAATTTCTTTGGGAAATGTGTCCAATATGATGTCATAATCATATAACTTCGTCCCTTTAGTTCTTAGTACTTCTGATTTCATGGAATTACCCATTTCAACCAACAATTAATCAAGAAGATGAAGAAATCAATGAAATTGCAAGATTAATAGTTGAATAACAATGTAAAGGGGTTCAAGTTATATAACCCGCCTCCAATTGAGATTCAAAGATCCAATCTCCACGTATTTAATGGTGGAATAAGCTTTCTCAACTATCCCAAGTTCGTCCTCAAGCTTTTGAGTGAAAAGGAATGGCTAGGATAGAAGATTGCATGGAGAAAAGAAGGAATTCATCATTTATTTTTGATTTCCACCATGAAATCATGGTGAAAGGAGGTCAAGAAGCTTACCAACAGGTTGGGGGTCGTCTTCCTATTTCTCCAAGCTCCCTTGGTCGTTTTTACAAGCAATAAGTGAAAGGGGTTTCGAAATTACCCTTTCAACTCATGGATAAAGGAGCATATATGCATTTTATTAAAAATTCATTTTAGGAGAGAGAAAGTAGGGATTATCTCCTCCATTTCCTTGCCACTTTCCCCCTTCCCTTCCTTGGTCTTGAGGATATCTTCTTTTTCTCTTATTCCTCTCAATTATCCATGATTTAAAGAAAAGCAAATTAAGCACCTTAAACCATATAATACTAATATCCATAAGTGAGTGGATATTTCTTTTTCTTATAATAATGTGTGTGAGTTATCCACTTCCTTTGGATATTTTCGTGCCTTTGTAAGGAACATGGTCGTACATTCTCTTGCAAACTCATACCTCACCTTTTGGTTAAAGGGGGCTTTAAATAATATTTTTATTTTGCATTAAATTGAAGTAAAGTTCCAATTATGCTTAAATCTTGATTATTTTAATATCATGATTCTCTCTCCTCCAAAGAGATACAAATGAGGCTTCCCTCTCATTTTATTTGCTCTACATGATGCCAAGAAACATTAGGGACTATTTTGAAATGGTAATTTACATATTGAACCCTGGGTTTTGGGTAAATTGCACATTACACCAAAATTAGGTTTTAATGCACAAACATTGTTCAACAAGCTCTTTCTTGTTACTCAGGCTACCACAAGCCATACCACTACATCATTTTCATCCTTATGATGCTTCAACACTTGAGGAACATCCTATCATGCAACATTTTCAATTTAACCCCTCAACTTGGGTAATTTGTACTTTAGTCCAAAATGGGCAAAACATTATTTCAACATTGTTCAAAAAGGACTAAAATTGAAACATAAGTTCCTATTGAGCCTTAATTACTTTTCAAAAATTAAGAGCAAGCATATAACTAACTTTATTAAGAAAAACACCTAGGGTTAAGGCATAACCCAGGTCAGGGATGTTACACTATGTATATCAAACCATTCTCTCTATAGATAAATGCAAACACAGTCTATTTTAGCCCCATGGAACTCATGATTATATTTTACCTTAGTCTTTACATAAACTAGTTTTATATATGTTGGTTTCTTAATTTCTTGGTTTTAATAAATAAACTTTTTTTTTCAAAGGGTATGCCTGAAACATTATTTCATGACCCTATTTTTAATGTGATATTCCTTAACACATGAATTCCATGGAAAGAATTGCATGGTGCACAAATTTGGATATGAAATCATGATTTAGGGTTGGGGTTCTACCCATGTTGTATTTGTTTACATGAGATGTGCATTAATGTATAACGAACATTTTACTACAATCATATTTGGTTTTCTTGTTTTGTTTTCCAATCCATGGTATGCAAATCTTCCATTTCATACTACCACCAAAACTTTTGGGTCTACATTTGGTATTGGCTTTATGTCAAAAACTGGTTTTGGATAATATATATATAAAAACAAGTATGTATTCAGGTTCATATTTACACCATTTCATATTACAGATTTGAGTCATGGGTCTTTATACATTATATTACCATTTTCTCATTTCCACCATTTAAGGTTTGGAATTGGGTTTTGGATTTGTATCATAGAATCCTTTTCTTATTTATGCTAATCTAGATTCATGCCATACAGTTTATTCAGTCATGTCACACGACATACAATGCAAAAATATTAAACCAACCTACATATAATAAGGTGTAAACATGGTATCATAGAATCCTTTTCTTCTTTATGCTAATCTAGATTCATGCCATACAGTTTATTCAATCATGTCACATGACATACAATGCAAAAATATTAGACCAACCTACGTATAATAAGGTGTAAACATGGTATCATTTCACTCCATGGAACTTATCGTGCACTTTACACAATTAATAGGTTTTAGATATGTTGATTTCTCCCTCGAATCTTTTATATATATATATTTCATTTTGTGAGTTTCTATAGATGTACATATTTTCCCTTTAAACGAGACACCCTCTCTTTCATTTTTACCATAACTAAATTGAATGTTCCTTTTTCTATGCTATTGAGACTATCTTAAGATACTAAGAAATGTAAAGGTTAAACAAATAAGAATGGAAAAGATGAAAAGATAGGCTACTAGAGATTCACAACTTATCTAAAGGTACTTCTTAATGATAGAAGAAAAGATTTTAGGAGCTCTTCTAGAGAAACTACCATGCACCTTCTTGTTTTGTTCCCACCGGTTATGATAATCAGTAAATGAGGCCATAAGATGGTCCTCCTTTCTTTTGGTAACAACTCATTCTCTTTATAAAGACAATACCTAATATAATGCTTTAGAGCTAACTCCAACGTGTTTGATTAACAACATTTTTTCAAATTTCAATCAAAAAATGGCGTTGGAAAAAAAGTGCAGTGCAAGGAGAAGAAATCCAATGTAATTTCATTTGCGTTTTCTCTATTTCGGGCTATGAAAATACATATGCATGGTTTTAATAAATCTAGTCCCATTAGGGGTCGTCTCGAGAGCATTGTTTCATGACCATTTTCCATGTGACGTGCACCAAGATATAAATTCGCGACAAAATATTGTACAATTTCAAACCTCTATATGACATAACGATTTACCGTTAGGTTTGAATTATGTTGTATTTATTTAAATGAGAAATTCACTATTTAAAGGTACATTTTTTCACAAATGTATTTAAGTTTATTGTTTGGATTTCCACTATTTGACTTCCTAACCATATATAACATATCACCAGCACATTTTATGGATCTGTGTTTGCTTTTGGTTTCATATTAGAATTTGATTTTGGATATATAATTTATTAACAACAATTTATATTAGGGTCCATATTTGGATCACTTCACATCACCAATACAGGCCAGCCATTGGCAGAGGGAGGAGGGGGGGCACAGACATGCAAGTGCCCCACTCAACTCCATATATTTTTAAAAAAGTAGTAGTAAGTTTCCCCCTCAATTTTATGATTTTTTTAAAATAGTAATAATAGATCTCATTTTAACTCCATAACAAATTAGTTTAATAACAACAAAAATCTTTGACCAAATAATACTCTAAGTATTTGACTCAGTAAAAGTAACTCCCAAAATCACTTTAATATATATTAATTATAGAAAATTAAATTGTGTTGACTAGAATATTTGTGAATGTTCAATTTTCACAAAATGTGCACGAGAAAGTGTATTAGATGAGAATTTGTTTCCCAAAATAGCTTTTATATAATTGACTCTAAAAGTAATAAAAAATCACTTTGTTAAGATACAATTTCAAAAATTAAATGATGTTGACTTAACTATCCGTGGTCATTTAGTTTCAACAAAACATGTGTAAAGAAATTCATAGGTAGCACACTTTCTCTATAACATGTACATGACAAGGTGCATAAAAATGGAAATATGATATATTAGATTGGCAATGAAATAAATTCTTTTAATGTGATTTATGATAGACAAAGTAGATCTGAAATATAATTAAGATATAATTATGGAAACATCTAAATATTGTGATTATAATATATGTATATAATCAAACATAATGCGAAAGCAACCGTTATCTTGTGGTTGTGTCAAAACTTTTTCTCAAAATTATCTTTTCAATGACAACTCAATTATAAGAGTATACCATAAGTCAATCAACGTAACATGTACATCCTTGTAAGTTGTAGTCCTGGAGGCTAGAGCCAGATAGATAAATCTTCTAACAACTTATGGCCATTGTTATCATCAATAAACAATTGTTAGTGTTTCAACCTTTCGTTATTATTTCTTTTCCTTATAAGTTAACAACCGATGACTGACCAACACTATTGAAGTTTCGATCAATTTAAGGAGCAATAGGTACATTCTTATATATTCTTTTCAGTTGATTTTATTTTTGACATCGACATCAATTTAATATAACCGATGTAACAACTATCATAAACTAAGCATATTGGTGATTGATGTATTGGATGCACCAATACCTTTTTATTCTTTCTTGTTAACTTGAAGATATTATTAAATCAAAACTCTTATCATTTTTAATGTGAACTATTATTGATTCTTTAATTCATTTTATTTGATTTTATCAATACAATCTTAGTAGTATAAGAGATGAAGAGATATTTTCCCTCATGAATATTATTAATCTTAACATTGATATTATCAGTGGCAACAACAACAATGGAAAGATCATTCTCTATCATGAATATTATCAAAAATCATCAACACAACATGATGAATGATAAGTGACTCGGTGATTCAATGGTTGTCTATATTGAAAAAGAAATATTTAACACCACTAATAACAAAGTAATAGTACAATGATTCCACATAATGAAAATCAAAAGAAAATTTTAAATTTACTGAATGAGATTATACTTTTCATTATGAAATATATGAATATATCCAAATATTATTAGTTTGAGTGTGTTCTAGATAATAATTGATAACCAATAATATTATTAAAATTTTATATAAAGTTTAGTTAGTGAGTAATTTTATTTGCAATTGTGCCCCCCTTAGAATATGGCTAGTTCAGCCCCTACACGCAGCGGTCATTTTTAGTCGTATTACCAATTTCTCATTCCCACCATTGTAGCATCTAAAATGAGGGTTAACATTTCCATCACGGAATCCATTTATGCTTTCCAGAATTCCAATTGCAATCCATTATATATGCATTCCTTCTTAGGTCCACGACATACATGCAACTTCTTTTGTTTAGGTTGTGCTACTGCTTGCTCAGGCACATTAATGGCAGCTGCGAGTAATGTGGTAAAAAGCATATGCACTGTCTGGTCCTTTCCAATCGAACACCCTATGGCAGGAGATTTCAACCTTATGGTCTTCCTACCATGCTGAGGACAATCATCCACTCACTATAATTATGGAAACATCTAAATATTATGATTATAATATATGTATATAATCAAACATAATGCGAAAGCAACTGTTATCTTGTGGTTGTGTCAACACTTTTTCTCAATATTGTCTTTTCAACGACAACTCAATTATAAGAGTATACTATATGTCAATTACCGTAACATGTACATCCTTGTAAGTTGTAGTCCTGGAGGCTAGAGCCAGAAAGACAAATCTTCTAACAACTTGTGGCCATTGTTATCATCAATAAACAATCATTAGTGTTTCATCCTTTTGTTATTGTTTCTTTTCCTTACAAGTTAACAACTGATAACTGACCAACACTATTGAAGTTTTAATCAATTTAAGGAGCAATAAGTACATTCTTATATATTATTTTCAGTTAATTTTATTTTTGATACCGACATCAATTTAATACAATCGATGTAACAACTATCATAAACTAAGCATATTGGTGATTGATGTATTGGATGCACCGATACTTTTTTATTCTTTCTTGTTAAATTGAAGATATTAGTAAATCAAAACTCTTATAATTTTTAATGTGAACAATTACTGATTCTTTAATACATTTTATTTGATTTTATCAATACAATCTTAGCAGTATAAGATATGAAGAGATATTTTCCATCATGAATATTATTAAAATCTTAACATTTATATTATCAGTGGCAACAACAACATTGGAAAGATCATTCTCTATCATGAATATTATAAAAAATCATCAACGCAACAAGATGAATGATAAGTGGCTCAGTGATTCAATGATTGTCTATATTGAAAAAGAAATATTTAACACCACTGATAACAAAGTAATAGTACAACAATTCCACGTAATGAAAATCAAAAGAAAAATTTAAATTTACTGAATGAGATTATACTTTTCATTATGAAATATATGAGTCCAAGTCTTATGCACTCAAAATAAGGAGAATGATAAGGGAACCTAGGAAGATGAAGAAAGGGATTGAGATCTCTACTTTTAGTATATATGTCATTGAGATTAACTTCACTACTTTTTCATCATGGGTACTAGACACCGGATGTGGATCAAACATTTGTTCAAATGTGAAGGATCTGAAAAGAAGTAGACCTTTAGAGAAATGTGAGGTTGAAGTGTGTGTTGCAAATGGTGCTAGAGTTACGACTATCACGGTTGGAACATATGAGTTAACTCTACTAAGTGGACTTGTAATAAAGTTAGAGAAATTCTATTACGTACCTTCCATTCATACAAACATCATATTTGTATCTTGTTTGGACAAGAAAGGATTTGAATTTCCTATACAGAATGGAAGATGTTCTATTAGTAAATATTAGTTTGAGTGTGTTCTAGATAATAATTGATTACCAATAATATTATTAAAATTTTATATAAAGTTTAGTTAGTGAGTAATTTTATTTGTAATTGTGCCCCCTAGAATCTGGCTGGCTCCTCCCTTACACGCAACAATCATTTTTAGTCGTATTATCAATTTCTTATTCCCGCCATTGTAGCATCTAAAATGAGGGTTAAAATTTTCGTCACATAATCCATTTCTGCTTTCCAGAATTCCAATTGCAATCCATTATATATGCATAAACTCATATATACTTCACGAGGTGTCATATATGTCTCTATGAAGATGCATGCATCTCATTTTATCTCCACCATTTTTCAATTCCACCGCATAATATAAATCCATCAACATCAAACAAGTTTACATATAAGCACGTGAAAACATGATCTGATTTGGCTCTGTGGTACTCATCACTCTATTTACACATTGGTCATATTAATATATATATATATATGTATATCTTATTACTTGAGTTTAATCAAACGCATTTATGGAAGGGGTAATGTCTATATCGTTGTTACATGACTATATATTCATGTGAGGTGCACAGAAACAGGAATGCCATGGCAAAACATTATAAGTTTTACAACCATGAATATGAATTCTTAGTTTAGGGTTGGGATTCTAGTTGTATTGTGTTTGTTTACATGAGATTTGTATTAATTTTGCATTAACATTTTCCCACAATCATATTTTTTTTGTTTTAAGTTTATCCTATGGTATCCAGAACATGTATATATACCATCCCATGTTTTATGGGTACGTGGTTGGTTTTAGGTTACATTAAATTTCTATTACACATTTAATATATTAATAACATGTTGTTATTAGGTTTCAAAATTTCATCGATTCATGTTGCCATATGAGTCAGGGATCATTTTTTACATGATGTTACCATTTTCTCATTCTAATAATTATTGCTAATGAAATTATGATTAAGATTACATGAAGTACTTTCCTCCTTTGTGATTCATGGGATACACATACATACTATATGATGTATAAGGTGTTATACATTTCTTTAAATATATGCATGCATATCATTTCATCTTTATCCTCTTTATATTTTGTCTACATGATGTATAATTCTTGAATATCAGACAAACTTATGCCTAGTGAGATGCAAGCATGGTCCATTTTGGCTCTGTGGAACATATTATTCCAACTACACCTTGGTCTTTACATTCAAAATTGTTTTATTTTTAATTTTAATGGTTTCATTAAATCTTATCATGTCAGGGGTCATGTCTAGAGCATTGTTCCCTGGCCATATTTTCATTTGATGTGCATCAACACATGAATTTCCATGGCAAAGCATTGCATGGTTTGTGACCTTGGATATGAAATCATGGTTAAGGATTGGGGTTTAATTGTGTTATATTTGTTTACATGAGATTTACATTAGGTTACCACCATTTCCACAATCATATTTAGTTTCTTGTCTCGACTTCCAACACATGGTATGAAATCATGTACAAACGACCACCATCACGATTTATTGGGTTTTTAAGTTTTGGTTTTACAGTAGAACATTAGTTTTAGATATTGCAATTATTGAAAACACTTCTATACTAGAGTTCCTATTTGCATGATTGCATCACTACATGTTACCCATCTCGAATATCATTTTTCAGACCGTGTTACCATTTTTCTGATTTCTACCACTATATCATAAGGTTGCATTTGTGCAGTGGAATCAATTTCTTCTTTCCATGATAACAATTTCTATCCATGAGATATGCACACATCCGTTTATGTTTTTCCATCATAGATATCTCTATATAGACACATGCATCTTATTTCATCTTAATGTTTTTGAATTCAGTGCATGATATCCAATCCAAGAATATTATACCAACCTCTATATAGTGAGGTGCAAACATAGTCTTCTTTAGCTCCTTGTAACTTATATATCCCAATTTACATGTTTCTCCCTACATTTGAATTTGGTTTTATATATTTTATGTTTTTTCTAATGGATTCATCTAATCCATTCATGTCATGTATCATGTTTTAGAAAATGTTTCATGGCCCTGATTACATGTCAAGCTTACACCACTTGAATTCTATGGGAAATGCTTTGCACAAATTATAATACTAGATATGAAATCATGGTTTAGTATTTGAGTTCTAATTGTTTTGTGTTTTTTTGTATGAAATGTGAAATAGTTTTAAGAAATTACTTTGAAAACCATATATAGTATTTTATTTTCAATTTGATCTCATGGTATCAGAACCATATACAACATGACGTTGTTATGTTTGAAGGGTCTGTATTTGGTTTTGGTTTGCAGTTGAAATTGATCCTAGATATTTAATATATTTGAAAGAATATAAATTAGTGTTCATATTTTAATCACATCATGTTACCTATATGAGTCGTGAATCATTATTCCATCATGTTAATATTTTCATATTCCCACCATTTTTAGTACCTCAATTAAGGGTTAAGATTTTCATAATTGAATTCTTATCTACTTTACATGATTTTGTAATCCATGGGATATGTATACAATCCTATATTTGTAATGAGGTGTCACACATATCTCTACATAGATACATGTATCTCATTTCAACTCTGGCTTATTTTCAGTTCTGCAACATGATACCTACTCCATTAAGATATGATTGACCTCCATATAGCGAGGTGCAAACATGGTCTATTTGGATCCATGGAACTTACAATTTTAGATAAATCTTGGTCCTTACTTCAGAAACTTATACATATATGTATGTATATATAAGATTCTTATTTTGTATTAATTCATTTAATTGATTCATGCCATGGTTCATGTGTGGATCTTTGTTTGATGACACTAATTCAATGTGATGTGAACCAACACATGAATTCTATCATTGTACATTGGATGTTTGGTTTTGGAACCTCACATATGAAATCATGATTTGTCAGGATCCAAATTGTGCTGAATTCCTTTCTTAGAAATATTATTTGGTATTCATGTTTGAATTTCTCATTTTTGATTCCATCCCATTACATCCAAACCATGCATAGCATACCATCATCATGTTTATTTGATTTATTTTTGGTACTGGTTTTACATTTGAAATTGGTTGCAGATATTTAGTGTAACATACTAAAACTTGAATATATTACCCACACAATGCTAAGTCATTGATTTTATTAGAATAGATTTAGTGTCTAATAATTAACCTAATATAATTTTAATGTGCATTAAAACCCACTATTGTTTCCTAATATACCTAATATAAACAAAATATGTACTTTGGTGCTAATACTAGCCATACATTTATATGTAAGCCTTATGTAAACAAGGAGACATCTTCATCATACAAGGATGACCAAAATAATGAATCATTATTATGAAATAATATAGGTTGACTAACACATGTTAGGGAAATGTCTAGCAATATAGGTGCATCTCATTTTCAATTAACAATTGACTACATGTATCCTTATGTAACATAATTAATAAATGCAATTAACAATACAAATAAGGAATGCATATGCATATTTTGCCTAAATATCACAATCAATTAGAATGTCTAAAACATATATGTAAACATTTTTATATTTCATGAAAGTTGGATAACTTAGTTTAAAATCCAACATGTGATATCATATCAAAACCACAATGGCTAAATTGATAGAAATAATTATTCATGCATACTGATTTTAGAAATTCTCTTATGGTAATATAATCTTAAAATAATCTTAGTTTCCAAATATGGAAAGTATATATGAATGATAGTCATATAAATGATCCCAAAAGCTAACTAATAAGATTATGTTATCTCCTTTAAAATGAACTTTTATCATGAATAAGTTTCCATGTATAACTTTCCATAAAGGAAACATATATCTAATATGGACGTCATATTCATTTAGAAACCAAAATAGTTTAGATACCAAGAACCAAGAATTTGTTAAAAATTTTCAACAACATATATACATATATATAAGTCACATTATCCCTATCTTCACTCCTTAGTGGATCTAAAGCATCATATGAGTTATTTTATCAGTCTAGTCTCATTTGAAATCCACAAATTTATTCAGTCATATATAGTTTATTTGTCTACAAAATTAGGAAACAAATCTTAATCTTACATAATAGCCTCATTGCTGAAATCATCTCTCCCTCTTTCTCAACTCTCAAAAAGGAAATACAGGTCAAGCAAACAATCTCGTCATCCTTTCACTAGAACATATGGAATGAGTATGCCTAAGGGAAATGTAACACACCGAAACCTTTCATCTTGAGTCTAAAACTTGAATACCATGACTAGGAGATTAGAATGTGTGGTTCCTTAAAACTGACCAAAAAAGGATAAAGTTATACCTTAATGTGTATAGTTAGTACATATAACATGTATAACACAATTATAAACAATAATATATAGACTTGTAAACAAATATAACATGTTAAGTGGCATTGGGTTCTATAATCAACATCATATATCATAATACACTCATATTAACATAATAACTAATGTGTATGGTAGCATGTAAGTGAATTTATGAAATATGTCACATAGTGGCTAAAATGTCCATTAAGATGTATAATTGTGCTTAATACATGAATTGGAATGATAATTGGAGTTTTCATAAACATATATATATATGAATGATGTGCCATTCATAAATACATATTTAAAATAATTGACTAAATATGTTAACTAAGTAAATATAGAAGTTTTTACATAATAATATAAGTTGACTCTTTCGATAACAATGTGAAGATAGTGGGACTATAAATAATACATAATGATGGTAATAGTATAATATTATAATAGTATGATGGTGATGAGCCTAAGTCATAATTTTATTAGAAATAATAAAAGGAATTCTCAAAACCCAAATGTAATGATAAATTTTGTTTCTTGGGTCCCAATTATCTTGGGTGCCAAGTTTCACATTAAATAAATATTTCTACACATATTAATTTGTCTTGGGCAATAAAATATGAATTTTGATCCAAAATATTAAATATATGTTTAATGACTTCAAAAGTGGAAACAAATCCCAAATTCAAATTCTACACACCAAAATTAGTTTACATGTAAAATTTTATATTTTTTGGGCTATCTTATCTAAGTAAACTAATAAAGGAAAGATAGAATGCATATATTAATGCTAATATAAATTGGATTGATTTTATATCTTTGGTTTCTTATAGTTCCACAAATATGCTATTACACATCCCCTAACCCTTCTCATTGATTTATTTCTACCTTGGTTCATGACTTTGACCTTTCTCTGACTTTTTTGTTGGACACATATCAATCCCAAGGCCGCTGAAGTATCTCCCTCGTACGACCTTCCATGTCTTCTCTCAGGATGTGTCCACAGAGTACGTGACTTCATCTCCTACATTTCCCCAATATCCTCTCCGTATAATGTTTTCATCTCCTTTAGCCTTGTCTCCTCTTTTCTTGTGGTATCAACCCTACCCTGATGGGATTTCATCGCCTATTAATTCCCTAGCCACCTCTATTTTCCTTTCAAACCATGTTCTGACCTCCATGGCTCTTACTTGCTTAATAGGCCTTAAAATTCACATCCAATGATTCAATAGTGATGCCTTAACCTCTAGGAACCCAAGGCAATTGTTTCCTGGACCCATTCTTCTCCAGGATACTCTCCCCTACCCAACTTGTGTCACCGCGCCTCTCCAAACTCAACTAATGGATCTTGACCTTGGAAACCTCTAGTTGTCTTCCAAAAGCCTTCACAAACTCCATGTCAAAGGGAAACAATCATAGATTTGATTTAGACATTGATACACCATCTTTCCCCCTTTATGCTTTTTTTGTGAACTCTTGAAAACCTAGATTTCACTTGCGCTTATGGTAGTTCCTTTTGCATGAGGATGATCGTTTGACCTCTGATTTGACATCATAGATTCATTACGGCCCTTGATTTATGTCTTTTCTAGCTCTTCTAGCCTTCTTTTGGTTTGTTGTATTGTGGTCATGGAAGAAGGTTCTCTAGGCACTCCAGGCCATCGTGTTGGCAATGACAGAGCTCTCTTTGTTTGTAAAGAGGTAAGGAAGATGGGGAAAATATCCATTACTACAATTCCAATATGTTTTGCAACTCTAGATTGGAGCTTCGATGCTCCAAGTCGACTCCTCGACCTGGTTTACATGGAGACCAATCTTGCATTTGTTTTCCCAGTGTTACCCTTTGGCTTTTGTTTGTTTGGATTTGAGGCAAAGGGATATTTTTGTCTTTTTGACTTTTTTTGTATTGCTTGATTGCAGGAGGATGATATTGGGCTAATGAATGAAATGCTACATCATGCGTATGGTTGAAAAGCCATGTGCGAGGGCAGATTAGTCCATTGACTGTATTATTTCCAACTTTAGCATTAGAAAATCATGTTATCTTCAAAAATTCATAAATAAATATTAATAACTCTGAAAAATAAAAATAAAATATGTTATAGAGTAATTGATTTTTCTCTAACGAATTGCATGGTTTTTATCATATATTCTCATCTAATAAATATGTGATTTTCCAAGGATTTTCCTAATTGCTTAATGTTTCTAAAATTCATATATAAACATCTAAGTTAGAAAAATAAATTAAAATATGCTATGAACTCAAAAAAACATAGTATAAAATTTCACACTGTTTTGATAACATAATTCATTAATAATAAAAAGCCAAATTTTAGGTTTTATGAAACAGTGTGAAGTTAACCCTAATTTCATATATGATGTTATTAGGTCTCTTATGACTCATATGTGGACCTAGAACTGACGATGCATATGTCTAGACTCAATTTGAGGTATGTTGCATCCCTATTTATCATATTGAGAAAATAACCCATATTCATCCCTCTGTCTTGGTCCTTTGGGACACAATACCCTATAGACTTTTCTCTCTCTCCCATGAGAGACTGACTCATGTGAACTAGATGATATGAATCTTTTGTTTGATATTCTTATTGGATTCTAATTTATATCTTGTTTGCCTTATTCCATGTAAAAACCCTAAATTGAGTATTTGATACCCTAATATTCTTGTGACAGACCTATATGATCTTATATTGCATCTTATTTGTGGACATGATTGGATATTTGGTTATCAGTCCTCTAACCCCACATGAAAACCTATGAATGTTCTGATCCTATTATTTCAGATTGACTAACTTATTATTGCCTCTACATTGTGTATGGATTAGACTAATTTTATTTCTACTAATGGTACATGATTACAACATACATATGGTGCCATTTTTTCCGCCCTGAGTTTGCTTTTCCACACATTATATCTATAGAATGCGCTTATTACACATGTTATATATATGACATGCTTATTCCACCCAAGGTGCACTTTTTCCACCCATAAATTTTGGTTGAGATCCTATGGTGTCCCAACCCTACTATAAATAACCTTAGTCTATGTTTTTTACATACACTTCTTATGAATTATGATATTATTATGACAATATTTCAAGAAAAGAAATCTCTTATTATTTATTATCATTTTATTGAAATTCATATTCTCTTTTGATATCCACTTGGATGATATTTCTCCTCTTGGATGGAAAACCTTTTTATATATGTTGTCCTTTCTCCTAATTGCTCAATTCCCAATTAATATGCACATACCAACTTCCATGATGACAACTTCCATTTTGTTTTCTCTTGTGGGGTATTATTCCAAACCCTAGGTGAAAGACATTTAAGACTTGACATGAAGACATGGACCTGGCTAGTGGAGATGACTTTGGGAGATATACTTGAGATAGTTTCAATATCCCTCTACTTAGATCCCGATGTAGTTTCTTTCATGTAAGCTCCTTAATGGGAGATTGTTATGTAATCTTGCAAATTTGATTATAGTCAGGAAATATTATTCCACTACTATACTTTGGTCTTGTATACCATTATTTGAGAAATGAAAAATTTATACCTATTCCAACATAACTTTCTACTTTGTGTGGATTAGGTGGGTTTATTCCTCAAATTACATAGGGTGTGCATTCCCTATCGGGTCCCACCCTGACAAGATGGTATCATATCCATGATAGTCAGATTCTGACTATTTCAATTTTGTCTCCCTGGTTAGAACCCTTTACCTAAGTAAAAACCCTTGATGATTGTTTACCCTAGAATTGACCTGTGTTATTCATGAGATGATGAAAGGTCCATTTAGAATTGTATGGGTACACATAAGAATCATGACTAGCAAGCTCTAATTTGATGAGGATTTAGGTGCTCTTACCCTACAATCTAGATTAGCGGTGACATATCTCTTTGGATCTTAATATTTAACTTTAGGGTGGATTTTGGCATGAGAACGAGGATATTGAAATAGTAGGATAAGGAGATGTTAAATATGAAATTTTGACTTGGTTCTCCTTTTGATTTTGGACCCTATCTTTTGTTTTTTATCATATATTTTTATCATAAAATTATTTTTGTTTATACTACTATATGCACAACAAAAGAGTCTTCTAGATTTTATCAAACTTTCCTTGAACTAAGTCACAATCAAGATATTTCTAAAGTTTGGAAGTGAAACCCTAGCACTAGATAGAGTAGAACTCTAAAACTCTACTTTTATCAATGGAATGATGACAAGGAAGATGTAGCTTGTGCTAAAGGTTTAGTTGATCTACCCTTTTGTACCCTATGACTTTTTAGTTGCTTAGGTGAATCTTAGGGTTGTTAGGTTAGTAACAGAAGGACCTAAAATTTGACTCTAGGTGGATGACCTATTGGTTGGATGCATGATCTATTGAAAACATAAATGGACATAATAATAAAAACAAAAAGATGAATATGTCACCCTAATATCATTAAGATTTGTTTAATTTGGCTTATTAGGTTAAATATTTTAAGGGATGGAGAGTGGTAGGCTGGAAGTATAAGGATGGCTGGGTTTTGAGGACAAAATCCTCGTTTAGGTTTGGAATATGTAACATACCAAAACCTAGAATCTTGATTCTAAAGCTCTAATCCCATGAATAGGAGATCAAAATGTGTGATTCCTTATATTTGACCAAACAAGAATGAAGTTATACCTTAATGTGTATAGTTAGTGCATATAATGTGTATAACACAATTGTAACTGATACGATATAGGATTTAAAACAAATATAACACATTATGTGGCATTAGGTTCTATAATCAACATCACATATCATAATACAATCATATTAAAATTATAACTAATATGTATGGTAGCATCTAAGTGAAGTTATAAAATATGTTACATAATGGCTAAAACATCTAGTAAGAGGTATAATGTGCTTAATACATGAATTGGAATGATAATTGTAGTTTTCCTATACACTAAATGTGTAATGTGCCATTATCTAAATAAATATTGAGACAAAATATGTTAAATAAGCAAATTATGGAAATTTATACATAGTAATAAAATTTAACTATTTTGGTATCATTGTGAAGATAATGGGACTCTAAATAATAAATAATGATGGTAATATTATAATGCTATATTAATATAATGGTGACGGGCCTACATCCTAATCTCATTCAAACTGATAAAAGAAAATCTTAAAACCCAAATGTAATAAAAAAATCATGTTCCTTGGATCCCAGTTATCTCGGGTGCCAAGTTTCACATTAGATAAATAATTCTAGTCATTCTAATTTGTTTTGGGCAAGAAATATGAGTTTTTATCCAAAATATTAAACAATATGTTTAATGACTGCAAAAGTGGAAACAAACCCCAAATTCAAGTTCTATATACCAAAATTAGTTTATGAATAAAATTCCACATGATTTGGGCTTTCCTAACTAGGTAAACTAATAAAGGAAAGATAGAATGCAAATGTTAATGCTAATATTAATTAGATTGATTTTATATCTTTGGTTTCCTAGAGTTTTGTGAAATATGCTATTATGCATCGACCCTCCTCATCACTTTATTTCTACCTTTGTTCATGAATTTGATGGACGAGATTCTTTATATGACTTTTTCTCTAGACCTGGATCAATCCCAGGGCCATTGAAGTATCTCCCTCGCCCAACCTTCCTTGTTTTATCTTACAATGCATCCACACAATATCAAGATTTATCTCCTTCCTCGTTTTCTCTTCTCCTCTCCTTGATGTACACTGTTTTCACCTCATTAAGATTCTTCTCTAGTTTCTGTGTGGTATCAACCCTAACTTGATGGGATTTCATCGCCTATAAATCCCTAACCAACTCTCTCCCTTTCAATACTTATTATGACTTTTGTGATTCTTACTCACTATAATAGTCCTTTGACTTCACATCCAACAATGAAATAACAAAGTCCCAAACTCTAGGAACCCAAGACAATTATTTCCTAGATGCATTCTTCTCTACACAACTCTCACATATTCCACCTCTATTGCCGCACCTCCCCAAACAGACTCCTAGATCCTGACCTTGGAACCCTCCAATGGTCTTCCAAAAACCTTCACAAACTCGTTATGAAGGAGACACAATAGGGAATTTGCTTCAGACACCAGTATACCATCTTTCCCTTTTTCTACTTTCTTCATGAACTCTTGCAAACCTAGATTTCACTTGTTGCCTGTGGTCGGTCCTCTTTCATGAGGATGATTGTTTGATCTCCAATTTTACATCACACATTATATACGATGCTTTATTTTTCTCATTTCTATATCTTCTAGCCTTCTTTAGGTGATTCCCTCCTATGTTCATGATAGGTGATTCTCTAGGCACTCTAGGCTTGTAAGGAGTGGGACCTAAGAGGAGATCCACTCCTCACTTAATTAAGAGATAAAAATCATCCTATTCCAAATTGTGGAGGAAAGGAGGAATTTCATTTATTTATCAAATGGTACATATGACACAGATCATGATAGTAAATAAGTAGTAGAAACATAAACTATTACAAAGTTACATGATGATTCATATACATGTATTCCTCACCATACAAGGTGGTATAGCAAAGTAAAAAGGCACATAACTAACAAATCTTATAAGACCCCTGACCTGGATTTTGGTTTAGCCCTATTTGCTTTGACTTGATGATGTGCTTATAACCTTGCTCTAATCCTTTGAGATGATCTTAGAGTTTGTGGAGAGCTTAAGTATCCAGTTTGAGCTTGTCTGTATGATGTTTGTGCTTTCTGTTCTTGTTTTGGGTCAAATTGCAATTCACCCATTTATGGAGGTTATCTTGCAATTTCCACCTCTATAGTGTTATTTCTCTCTCTTGGTTTCATGAGAGAGAGTGTGATGCTTTGGGGCACCTTGGCTGGGCCTCGGTTGAGAGGTGAAACCCTAGTGGTGATTAAGGTTTCTAGGGCATTGATGTGCCTTGACCATGCATACCTTGTTGAAGGTTGTGACCCTTGTCTCGACCTTGAGGGGGTGTTTTGGGGGTGACATGATTGAGAAACCTCCCTTTCATTATTTGGTATCAAACAAGATAGTTGTGGGTTGTTTTGGGTTGAGACAATTATCTTCTAGTGAAGTGTCTCAACCTAGTGTGTTGGTGTTCCTTTTATCTCGACCATGTGGTAGTCGCGACTGTGACCATGTTTTGAGTGACCCAAGTGGTCAAGACCCAACATAGTTTTTATTACCATCTCATGCATGTGTGTTTTAAGTAGTTGCATGATGGTTTCTTGGGTGGACAACCGTCCCTTTGGAGCCCTATTTGTTGACACATCATCTCTTACCCTACTTCTCTCCTCCTTTGCTACATTAACCCTCTTCTCTCCATGCAAGTGACCCTTTTCGGCCTTACTTCTTCTTCCCTCTCTTTTGCTCGTCCTTGGAGTTTGGTGGAGAAAGGAGAGTTCATCCTTGGAGCCTTGGTGATCAAAATCCCTTGCATGTGGTGACTTTTGGTCATCTTCAACCTTGGTAAGTGTATGCCTCTCCTTGATGGTGTTTCTTTTGATCTTCTACCCCATCTTCTTATCTTTTCTCGGCCCTAGACCATGTATCATCCATGATGGTCTTTCTTGAGGAGTGAACCCCTCATCACAAGGGTCATCAACCATGTTTTGACAAGGTGGAACCAAGTGTGAGGAAGTTTCCTTCTCTCTTTCTCCTTCTTTTGGTTCGTCCAATAGCTTCTTGCCCTCTTTTCTTGGGTTATCTTTGACCTTGGTGTCTTCTTCTTCTTTAGGTGATCTTGTGGTTGAGAGTAAAGCCTTTGGTGGAGCTTCATCATCCTTGGTGATTGTGTTCTTGGAGCTTGTGATCCTTGAAGTGACCTTCCCTAAGACAGGTGATATAACTCTCTACATTCTTCCATTACTAGCACGATATTTACTTGCATGATGTTGTTTCTCTCTCTAAATCATAACCCTATCATGCTAGTAGATAGTACCATGTTTTAGGCCTTGGATGATGGTGGTTATCATGCTTGTTTTGCTTAAAATCTGAAACCCTAATTCTTGGTACCCAATTTGGGCGATTGTTGCGTTATGGTGGCTTTACTCCTATCTTTTGGCCTTGGTTTTGATAATATGCTTAGGGTTCGTGTATCTTGATGTTACATGGGATTTATGTTCTATTTTGGTGGTGTTACAAGTGGTTTTATCTCTCTTGCAAAAGTCCCTTCATGGTGGTTTCTCCATAACACATGTTTAGGGTTTTGATGACCATTTATGTGTAACACTTTCTTCAACAATGATCATGGTTTCTTTGGGGTTCATCTTTTGTTTGGAATGAGTTCTATACCTGATCTAAATTTAGTTTTCTCTCTCTTAAGTGTGTTTGCTGGATGATATTCTTGGTGCTTGTTCTAGGGTTTGATAATCTTGGATCCATGGGTTTGATCTTGATGACGGTTGGTGTTATTGCTGTTTGACCTTGCCTTGACTGAGACAAACATGGTCTTGATGTTTGAGGTCGAGACATGACCCTCTTATTGGATTTGGTTTGAGACATGAGTGTGATTTGTCTTGGGTTGTAACACATGGTCTTATTATGTCACTATCATGACATTGTGTTGTGGGGTGGTCACGATGTTGTGCCTATTTTGGTTCTGTTTGTAACACATGTTATGTGGATCAAAATGTCGAGTCTTGGTTCTGGTCGCAATGCCATGTTTGGGTGGTCATGACATCATGTTATGCTGATGATCGAGACACTGCTTTGTTCTTGGATGATAATAACACCATGATTATGAGGAGGTCGTGACACCTATCTGTGGTGCGTCATGGCCACGACCCTGTGTTGGAGTGTTGTAGTCGCGACCATGTGAGGGTTGATGCGGTTGAGACACCATACATGATGATGGTCAAAACATGCATGTGATGGATGGTTGATACATGCATAATACACGATTGCTACCTATGTACAACATAGTCATATGGGTACATGTATACACATAATGAGGTAATAAGATAACAAGTTAATCATAACCAAGTAATGACATTTAATCTAATATGCTCCAAGAAAGTGGGAAGTGGATCCTCTAGGGCATGGTGATTGCATAGCTATAAAACCCTAATCTATTATACAATGAAACCCTAACCCCAATTGTTGGGTCATGTGATATGTTTTCATCTCTCTCTCTCTCGAAGTGGTTATCATGTTATAATGTTCTCTCTCTCCTATTTATAAACCCCTAACCATGTAGGTGATATGAAATTGAATGACATAGCTATATGAATGCTATGGCGAATCCTGTATTATAGAGGATGGTGATTATGAGCAATGTTGTGGTATCATGTGATGATGTATATGCAAGGATCATGTGATTGGGTCTAATGACCTGGCCGTGCTTTGTGCATGGTTTGAGGTGACAACATCTAGAGATGTGATTGAGGGATTGACATCCCACAGTGATGTGACAATGGTGATAACCTTGTATGGCTGTGTGATAGTGATGATGGATTTGTGAATGAAAATGGTACAATGCTATGTGATGATGTGACAAGCTCACACGTTATACATTTCATATCTTCCAAAGTTTTACCATTCCCTATTTTTTGTAGAGTTTGCTATTGACTCGTACATTGTAACTTTATTGATGCTAAAAGGCACTTAATTGGTATAACTAATCAAGTGAAACCTTATTCATGATGTTTCCCTATGCCATAGATCCATTCTAGTGTCAGTCTTAGTGCTGGATGGTAAAATGGGTTCTCACTTAGTGGAAGCTCAGAGTTGTATACTATTGAGTATATAATTCATAGGAATGGCTGCATGCCACACCTGACAGGAGTGTAGATATGGGTCATAGCTCACTGATGTGATTCCGTGCATATACCTATGACAGTTTCACAGGATTGACTATAGACCATACCATGGTAGGAGTGTGAATTCAGGCTGTATCTCAATTTCACTTCCACTATGCCTATGTACCAAGGTGGGCTAGGCTATTTAGCAGATGACTCATATATTATGTCACTGCTGTGTTCTCATGTACTCACCATAAGGTGTTGGAGAGGTCGTGGATTCTGGCTCTTCCATTGATCATGTATGGCACTGATTTTGACTTAGCATTTGTCAGTTGGAGTATGAGTGGTATACCTCATCTCCTCAGGGCATAATAAAAGATGCAATACAACAAAGTAGTATATATGCATAAGGACAAAATGCAAATAACATTGGTTGAAGCCTTTTCTTGATTTTGTATAGTTTGATTGATAGAAAATATACATGTCCTTCATATTCCTTCTTAGAATATTAATTGTTTCACTACTCAGTGATAACTTCTTGGTATTGATTAACCTGCTTTACTTGTTGGATACATATCATTTGGTTGAATATGCTCAGTTAGTAAATATATTACCTATTTGCTTCAGTTTATCTATGCTTTAATAGACGTCGGTGTAGAGTTATATCTCTCACTGGTATGTTTGGTCTCACTCCATGGGTTTCCACATCTTTTAGGTGGTCGTGCATGGTGAGGTGGAGACCGTTTAGTAGAGTAAGAGCAACATGAGAAGTAGCTGATAAGGTTGGGTGTGCTTCTAGTCTTTTGGTGTTAGAGTCCTAGAGTCATCCCTATACACTCAGGTATTGGGGGTGTTTTCGATATGTTTTGTAGAGATGTCACTGACACGATATTTTTGGCATGTGTACCTTTTTCTGTAAAGTTATGACGGATGTATATGCATATATATGTGGAATAGATATCTCTTGTTACACATTGACCACAGGAATGATGACACACAATGATGCAAGCACCAAGATATGTGTGTTATGTGATACATGTGTCCTGTTGAGGACTTATATGCAACAAGTTTTTGGCTTTGGTGGTCTGATTAAATCAGTTTTAATTTCTTGTGTTTTTTTTGGTAATCTGATGTTTAGTTTTAAATTTTGCATTTGTTTTGAGTGATCTCATTTGTGGCACATCAAGGCATCACAGTTTGGTTGGTATCATAGATTTAGGTTTGCCGAGTTTATAGAGACCTAGAACTAGGGTTGTGTCTATTCTAGTGTCCTCTAGTTTGTCTTATAGTGACTTCTGCTTATGTAGAAGAAGAAGAAGAGTTGAAAAGATGGCTGGAGAACACGAAGAACATGTTGCTGAGAGTGGTGTTGCTGCACCAAGTGGAGGTGCAAGGAGGCAGGTTGATGCTCCCAGTTTGACCAATCCATGATGGAAAATTCTTCCTTTCATTCCTTGTTCTAGAAGTTCATGGCGACGATGACACATATGGTGGAAGAAAGCCCATTTCTCAAATGAGAGTAACAATCTCCAATGTGGAATGTCTGGTCTCGGGGAAGAATTTTGAGCAGTTGAGGTGAGTTAGAGATGTGGATTATACTGGTACAATAGATCCAGTAGATGCAGATATTTAGTTAAAGGAGTTGGAGAAAGCCTTCAAGATCCTCAACATCCTCAAGTCGGACAGTGAGGCATGCAATGTATCTTTTTAAGGGGAGTGCTGGCCATTGGTGGGCCATAGAAGAGGAGAAAAGGCATGTGCTATGATCAGATGGGAGGATTTCCGACATGAGTTCATCAATTGGTACTTCCCTCAGACCTATTTGGATGAGAAGATCAACCAGTTTGATAGGATCCGACAACGATCCATGTCAATCAATGAGTATGAAGTGAAGTTTGTGGAGTTGTTGAGGTTATGCCCCTCACGTGGCCGCTACAGATAAGGAGAGAATCTGACATTTTGAGAAGGGGCTAAGTGCAGATTTAACAATTACAACAACAACCTTAGAGAACAAAGAGCATTTTGCCGCATTTTTCCACGTTTGAGGAGTTAGTTAGGAGGATAGAGAGATCATGTGGTTGAGAAGTGTGAGAAAGGTGCCAAGAAGAGACCAAAATAGTACCAAGAAAAATCGTCAGGTGACTTTAAGGAGCCTAGGTTCTCATCACCACCGTCATAAAAGAGAGCAATAAGGCATACACAATGATCACCAAGTAAGGGCAGAGGCTGTAATTTTCCACCTACTGGAGCCCACAATACAACATCTATGTCAGTGATGGGATCGTCTAGGCCATAGTATGAGATCATGACTTGCCATAAGTGTGGGAAGGTAGGACATTTGTGGTGGGAGTGTCTAGTAAAAGGTGATGAGGTGACCCAGCCGTCGATGTAGAGCCAACAGGGCTCACAGAGACAACAATACAACAGTGGTGGAAGATGAGGACATGGACAAGCATCGTAGTCTGGCTCCACTGGACAGGTGACAACACTATTTTACACCTTGAGCCAACCAGAAGGAGAGGTCAACCTACAAGTAGAGATTGGTCATATGAAGTTATTTCATTCTGATATGTCTGCATATGCTTTATATTTGTTTTAGTTGACCCAAGTAGGAGATTGGGGTAAAGATGTGGAGGTAGTACCTGTAACATCCCTGACCTGGGTTATGCCATAACCCTGGGATTTTTGCTTAAGAAAGTTAATTAGATTCTTAATTTTATCTTGTGAAAAGTAATTAAGGCTCAAAAGGAACTTATATTTCAATTTGGGTTCTGTCTGAATAATTTTGAAGTAATGTTTGCTTATTTTGGACTAAAGTGCAAATTACCCAAGTTGAGGGGTTCACTTGCAAATGTTACTTGATAAATGTTCCTCATGTGTTGAAGCATCATGAGAATGAATATTATGCATAGGAATGGCTTGTGAAAGCCTGAGTATCAAGAAAGAGCTGATAAAGCAATGTTTGTGCATTAAAAACCTAGTTTTGGTGTAATGTGCAATTTACACAAAACCTGGGTTCAATATGAAAATTACCACTTCAATAAGGTCCCTAATATTTCTTGGCATCATAGAGCAAATAAAATGAGAGGGGCACCTCATTTGAATTAATTTGGAGGAGAGAGAATTTTGATATTAAAATAATCAAGATTTAAGCATAAATGGAACTTTAATTCAATTTAATGCAAAAAGAAATATATTAATTGGATTACCCTTCAACCAAAATTGTGTTGGTTGAAAATCAACAAGTGTGGACGTCCTTGTGCCTTGCAAAGGCAATGGAAATATTCTAAGGAGGTGAAGAACCCACTCACCTTATTATAAGGAAAATAAATATCCACTCACTTATGGATATTAGTATAATATGTTTAAGGTGCTTAATTTATTTTCCATTAATTCATGGATAATGGAAGGTAATTTGTAGATAAGGAAGATATATTTTCATGCACGGATTTGAGGAGGAAGAGGTGACACTAATTTTGGAATTAAATGATTTTTATAAGGCATTTTCTCTCTCATTGATTTTCTTATAAAAACACCCTTTACAAGCCAAATCAAAGGCTTTTTCAGAATCCACTTCTTTCCCTTGCTTGCAAACGACCAAAGGAGCCTTGGAGGATCAGGAGGACGACCCCAACCTGTTGGTAAGCTTCTTAACCTCCTTTCACCTTGAATCCATGGTGAAAATCGAAAATCAATGCATGGATTCTTCTTATCTCGATCCCCTCTTCAAATCTAACCATTACTTTTCACTCAAAGCTTGAGGATGTGCCTTGGGATAGTGAAGGGAGTTGCATACACCATTGTTTACGTGAGCTTGAAGCTTTGAAGCTCAATTGGAGGCGGGTTTTATAACTTGAACCCTTATTATTGTTATTGCATTCAATTCCATATCAATTGATGATCCTTTCTTCATTTCTGAAATTTAATTTGGTTGATTGATGCAATCACCATGAAAACCACAAAAAGTTTCGTAGGTTTAGAGCTTGATGATGATGAAATAATCATAATCACACACCTCCCCAAATATCAAATGCAAACGGTTTCAACAAATGGGTCCAAACGGTTTTTCCAAACGGTTTGGAGGTTTGGACCCCAAACTGTTTAGAGGAGTTGACCGTTTGGATGGGTTGACCATTTGAGGTCAGAACCCTAATACATGTTGGATAATGATCTAATGGATCCAATTGATTAATTCAATACATAGACAATCATCAAGTAGAAAACCCTAACCGGGTTAAGTGTTGATTTTGCAATTGATTATTTTGGAATTTTGGGTTGATTAACCCAAACGGTTTCAAAACCATTTGGAGATCACCCAAACAGTTTCAAAACCATTTGGAGGTCAACCAAGACCGTTTGGAGGTCTGGGTTGAGTATGATTGAGTAATTGAAGATCCAAAGATATCAAATTGAAATGCAATCAATATCTAATCTGATGACCAATCCAATGATGCAAACCCTAATTGATCTTCACATATTTCAAGAACAAGTTGGGAAAATGGTTTCAAAACCATTTGGAGGTCATCCGAACGACCTCAAAACCATTTGGGGTCTGGTCATATAAATTTTTTTATAATGATTCATTAGTTGCAATGGAATCAATTCCACAATGTTGATCATTGATGGCTATTCAATTCCAAGCCCTAATTGAAGGTTCCTTGAGTTGAAATCCTAGATCAATTGGGTTCAAAACCCTAATTGATGGTCTAATTGAAGGTTGATTCAATAGTTCAAGTGGTAAATAAATCAAGGACTCAATTGATAATCGGTTCATCCATTGAAATCATGAATCATGTAAGTGTTGAAAGGACTTTTTGGTCCATTCGGTTTTGAGATGGTTTGGACCAAATGGTCTTAAGACTGTTTGAGCCCAAATGGTCTCAAAACTGTTTGGGTCCAAATAGTCTCAAGATCTTTTGGGACCAAACAGTCTCAAACCGTTTGGAGACCCAAGCCCATTCGGTTTCAAAGGCAATTTGCTTAAACGGTTTCAAACCGTTTAGAGATCAAAGGGTCATGATCGTTTGGTAACATAAAGTGATCAAATCAATTGATAACTTAATGAGATGAAGGATCAATTGACCCTATATTTGTTACCAATTTATCTTAAAGAAAACCACTAGGGTTGTACCTTTAGGGTACCAAGTTATTGGTAATATTAGATGAGTTGATCCTTGAAGCTTAGATAAGCAATACTTCAATATGCTATGTCAACCCTAATTGAATAAACTTAATTGAAGGGTTGAATGATCTAATCTAAAAAAGTTTGACATAGCCAATATTCTAGAAAGGATGAGAGAGAGAGGAATCTATACATGTAGAATAATCATGTAATGGATAAGCCTCAATACTTTCAATATAAATAAACTATGAATTTTAGGGAATGATCAATGATAAAGAGATCATGAGACCCTAATCAAGAAGATTGATGAACCTTAACCCTAATTAGGGTAATGTTAGGTATAATCCTAATATATGGTAAGGATGTAACCCTAATTAGGGTGATGACATGTGAGACCCTAATGCAGGGGAATATAATTCGAAACCCTAATTGGGATGAATTGTGAACCCTAATTGTTGGTTATTGAATATGAAACCCTACATTAGAATGATGTTATATGGAACCCTGATGTAATGATGTGATATGAGACTCAAATCCAGGGTGATGCCATGTAATGATATATGAAACCCTAGTGATAGTATATTGGTCAATACACTAAAGAAGGGTGTGGCTAATATAATCAAGTAAGATGAGAATGTTACACCCATGATGGGTAAAATTGATAAACCATATGAATGGTAATATTGATACTCTAATGAGTAAGGGTAAAAGGGACAAGATAATGTCTAGATCATTATATTTCTAACTCTTTACATATGTAACAATCCTATACACCTTACAAAGATGAGGACATGAAACTCTTACGAATGATGTATGTAACATTAAATTATGATGTGGATAACATCCTAAGAGTTGAAATACCTAAAGTGGTTGATAATGGATTATTCTATATCAACAATGTTTAACCATTAGATAAGTCCATATCATTAAAGATAGTTGGACAATACTAATGTGTAACCTATGCACTATACGATGAAAGTGATAGGTGAATGGTTAAAAGTATTAAGAGGGAAATACCTTACTACAAGGTCAGTTGATTATCTTAAGTAAGATGGAATGAGGAGAAAAGTGATATATCAGGACATGATAGATATCATATTTAGCATTTCCGGGTTGTTATACCTATACCTTGATGTATCTCAATCCAACATACTTGGATAAGAAACACAAGAAGTGTGTGTTTTGTAAATTATTACAATGAATATGTAATGAATTCAATGCACTTTGATAAGTGTTGGCTAAACACTATGAGAAAGGGGTTAATCCAAGATAATGGGTATGATATAAACATACCATGGTAAGGTTGAGAGATGAGATCATACCTTGAATTGATATTCATAAATGATATATGATGAAAGTAATGATCATGAGTAAATACTTATGATAGTATTGAATGCTCCTTGAGGGGTGGAGCAATATATTAGGGTTGAACTAATGATGTAAACATGAAACCCTAACTAATGAGAAATGGGAGATCCTAACCCTAAGTTGGGTAATGGAATGGAAAATCCTATTTGATAGTAAACCCTAATCCTGATACAGGAATAGTGGTGTTACTATTGTATCACATGATGTGATAAATGATTTATATGAATGTTATCATGCTTATTAATCATGCAGACATCATGAGATGATGATCATAGCCAGATTTGAGCTATGACTTTTATATAATGACAATGTTGATTGGCCTTGTGTGCCTTAATGTTGTTGTTGCTTAGTAAATTAAAAGTAACAAAATGTACATGGACTTTATGAGTCATATGAGTAAGTTGTTTCCTAGTGAAAGGTGACAAGACACTTAATGGGCCTTGTGAGCCATGTATGATGCTTGTGTAACAAGTATCATGTATACCTCAGTCTGAGGACCTAGAGGTGATAGTTACCTAACAAATGGTAACAATGATTAGTGATGAGTTTAGGGTATGAATACCCAGTTTTGATAAGTAAGATAATGATGTTGCTGCGAGATGTGAACTTTCAAGTAATGAGATAAGGGACTGAGATCCCAATGCCTCATAAAGAACGAGAAGTGAATGATGCAAATAGTACATGTTTCTTTGTAGCATTTGTCTTAATAAGTTATGGTTTAGAACTTGGATGATGCTAAAAGAATATGATAATGTACTTAATTAAGCAAGTGATATCATATCATGTAGAGCCCTGACCATATATCCATCAGCGTCAGAATTTGCTGAATGGTGAAACGGGTGCTCCACGGCAAAACCTGGAACGCATATTTTCAATATGCGGGGGTAAATGGGCAAGAATATCCTTACGTACTGGTGAAGAGATTGATGGAAGGTAAACATTAAACCCCTCAATCCTTCATTGTATGTGTCAGAATGGATGTATCACAAATCTCCCGATGATTGGGACAGATGTCGTACACATCTCCCAATAATACTTAATTTCGGGTCGATGTAGATAAACATTAAATCTCTCGATTGCCGATGAGAGTGCAGTTGACACCGTAACTCTATAGCGAAGTTGCCAGTATACCCTGGAAAACTATCTAGCAGAGACATAAGATGTCTTGCATGTTGTCTCGTACTGACCGAGACGTGAGAGGTCTTGGAAGCCGACTCTTCCATTGACCTTGTATGGTACCGATTTTGACTTTGCAATGGTCGGTTGGAGTATAAGTGGTATACCTCATCTCCTCAGGGCATAAGTGTGGTTGTAAAATGTAATTAGCCGTATAGCATGTTTGCTTAAGAATTGAATACAGACATTCATTGGCTGATGTTACATTTCTTTTATACATCTCTAGATGATAGATGTTATTCATATCTCTTTATACTCATTGCAAGTAGATGGATGAATTATGATTCTACCATGGATAGATGAAATTCTCTCCTTAGGAAAGGAGATTATTTTACTCTATTCATTCAATGATTAATACTGTTGTTAATATATAAAAACTCATGTTCAATTTTATTATAATAAACTGCTATAACAATGTTTTGGCGAGAGTTATATCTCCCGCTGGGGCAATTTATAATTGTCTCACCCCCGTGGGATCCAATGTTTTTAGGTGGACACAGACGAAGAGGCAGAAACCCTATAGCAGAAAAAGAACAACAACATCATCTGGGACAACAGTAATATCTCAGGTGGAGATACTGCCTGTCAAGTCATGTAGTTAGAAAGTCCTATGTGTCGTCTCTATACTCTCAGGTCCTCGAAGTTTATAATTAATGTTTTAATGAATCGATTTGAGATTTTGGCTTGATGCCTTGAGGTTCTCATGCTGTCTGTATATATTGTTAATAGGGCAACTGATGTTGTAATACTCGAGAAGAGATGATACAAGTTATATACTTATGAACCAGGATGTAAATGTTATACTTTGGTTCTTGATAAAATATTTCCTATGTGTGGATCTCTTCGCAAAAAGTTTTTAATTTTTAGTGATTTTCAATAATACATTGCAAATGATTTGCGTCCGCTTAAGTAAATCTTGTTTTTATAAGTTGGATGCCACAGTACCCATCTCTTTTTGCCTTGGATTTCAGAGGCAAAATCCCTATTAGAGGTTTATGGCTTGTAAGACCCCTAACCTAGGTTTTGATTTAACTCCATTTTCTTTGGTTGGATGATGTGCCTAGAACCTTTCTAATCCTTTGAGATGATCTTAGAGTTTGTGGAGATCTTAAGTCTCCAATTTGAGCTTAGTTTGATGATGTTTGTGCTTTCTAGGCTTGTTTTGGGTCAAATTGCAATTCACCCATTTGTGGGGGTTATCTTGCAACATGACACCTTAGAGTGTTCTCTCTCTCTTGGTTTCATGAGAGAGAGTTTGGTGCTTTGGGGCACCTTGGTTGGGCCTTGGTTGGGTGGTGAAACCTTAGTGGTGATTAAGGTTTCTAGGATTTTGCTGTGCCTTGACCATGCATACCTTGTTGAAGGTGGTGACACTTGTCTTGACCTTGAGGGGTTTTTGCAATCAATACACCTCCCTTCCATGGTTTTATCTCGACCAAGATGGTTGTGGGTTATTTTGGGTCAAGACAGTTGTCTTCTAGTGAAGTGTCTCGACCTAGTGTGTTGGTGTTCCTTTTGTCTCGAGCATGTTGTGTTTTGGTGCTTTATCTCGACCATGTGGTGGTTCTGACCACAGACATGTGTTGGTTGACCCAAGTGGTCAAGACGCAACATATTTCTTATCACTATATCATGCATGTGTGTTTTAAGTAGTTGCATGTTGATTTCTTGGGTGGACAAGTGTCCCTTTAGATCCCTATCTTGTTGACACCTCATCTCTTACCCTGCTTCTCTCCTCCTTTGCTATATAAACCCTCTCCTCTCCATGAAAGTGACCCTTTTCAACCTTCCTTCTTCCCCCTCTCTTTTTCTCATTCTTGGATCTTGTTGGAGCAAGGAGAGTTGATCATTGGAGCCTTGGTGATCAAGATCCCTTGCATGTGGTAACTTTTTGTCATCTTCAACCTTAGTAAGTGTATGCCTCTCCTTGAAGGCATTTATTTTGATATTATACCCCATCTTCTTCTCTTTTCTCGGACCTAGAACATGGATCCTCTATGGTGGTCATTCTTGATGAGTGAACCCCTCATCACAAGGGTCATAGGCCATGTTTCGACAAGGTGGAACCAAGTATGAGTAAGTTTCCTTCTCTCTTTCTCCTCCTTCTTTTTGTTTTTCCTATAGCTTCTTGCCCTCTTTTCTTGGGTTAACTTTGACCTTGATGTATTCTTCTTCTTGAGGTGATCTTGTGGTCAAGAGTGGAGCCTTTGGTGGAGCTTCTTCATCCTTGGTGATTGTGTGCTTGGAGCTTGTGATCCTTGGAGTGACCTTCCCTAAGGTGATGATATAACTCTCTACCTTCTTCTATTACTAGCATTATATTTGCTTGCATGATGTTGTTTCTCTCTCTAAATTGTACCCCTATCATGTTAGTAGATAATACCATGTTTAGGCCTTGGATGATGGTGTTTATCATGCTTGTTTTTCTTAGAATTTGAAACCCTAATTCTTGGCATGTTGCATTATGGTGGATTTCCTCTTACCTTTTGACCTTGGTTTTGATCACATGCATAGAGTTTGTGTATCTTGATGTTCCATGGGGTTTAGGTTCTATTTTGGTGGTGTTACAAGTGGGTTTATCTCTCTTGCATAAGGCCCTCCATGGTGCTTTCTCTATAATGCATGTTTAGGGTTTTGATGACTGTTTATGTTTAATGATGTCCTCCACAATGATGATGGTTTCTTTGGGGTTCATCTTCTATTTGGAATGAGTTCTATCCCTAATCTAAATTTGATTTTCTCTCTCTTAAGCATGTTTTCTAGATGATATTCTCGGTGCTTGTTCTAGGCTTTGGTAATCTTGGATCCATGAGTTTGATCTTGATGACGGGTTGTGTTTTTGCTGTTTGACATTGCCTTGACCGAGATATATGTGGTCTTGATTCTTGAGGTCAAAACATAGACCCTCTTATTTGCTTTGGGTTAAGACATGAGTGTGCTTTGTCTTGTGTTGTAACACCTTGTCTTGTTCTGTCATGATTGCGGCGTTGTGTTGTGGGGGTGGTCATGACGTTGTGCCTATTTTGTTTATGTTTGCAATGAACGTTATGTGGGTCAAAATGTCAAGTCTTGGTTCTGGTTGCGACACCATGTTTGGGTGGTCGTGACACCATCTTTTGTTGACGATTGAGATGCTGCCTTATGCTTGGATGATCTAACACCCTGCTTATAGGAAGGTCGGGATGCCTAGCTGTGGTGCGTCACAGTCACGACCAAGGTGGTACTACGTCGCAGTTGTGACCCTGTGTTGGAGTGTTGTGGTCATGACCATGTGTGGGTGTGATGCAGTTGAGACACCATACATGAGGATGGTCAAAACATGCATGTGATGGATGGTTGATACATACATAATACATGGTTTCTACCTAAGTATAACATTGTGGGATGGGTACATGTATACACATAATGAGGTAATACTTAGTATTATTGATATAACCAGTTAATCATAACCAAGTAATGAGGTTTAATTTAATACACTCCAAGAAAGTGGGAAGTGGATCCTCTAGAGTGTGGTGATTGCATAGGATATAAAACCCTAATCAAACATACAATGAAACCCTAACCCCAATTGTTGGGTCATGTGATAAGTTTGCATCTCTCTCTCATAGTGGTTATCATGTTATGATGTTTTATCTCTCCTATTTATAAACCCTTACCATGTAGGTGATATGAACTTGAATGACATAGCTATATGAATGCTATGGTGAATCCTAAATTATATAGGATGGTGATTATGAGAAATGTTAAGGCATTATGTGATGTTGTATATGCAAGGATCATGTGATTGGGTCTGATGACCTGGCGGGTGCTTTGTGCATGGTTTGAGGTGACAACCTCTAGAGATGTGATTGAGGGATTAACATCCCACATTGATGTGACAATGGCGATAAACCTGTATGGTTGTGTGACAATTATTATGGCTTTGTGAATGATAGTGCTACAACGCTATGTGATGATGTGACAAGCTCACACCTTATGCATTTTATATCTTCTAAAGTTGTACTATTCCCTTGTCTTTGTAAAGTTTTTTATGGACTCGTATGTTGTAACTTGATTAATGCTAATAGACACTTAATTGATATCACTAATCAAGTGGAACCTTATTCATGTAGTTACCCTATTCCATAGATCCATTCCAGTGTTAGTCTTACTATTGGATGGTGAAACGAGTTCTCCCTTAGTGGAAGATTGAAGTTGTATGCTATTGAGTATATTCATTCACATGATTGGCTGCAGGCCATACTCTAGCAGGAGTGCAACTATGGGCCATAGCTCAATGATGTGACTCAGTATATACTTATGACACTTTCACATGATTGGTTGTGGGCCATACCCTAGAAGGAGTGCAACTTCGGGTCATATCTCACTTTCACTAGTGATGTGCCTATTATCAAGGCGAGCCAGGATGTTTTGCTGATGACTCATATGTTATGCCATTGCTGTGTTCTCATGTACTAACCACATGGTGTTGGAGAGGTTGTGGATTCTGGCTCTTTCATTGATGTTGTGTGAAATTGATTTTGACTTAGCAGTGGTCAGTTGGAGTATGAGTGGCATACCTCATCTCCTCAGGGCATAATAAAAGATATAATACAACCGAGTAGCATATCTGCATAGGGACAAAATGAAAAGAACATTGGTTGAAGCCTTGTCTTGATTTTGTATAGTTTGATTGATAGATAATATACATGTTCTTCATATTCCTTCTTAGAATATGAATTTTTTCACTACTCACTGCTAACTGCATGTTATTGCTTAACCTTCTTTATCTGTTGGATACATATCATTTGGCTGAATCTACTCAGTTAGTTAATATCTTACCTATCTGCTTCAGTTTATCTGTGCTTTAATAGATGTTGGCGTAGAGTTATATCTCTCATTGGGATGTTTGGTCTCACCCCATGGGTTTCTACATCCTTTATGTGTCCTTGCACGATGAGGTGGAGACCATGCAAAAGAGGAAGAGAAGAAAGAGCAGTAGATGATAAGGTCAGGTGTGCTGCTAGTCCTTTGGTGTTAGAGTCCTAGAGTCATCCCTATAAACTGAGGTCTTGGGGGTGTTTTCACTATGTTTTGTAGAGATGTCACCAACACGAGGTTTTTGGCACGTGTGTGCCTTTTGCTGTATAGTTATGATGGATGTATACATCTATATATGTGGAATATATATCTCTTATTACAGGTTGACCACATGAATGATGGTGTACAGTGATGTAAGCACCAAGATATATGTGTTATGTGATGCAAGTGTCCCGTTCATGACTTATATGTGATAAGTTTTTGGCTTTGGTGCTTTGAGAAAATTTGTTTTAATTTCTTGTATTTTCTGGTAATGCACATGTTTAGTTTTAAATTCCTTTTTTATTTTGAGTGATCTTGTTTGTGGCGCGTTGAGGCGTCAAAAATCTAGTCACATGCAAGACTTGTTCCAGAGGGCAACCTGACCATTCCAAACTATCCTTAGGTCCAATAACCTGTATATGATCTTCAGACATCCTTGTCTTCTAATATATCTACACCTGGGTGGAAGGGAACATCACCCAAAATATAAGAAATAAGATACCGGTCAACAAAAGTTGAGCATGTACATATAATAAACACTTTAGTTATAATATCGGGTCAAACAAGCAAAAAGATATGTTCTCACAAGAAGGGGTCTATAAGCATTTAGGTAATTCAAAAGGTTTATAACAAAAGAAATGAGACATATCAAAATTCAGATTACAAACATGAGAATAAAAGTATTGTGACATAACAATTATCAACAATCTCAATATAAAATGACAACTTCTGCATGCATAATAATGTAGACTAAATATACCTAAAATAGAGCCATAACACCATATGACCATGGCCTAAAAAATAATGGTGGAAATATACACCCAGGCAGAATATGCACACCCATTAAAAGTATAGTTGTACATAAGTACCGTTGTTCTAGATATTCTAGTCAAACTCGCAACATGCATAAATAGAGTGGAAAGACTATCATTTTATTCAATTTCACATTAAATGGCAATCATAGTAGAGGGGGTCCTACGACCCATTATAAAAGAATAATTCAACAACAATAGAAATATATGAATCAAGATCAGGAAGCATGCATGTCCAAAAATTGGATTATAGGTAAGAGTGATAGTTCAAGAGATGCCTCATTAAATGAATGTATGTTTCCATCAAATAATGCCCATAATGAAATAGAGGATGTACATACCTGATCATTGTAGCTAATGGTTAACTCAACCAATAAACATGGTCCCCAAAGTCGAATATTCATCCTAAGAACAAATTAAGTATATTAGTCAAACCAAAGTGAACCTAGGTTTACATTTTTAGTGTATCTATACATATTGGTCTTACCCAAGTTTGGTCACCTAATGGCATATTAGGAGTATTCTTATTAAGTGAACACATGATCCATACAATACATACTTTAGTACTAAGGTTCATTTTTAGCAATATAAGTCTACATATTTCTAGATTATATATAAATTTTTGGTAAAATATGTATTCTTCCCAATTAGTTATTGTAATTCATTCTTTTAATTTACATCTAATAGTTCAATCTAGTCAAAAAGATCAAGGATATATGTTACAGTAGATATTATTGATCAAACTACTCTTATTAGAGAAAATTGATGGTTGAAATTCCATTGTCAATCATATATGAATATTTTATACTCCTCATGCTGTTAGTTAGATTCCAATTTCATGTAGTAATACAATTATGCATATAGTCGCATGTATTAGTTAGATTCCAATTTTCTTGCATTAGTAGATCAATTTATCATTATGAATAAATATGAACACTACATTTTCTTTATTAATGATGGTGGTTTTTGTATCTTTATATGATATCATGGACATCATCATACTTTTTTTTATTATAGATGATAACCTAAATCCTCATGTTTTCCCTATTGACATCTTGTTGGTATAAGTGCACACATACCAATGGAATGTCACAATGAGAAGTATACTGGATTTGGGGTCGTCACAGTTGGTATCAAGTCTATATTTCACACATCAAGTCTGCATGAACACATCATTCACCCAATCATGGGTCTAAGGTAGTCCTTGAGTTAGGAATATAAAGGGTGGAGGTGTCTTGGCTAGCATATGTCGGATCTAGATGAAGTATCCGAGCTACTTTTCTTAGCACATGAGGCTACCTATGGTAGTTTAAGTCTTACCTGGTGGAATCCCTAAGTGTCCCCTTCTCTTGAACATACCTAATTTAAGGATCCTTCTCATCTCTAGACCTACCCTCTCATCTCTATCTTCTATATGTCTGATAGGAATGTGTCAATCTATTTAGAGTCCTAAGTATGACTTATTATTGATTAAGATATTATTATTAGGATGCTCCACAAACCATTACAATAATTTCATATATAATCACTAAAGGAAAGTATGAAATATGATTTAGAAAAAACAAAATGTCTAATATAGTCTAACTACTTTTCAAGATGCCTCTAAAAACTTGAACTTAAAAAACTCAGAGGAATCTTCCTCTAAGAAGAGGAACAAGCCAGAAACTCCTGAGTATCCTAATCCTAAAACTTTGGCCAAGGGTAGTTGGTAGGAACAAAAGAAGATCCTAGTAGGTTGCATGGTGGATTTCCCCCTAAAAGTAGCCTTCAATGCCAGTACATCCAAGAAGGGGGTGACTGTTCTTGACTTGGTCAAACTGAACTCTAATACCTTTTGGGGTGAAGATCAAAGTAAGGGCATGGACAAAGTTGAAGCATGTATCCTATCAGTAGAAAACACCATCCATATCCTAGATGTTACCCATCAAAAGAAGGTTAATTTTGTCACATACCTACTTAAGGGAGGAGCAAAAATCTGTTGGGAAACTTTCTGTGGAAATAAAGAGATAGAAGTTGAAACCCTATAGTGGGAAGCCTTTAAAAATCATCTTCACTATCCGTTTCATGCCCATAGATGAAAGGAAAAAGAAGGAGAGGTTATATACAGAGCTCAAGCAAGACACTCTCTTAGTTTCTGATTGAACCTATAAATATTGGCTTTTGGAGTGTTACACAACCATAGAACTAAGGAACGTCTCCTAGAGCATTACACAAATTGTCTACCTACCAACTTGAATACCCCAGTCCTCACTTTCCGTTCCAAAACCTTTGATGAATATATGGCCCTTAATTTGGAAACGGATTAGGTTATGGAGAAACATGTTGGCATGGGATACCTAGGGTTAACCACCATTAATGAAGATAAGTATAGGAAGTGCACCCCTGGCCATAAAAAGGGATTGGGAAAAAGGGAATTCAGGTAAATGAGGTTAGAGAAATAACCAAAAGCAAAGGCCTTCTCACTGAAACTGCAAGACCTATGGGCGACACCATGGCATAGTATGTTGTGACACCAAGCCAATCTATTAGAATTGCAAGAAACAAGGTCAGTTAATTGCCAAGGACCCTACTCCGTCCATAGTTGGAAACCCTATAGTGGGTGCTCACCTCCTCATAGGCACCATAATGCAAGAGTATTTGTTCTTACTAGTGAAGAGGCTAAGGCAAATACAAATCAACTGATTGAAGGTATCCCTACATATTTTCATTTACCTAAGTTACTTATCTCATGTCTTCAATTTATTCATTATTAATTACTCTCTGTAGGATTCCTATACCTTAATGATCATCATGTTAGAGCCTTATTTGATTCTAGATCTAGAAATGCTTTCATATCACAAAATTTGTTATCTAAGATGTTTACACATAAAATACCTAGGATATATTTTCTATGTGACAACTCCTAATAGAAAAACATTGTAGAAAAATGACATATTTCCTATAAAATTTGAAAATGATGACATGCCCTTTGAATTTATTCTCTTGTCAATGGAATACTTTGGAAACATACTTGGTATGTATTGGTTGTTCAAGTGTAATGCACATATTGATTGTAGGGAGAACAAGGTAGTCATCTCTCCAGCTAACTCTAATCTTGTGGTGTTCCCTAGGGGAAGTAGATTCTGTATTGATGTTATAAGTCCCTCTCTCAAATCTAAAAATCTTATTTATAAAGGATGAAAAGTATCCCCCCATTTGTCTTAAAGACCTGTCCTAATATCAGACCTGTAGAAAGTCTGGAGGTGGTGCATGATTTCCTTAACATATTCCTATAGGAGCTTCTTGGGCTGCCTCCTGACTGAGACATTGAGATCTCCATTGACTATCTTCCTAGAACCACTCTGATTTCTTGGGACCCATATAGGATGTCTCTAGATGAGATTTTGGAGTTCAAGAAACAATTGCATTAATTTCTAGATAATGGTTTCATCTATCTCAATGATTCCCATGGGGGTGAACTTGTTCTCTCTATAAAAAAGAAAGACGGTTCTATGTGCATGTGTATTGACTACCGCATGTTGAACCAATATACTATTAAAAATAAGTATCCTCTTCCCCGCATTGATGACCTCTTTGATCAACTTCGTACTGTGAAAGTCTTATCCAAATTTTACCTTTTCTTTGACTATCACCAAATTAAGGTCAAATATTCTAATGTTCCTAAAATTGCACTTTGAACTTGTTATGGTCATTACAAATTTCTAGTGATTCCATTCGGGTTAACCAACACCCCTGGAATATTTATGAATCTTATGAACAATGTTTTACAAACCTATCTTGATGAGTTTTTTGTCATGTTCATCAATGATATTTTGATTTATTATAAGCATGTGGAATTTTTTTGAACACTTTATGGCATTCATAGAAGTCCTTCAGCCTTAGAGTTCTGTGGGAAACTATCTAAATGTGAATTATGGATTGATAAAGTCATGTTACTTGGTCATCATTTCTGGGGGTAGTATATTTGTAGATACTACAAAAGTCAGTAGTTTCTTAGGTCTATTTTGATATTATCATCTCTTAATCCCCAAATTTCTCTATATTTTCACTTCATGTCACGAAGCTCACTCAGAAGGGTGAGTGTTTTATATGGTCAACTGTTTTTGATCTAGTTTCTTGGAGCTAAACTAGAATTTGACATCATCACATATTTTGACTTTAACCTCTAACAATAAAGGGTTTATGATTTTCACTAATGCTTTGAGGAATGAGTTAGTCTGTGTTCATGAGCGGGATAAGAAAGTACTGGCTTTTTCTTCAAGGCAAATAAAATCAAATAAACTTAATTATCACATACTTAATTTGGAATTGGCTCCAATAATCAATTCTCTTAAAATCTGGAGGCACTACATGTATGGGTCAACATTTGATATCTTCAGCAACCAAAAAATCTTGAGGTATATCCTAACATAGAAAGGATTGAACCTTCATCAAAGTTTATGGCTCAGGTATCTAAAGGACTAGAATTTCACTATTGCCAATCACTCGGGTAAGGCAAGTGTAGTCGCTGATGCCCTTAATAGAAAAATAACAATATGTACATCTTTATATATTCATGAGTGGAAGAACATGGAGGATTTGATGGATTGGAAGTCACACTTCATGCATGATCATGTTCATTTCAACAATATTTTCATCGTCCAGAGTTACAATATGAGTTACTTGAGGCACAAAAGGCTAGTTCCAATCTCGAAGAACTCTCTTGTCTAAACCTCAAAGACACTCATATGTGGGCCCTGATGATGGTATCCACTATAAAAATAGGATGTGGGTTTTGAAATAATCAACTATGAAGACTAGAATTCTTAGTAAGGCATACGGGTCAAAGTACATAGTTCATTTAGGAACAACCAAAATGTACAAGGACTTGCACTAACACTTCTAGTGAAGGGGTATAAAGCATGACATTAGGGTTGTCAATGGGTAAGGGTAACCCATTTACCCTTACCCATACCTCGTGTGACACACCAATCACTCCAATCAAGATTTCTCAAAGCCAAAGCACATGGTTAACATATAACATCTACATTACCACAAAATAGGGTAAATTAAAACTGATTAAAATAACCATCTTAAGCGGAAACATATTATGTCAAGGTCCACAAAATGCACCACATATATTGCATACCATACTATAAAGGTATTACATCACTGTACAATGTCCATCTTTCCACAAACCTATTACAAAAGATATCATATTTGCATATACAAGCCATACATGTACAACCAAGGCCTACTACCAAAAACCTCATATCGATATATAATATCTACAAAACACCCCTTCCAAGACTTGAGAGTACAGGGAAAACACATAGGACTCTATTACAAAACACTAGCAACATATCCAACCTTATACCTTCACCGATCTCTTTGCTTCTCTTCCTCAACATCACAATCTCTACCACGTCACTGATGACTACCTAAAAATATGTGGAAACCCACATGGTGAGACCAACGTCCCATGAGAGATATAACTCTTCACCAACAACTATTGTTAACACAAATTACAATACTTAAACATGAAATAACATTATTAACAAGATGAGTAGATTCAACTAAATGAATAGTTAAAACTGTCTACACAAGTTAAGTAGATTAAGCAGCTACAACTGATAAGTAGAACATCATATACTTTTTAGAAGGAATATGAAGAACATGTATAACCATTATCAACTCAAAATATAAGAACAAGGCAAGGGTAAACATCCAATGTGAATTGTCTTTATCCTTATGAAGATATACTATACGGTTGTATTACGTCTTTTAAGCCCCTGGCGATGAGGTATACCACTCACTCCAACTGACCACTTCTAAGTTGAAATCAATGGCATACAAGATCTAGAAGAGACACTCTTATGATCTCCTCTGCCCTCGGTTAGTATGAGTCCACAGTAGTGGCATATAGAGTCCAACTACATTACAATCTAGTCTGCCTTGGTATATAGGTCACAAACACTAGTGAATAGGGTATACAAACCCAAACATATAAGCTACAACGACAACTGTCCTCTATCTCATCATATATACTGAGATATGACTGCAACCATTATTGTACCAAGGCATGACCACAACCATCCTCTAAATCATGGGATCAAGATATCAAGGACACTTAGTCACTTGCACCTCACATACTCAACAATATGCACTCCAAGTTTCCCTTAAGAATACCCATTTTACCATCCAACAAGTTTTGACACTAGAATGGATATATGGCACATGGAATCTACATGATTAGGGTTTCACTTGATTAATGATTGCCAATTGATATTTTTTACTGCATCAATAAAGTTACAACATACAAACCCTAAACTGATTCTACAAAGATAAGGATAGATTGCAACTCCAATAGATATAAAACACATTAAGCATAAGGCTGATCACATCACCACATGATATTGTCTCACTACCATGCACACGACTATCACCATTATCACATCACTATGGGATAACAAATCCCTCATCACATCCTAGAGGATATCACCACAAATTAGGCACTAAGCCTCGACCAAGGTCATAAGACCTAATAACATAGTTTCTACATAACATGATTATCTCATCATGTTTCATCAAGGCTCATAAGCACCATATGTGTCATACACATGATACCAAATCAATCGTTAGCCATGATTCCCATTTAACCTGCAAGTTGGGTTTGCAACAAGTAGGAGAGAGAAAATGATTCATAAAAAATGATTCATCAACATGCTAATTACTCAAGCAAATAAGCATTATTCACTATGTTACTCAAATTAGGTTTAGGTTTAGTCATAGCTAACCAATTAGGGTTTTCATAACCGCAAATAACAACCAACCCAAAAGTACATTATAAGATCAAGCATCACTATCATAACCAAATGATCATGGAAACCAACAAAGTGTAGCAACCATAACAGGTGTAACACCACTACTGACTGCTAGCATTGGTTCCCTAGAGACCTTTAGGGTTAGGTCCATCATATTGAGCAGACAGATAGATTAATGTAGCGATCTTTAGGGATTGACCCTTCAACGTGGCGACCAATTTACATGATTAGATGTAACAACCACAATAGGAATCAAAGCATAGTGATCAGAATCAAACCATGCATAGCAACCGCAAGAAAGGACTCCATGTGTAAGGACCGCAAGAGACAACTACTTCAACCAACACATAACGATCCTGAGACTTAGAGAAACACAACGACCATGTAAGGTCAAGGGAACACACAGTGACCATTATAGAGACATGATAACCAAAGGAGTTAGGGTTAGGGTTATATCAACCAAACCAAAACCCCAAAACTCAATGTCCATCATGGACCTAGAACCACTTGAAAACTAGAGATCATGACAAATGAACATATGTGTGACATCAAGAATCTAAAGCATCACTAAGGTAAAAACTCCATGCAAATGATAAAAACAAAACCCTAAAACATGATCATCACAAGGTCAACATAAACACCACAATAAGATAGAGAAAACCAAACATTGTTTACATGCATGTGAGAATCAAAACTCCATCTTCAAGAGATAAACAAATTCATGATCATGGTGGTAAAACCAAATGTCCAAGATGTGCATGTAAGAACCAACCACTCCACCATCCATTAGATTTCGGGTATAAGAACTAGGGTTCAAGAAAAGGATTTAATATATGTATAATAACTACATAATTATAAACCCTAATTTAAGGTATCATCATAAAGCAACTTGAAATCACATTTTAGATATGGACAAACTTACATGTAAGACTAAGTGAAACAATACTTGAGGAGAGAGTTATATAACATGCCTTGGATTGTGAAGAACATCTCCAAATCCAAGAAGCTCCAAGAGTGATGAGAAAGCCAAAGATTGGACAAATTCCATGGGCAAGCAAGATAATATCAAGAGAAGAAGAAGAAACCTAGGTCAAAGGTGCACAAATAAGAGAGGGTACAAACCCTAGACTGAAAAAGAGAGAAAAGAGAAGATATTCATCTCACTTTGGTAATACCATGCGAGAACCATGGATTCGACCTCTATTGGAGAGAAGCTCCTCAAGAAAATCACAATGGAGAACCATGGATTGTCAAAGATAAGAAAATAGAGGGGTAGGATTGCAAGAAAATGAAAACAAGTAGGATAAACCACTTACCATGATCAAGGATCACCAAAGGATCAACAAAAGAGAGATGATCCAACCCTAGATCACCAGATGCAAGGGTTCGACCTCCTTCTTCAAGGTGAAGCACCTCCACATTCACCACCAAGAACAAGGGCCAACTCCACAAAAATAGAGAGAAGGAAGAGAGAGATAAAGGGGCCACTTCCATGTTAAGAGAGGGGTATAAATATCCAAAGGTAGGAGAGAGGTAAGATAGCTAGGTGTCTTGCACATAAGTGCCACTTGTCCTCCACATAACATCCATGCAAGCACTCAACTCAAACATGAAACCAAGATTGTTAAAACCTAGGTGAGGGTAGAGAGCACATAGGTCTAGAAGGTGCTTTACTCAAAGAAGAAAAATGGCGACCTACAAAGGGTTGCGACCACTACAAACATGATGACCAAAACATAGCAACCTAGGAGTCAATATTATAGCGACCACTGTGAGCACATAGAGACCATAGTTCTCACACCCAACAAACTTCAACTACAACAAAATACCAAGGGAAAGAACATTAGTCACAAAAATACAAAGGGTCAACGTCAACATCAACATCAACATCAACATCAACATCAACATCAACATCAACATCAACATCAACATCAACATCAACATCAACATCAACATCAACATCAACATCAACATCAACATCAACATCAACATCAACATCAACATCAACATCAACATCAACATCAACATCAACATCAACATCAACATCAACATCAACATCAACATCAACATCAACATCAACATCAACATCAACATCAACATCAACATCAACATCAACATCAACATCAACATCAACATCAACATCAACATCAACATCAACATCAACATCAACATCAACATCAACATCAACATCAACATCAACATCAACATCAACATCAACATCAACATCAACATCAACATCAACATCAACATCAACATCAACATCAACATCAACATCAACATCAACATCAACATCAACATCAACATCAACATCAACATCAACATCAACATCAACATCAACATCAACATCAACGTCAACATCAACATCAACATCAACATCAACATCAACTAAAGCATCCTTGCAAAACCCTAACTCAACACATGATGCCGCCTCATCAAACAAGGTCTAAAAAGGAGCCACTAAGAATAATTCTCTCTCTAATGATGATAAAACATAGAAGGAACATCAAACATGTGAAAAATTGCAAGATAAACCCTCAACATGGGTAAATTACAATTAGGTCCAAAACAAGCACACAAAGGCATAACTAGCTCAAACGAAATTCAAACTGGACCAAACTGAGAACATAAGCATGTCACATGTTATTAAATTGCATCACATGATTAGATTCAGGTTTCAAGCATCTAATTATGCTAAAGTCAAAGATTAAGAAAAAAGCTAGGTCAGGGGTATTACAACCATAAACCCCTAAAAGGATTTCACCCCTAAAATCCTACTCGAAAAGAGATGGGTACTTCCTATGCATCTTGTCCTCCAACTCCCATGTGGATTCTTCCACACCATAGTGATGCCACAAAACCTTAACCAACACTATATCCTTCTTCTTCAACTTCTTCACCCTTCTATCAAGGATCAACACATGACCCTCCACATACGACACATCCTCCTCCAACTCAACCTCTACAGACTGCAACACCAAAATGGTGTCAGGGTGACACTTCCTCAACATCAAAACATGGAAGACCGAATGCAACCTGTACAACTCTAGAGGTAACTCCGACCTATAGCCACCTTCCTAACAGGTGCCATCATAGGGTATAGTCCCATAAACCTGGGAGCCAACTCACCCTTCTTTCTAAACCTCAACACACCTTTCCAAGGAAAAACCTTGATATATATCTTGTATCTTACTTGGAACTCTAAAGGTCTGTGATGATTATTAACATAAGCTTCTCTCTCTCCTGGGCTGCCTTCAGCTGCTGCTATATCATCTTAATCTTCTTTGTTGTCTATTGTACAAGCTCAGACCCCAAAGCTAATACTCGACCATTTCCTACCAACATAATAGAGAACAACAACATATCTCATAAAAAGCCTCATACGGTGCCATGTGTATGCTCCTTTGGTACCTATTTTTGTAAGCAAACTCTATCAAAATGAGGTGTGAATCCCAATTTCCCAAAAACTATCGAACACAAGCTCTCAATAGATCTTCCAATGTCTGAATAGTCTTCTCAAACTATCCATCTATTTGTAGGTGAAATGACATACTGAATCTCAATTGCATACCCATCATAGCATGCAGGTGCTCCCAAAAGTGACTAGTAAACTGAGTATCTCTATCAAATACTATCATTATTAGGATACCATGCAAACGGAATATCTCGTCAACATACACATATACTAACTTCTCAACTGTATACATCATCTTCACAAGAAGGAAGTGTACTGACTTGGTCAACCTATCCACTATCACCCAGATGGAATCATGAAATTTAGCTATCCCAAGGAGACCAAACACAAAGTACATAGTTATATGATCCCATTTCCACTGTGATATAGGTAGCATTTGCAACATCCCTTAGGTTTTCGATGCTCAACCTTAACCTGCTGACATACAAGACACCTTGCCACAAACTCAACCACGTCATGCTTCAAACTAGGCCACCAAAATAGTTCCTTCAAGTTATGGTACATCTTTGTGCTACCTGGATGCATAGCATACATCAAGGAGTGAGCCTCCTCTAAAACCATCTTCTTCAGACCATCAACATCAAGAACCAATGCCCTATCATGGAAACACACTATCCCATTCTCTGCCATGTGGAATCCATCACACTTCTTATTACCCAACTCTGATCCAATTTTTTGTATCACAATATCATCACACTATGCATTTCTAATATGTTTTCTCAATGTGGGATTCACTTGTAAGCATGCTAGCAGGCCTGCCAACACAGAGACTTCCAACTTCACATCCATATGATGCAAGATCACAAACACATATCTCTTATGCCACACCAAGGAACACAATTGTGCCTTATCATAAGAAGATGACAAATAATACTTCCCACTCAAAACATTAATCACCACATTTGCCTTCCCTAGATGGTAGTCTATGGTGCAATTATAGTCCTTAATCAACTCCATCCGACGCCGCTACTACATATTCAGTTCTTGTTTTGAGAAGATGTATAGAAGGTTCTTATGGTCGGGGAAGATTTGATACTACTCACCATAAATGTAGGGTCTCCAAATCTTCAAAGAATGGACCAAAGTTGCAACCTCTAGATCATGCTTCAGGTAGTTCTCCTCATGTTTCTTAAGCTGTCGTGAAGAGAAACAAAACACATTCTTGTCCTGCATCAACATACAACACAAACCATTCTTTGACGCATCACAAAAGATGATATAACCTTTCCCTTGCTCAGGAAACACTAATACTGGTGAATTGGTCAACTTCTCCTTCAAAAGCTAGAAAGAATGTTGACAGTTGTCATCCCAAACAAATGACACACCTTTCCTTGTCATCGTAGTTTGGGTAACACCACAAAACTAAAGTTCTTGATAAACCTCATGTAGTAGGCTGCCAAGCCTAGGAAAATGCAAACCTTTGTCAGTGTCTTCGGTTTCTCCCACTCTAACAGTGACTCCACATTCTTTGGATCCACATAGAATCCTCTAGAAGATATCACATATCTAAGGAAAGATACCTCCATCATCCAAAAATCACATTTATTGAACTTGGCATATACTTGTATTGCCTCAACAATGTCAAAGCATGTCATAGATGCTACTCATGCTGATGGTTCTCTTGGGAGTATACTAGGATGTCATCAATGATCACAAACACAAACTGATTAAGATAAGGTTGGAACACCATGTTCATCAGGTTCATGAATTTGGCCCATGCATTGGTTAGACCAAACTACATAACCACAAACTCATAGTGACCATACGTAGTCCTAAAAGTTGACTTGGGTATGTCACCTTCCTTGATCTACAACTGATGGTATCTTGAACTTAGATCTACCTTAGACAATGCTACAACAACTCTCAATTGATCAAATAGATCATCTATCTATGGTAAATGGTACTTGTTCTTGATCATCACCTTGTTCAACTACCGATAATCGATGCACAACCTCATAGAGTCGTCCTTCTTCTGTACAAACAACATGGGAGCACCCCAAGGGGAAGTTCTCAATTTGATAAAGCCCTTCTATAATAGCTCATGTTAATACTTGTTTAACTCTTTCATCTCAGATGGTTCCATCCTATACGGTGACTGTGCTATTGACTATGTACCAGGAACCTGATTCATCTAAAAGTCAATCTCTCTAGGAGGGGGAACACTGCAAAACTCTTCCAAAAACACATCCTCAAACTCTCAAACCATAGACACCTCATGGGTACTAGGAATCCTCACTTTGGTATCCACCACATTCTCTAAGAAAGATTCACACCCTATCTCATCAACCTCTCTACTATTATAACTAACACCATGCACATCGGGAGAATATTCCTATCTCCTTGGAAGACCCACAAAACATCTGTGTCAAAGAACATTGCCAATTTGGAAGTACATTACAAGACCACTCGGTACTTATCTAAGGAATCCATCCCAAGGAGAACATCAAATCCATGCATGTCAAGTGGTATAAGGTCCACTTGAATGTCACGTCCTGATAAAGAAAGAACGTATGATGGAAACACCTCCCGCAACTTGACAGAACCAACCAAAGGGGTTTCTAAGTGATGGCTATATGACTAATAGGAAACAAACAACTATCTATCAAATCTCTGGTGATAAAAGAGTGTTTCACACTTGGGTAAACCAATATATATATAAAATAGGTTGAAGACAAATCAAAATGAAATAACTCCATCAAACATGTTAAAACCCATGGATTAACCACTCCCTTTGACTAACTCATGGCATAGAATCAAGATGTTGCCTTTTGTTACTCACATCCTCTACTAGCATGCCAAAAAGATCCCACCTATGATGCTTAACCACATCCTCTGACTCCACCACTACTGAATTGTGTTGTTGCTATGACCCTTGCTGGCTCTGTCTCAACCACAGTGTCACATCCTCATTCTTCATAGGACAAGACTATATGATGTTCCCTACCTATCCACACTTATGGAAAGTCCTTGAGTCATACTATGGCCTAGACAACCCTATCAATGATATTGACGTTGTGCTTTGAGCTCCTACTGGTGAAAAAATCTAACCTCTACCCTTGCTCGATGACTAATAAAATGGCACTCTAGACTTCTACTATGATAGAGGTGATAAAAACCTTGGCTTCTTGAAGCCTCCAAAACATTTCCTATGAAACTGAGATGCTCTCTTCTTAGATTTCACTTCACACTTCTCTATTGTCGATTACTCTATCCTTCTCACAGACTCCACGAACGTCAAAAAATTCTCTATGTTCTCTAAAGCTGACACCATTGTTGTCAACTCTATGATCAAACCCTTCTCAAAATGCCAGATCCTCTCCTTATCAGTTGAAGCCATGTGAGGAATAAACCTCAACAACTCCATGAACTTTGCCTCGTACTCATTGATTGTCATAGATCCCTGTCAGATATTCTCAAACCATGAGATTTTCTCATCAAGATACATATCTAGGAAGTCTTAGCTCCTGAACTCCTGTCAAAAATACTCCCAAATGATCACCACACCAATTCCCTTCTCTTACTTAGTGGCCCACCAATGGATAATACTATCCTTCAATAGGTATACCATATGCTTCACCTTATCCTCTTCAGGGATGTTGAGAATCTTAAAGGCCTTCTCTAGCTCTATCAGCCACATATATGCATCAATTGAGTCTGTCATACCCACATAATCCAATTCTCCAATGTGTCACAACCTCTCAAAGGTCTTCCTAGAACTTTATGATTCCACATTGGGAACAACAACCCTTGGTTGTGATGTGGGCGCTCTATCCACCATGTGCAAAATTGTGGCCATAAACTATCCGAACATTGACTATAAAGTGGGATTGGATGGTAGATGGGTTGACTTGAGGAACTTCAGGCACTCCATCTACTCTTACCTTCCTCCTCGCACCACCTTATGGTGTACCAACACTACTCTTAGCATATTCTTTGGGTTCTCTAGACATATCTTCTTCTTCTTCTGCATAAGCAGAAGCTGCAATTAGGTATACTGGATAATGTAAAAACAAAAACAACCGTAGTCCTATGTCCCTATAGACTTAGTGAATCTAGAGATATAATACCAACAAAGTGTGACACATTGATCACATCCACCGATATTACTCAAATCCAAAACATATGATTAATAGATAACATCCATATTACCAAAAGAGGGTAAATTAAAATTGATCTTAGATAACCATCTTAAGTAAAAAAATCATGTGAAGGTCCACAAACTGCACCACATATATCACATACTATACTATAAAGGTATTACATCACTGTACAATGGCCATCTTTCCACAAACCTATTAGAAAAGATATCCTTTTCAGATATACAATCCATACATGTACAACCAAGGCCTACTACCAAAAACTTCGTATCGATATTCAATGTCTACAAAACACCCCTTCCAGGACTTGAGATTGCATGGATGACACATAGGACTCTACAAAACACTAGAAGCATATCCAACCTTCTGCATTCACTGATCTCCTTACTTCTCTACTTCAACAACACAGTCTCTACCACGTCACTGATGACTGCCTAAAAAGATGTGGAAACCCACGGGGTGAGACCAACATCCTAATGAGAGATATAAATTTTCACCAATAACTATTTTTAACACATATTATACTTAATTAGGAAATAACATTATTAACCGGATGAGAAAACTCAATTAAATGAAGATTTAAAATTGTCAAAACAAGTTAAAAAGATTAAGCATCTACAATTGATAAGTAGAACATCATATACTTTATGGAAGGAATATGAAGAACATATATAACCGTAATCAACTAAACAATATAAGAAATAAGGAAAGGGTAAATATCCAATGTGAATTGTATTTAACCATAAGTAGATATACTATACAACTATATTACATATTTTAAGCCCCTTGGAGATGATGTATACCACACATACTCCAACTGACCACTGCTTAGTCAAAATTAGTTCCATATAAGATTTAGGAGAGTCGGACTCCTATGATCTCCTCCACCCTTAGTTAGTACGATTCCGTCATAGTGACATATAGAGTCCAACTGCATAACAACCTAGTCCATCTCAGTATATAGGTCACAACACTAGTGAATAGGGTGTACAAACCCAAACATCTGAGGTACAACTGCAACTCTTTTCTATCTCATCATATATACTGAGATACTACCACATCCATTCTCCTATTCAACCATGAACACAACCATCCCTAAATCATGGGATCAAGATGTCAAGGACACTTGGTCACTTGCACCTTGCATACTCAATAGTATGCACTTTGAGTTTTGCTTAGGAATACCCGTTTCACCATCCAGCAAGTTCTGTCACTGGAATGGATCTATGGCACATGACATCTACATGATTAGGGTTTTACTTGATTAATTATTGCCAAATAGGTATCTTTTACTACATCAATAAAGTTACAATGTACAAAACCTAAACATATTCTACAAAGGTAAGGGAAGATTGCTACTCCAGAAGATATAAAACACATTAAGCATAAGGTTGATCACATAACCACATGATACTGTCTCACTGCCATACACAAGGCTATCACCATTATCACATCACTATGGGATAACAAATCCATCATCACATCATTGGAGGATATCACCTCAAATTAGGCACTAAGCCTCTACCAAGGCCATAAGACCTAATCACATAGTTCCTACATAATCATTATCTCATCACGACTCATCAAGGCTCATAATCACCATATATGTGTCACACACATGATACCACATGAATCATTAGAAATGATGCTCATTCAACCTGCAAGTTAGGTTTGCAACAAGTAGAGAGAGAAAATGATTCATCAACATACTAATTACTCAATCAAATAAACATTATTCACTGTGTTACTCAAATTAGGATTAGGATTACTCATAGATAACCAGTTAGGGTTTTCATAACAACACATAACGACCAACCCTAAAGTACACCACTTCCTACATTCTTGGAAGCCATAATATCAAGCATCACTATCATAACAAAATGATCATGGAAACCGATAAAGTGTAGCAACCATACAAGGTGTGACACCACTAACAACCGCTAACATTGGTTTCCCTAGAGACCTCTAGGGTTAGGACCATCATAGACCGCAAGGATAGATTAGCCTAGCGACCATTAGGGATTTACCCTTCAACAGAGCGACCAACTTACATGATTAGACGTAGCGACTACAACAAGCATCAAAGCATAGCAAATTGTATCAAACCATGAATAGAGACCTCAAGAAAGGACTCCATGTATAACAACAGTAAGAGAAAAATACTTCAACCAACACATAACAATCATGAGACTTAGAGAAACACAACAACCATGCAAGGTCAAGGGAACACATAGCGACCATTATAGCAACATGAAAACCAAAGGAGTTAGGGTTAGGGTTATAAGACCAAACCAAAACCCCAAACCTCAAAATCCATCATGGACCTAGCAACATTTGAAAATAGGAGATCATGGAAACCAAAAAAATGAGTAACATTAAGAATCAAAAGCAAATTCCAAGGTAAAAACTCCATGAAGATGATAAAAACCAAAACCCTAAAACATAAACATCACAAGGTCAACATAAACACCACAATAAGAGAGAGAAAACCAAACATTGTACACATGCATGTGAGAATCAAAATTTACATCTTCAAGAGAGAAACAAAATCATGATTATGATGATAAAACAAAAGTGTCCAAGATGTGCATGTAAGAACCAATCCCTCCACCATCCATTATATTTCAGGTACAAGAATTAGGGTTCAATAAAAGGATTTAATATATGAAAGACAACCACATAATCATAAACCCTAGTTCAAGGTATCATCACAAAGAAACTTGAAATCACATTTTAGAGATAGATAAACTTGCATTTAAGATTAAGTGCAATAATACTTTAGGAGAGAGTTATATAACCCACCTTGGATTGTGAAGAACATCTCTAAAGCCAAGAAGCTCCAAGACTGAGAAGAAAGTCAAAGCTTGGATAAACTACATGGCCAAGCAAGATCTCCTAAAGATAAAAAGAACAAACCTAGGTCAAAAGGTGCACAAAGAAGAGAGGGTACCAACCCTAGGCCAAAAAGAAAGAGAAAAGAGGAGATCTTCATCTCACTTAGGTACTACCATGGGAGAACCATGGATTCGACCTCTGTTGGAGAGTAGTTCCTCAAGAAAATCACCATGGAGAACCATGGGTCATCTAAGAGAATAAAAGAGAGGGGTAGTATTTCAAGAAAACAAAAACAAGAATGATAAACCACTTACCAAGATCAAGGATCATCAAAGGATAAAAAAAAGAGATGATGCAACCCTAGGTCACCATATGAAAGGGTTTGACCTACTTCTTCAAGATCAAGCACCTCCACTTGCACCACCAAGAACAAGGGTCAACTCCATAAAGGAAGAAAGACCTAAAGAGGCCAGCTACATGTTAAGAGAGGGGTATAAATACCCAAGGGTAGGAGAGAGGTAAGAGGTCTAGGTGTCATGCACATAAGTGCCACTTGTCCTCCGCATCACATCCACACAAACAATAAAATCAAACATACAACCAAGATAATTAAATCCTAGGTGGGATAGTGACCACATAGATCCTTAGGTGCTTCAGTCGAAGAAGAAAACATGGCAACCTACAAAGGGTTGCAATCAGTACAAACATGGTGACCAAAACATAGAGACCTAAGGTTCATAACCCTAGTGACCACTGTGAGCACATAGAGACCAATGTTCTCACACCCAAAAAACTTAAACCACAATAACAAAACTAAGGGAAAAGGATATCAGTTGCAACAACACAAAGGGTTAACATCAACATCAACATCAACTCAAGCATCCATGCAAAACCCTAACTCAACACATGATGACACCTCATCAACCATGGTCCAAAAAGGTGACAATAGGCATCATTATCTCTCTCATGATTCTAAAACATAGGAAGCTCATCAAACATGTGAAAATTTTCAAGATAAACCCTCAACATGGGTAAATTGCAATTAGGTCCAAAATAAGCATACAAAGGCATAACTAGCTCAAACAGCATTCAAACTAGACCAAACAGAGAGCATGAGCATGTCACATGTTATTAATGCACATAACATGATTAGATTAAGGTTTCAAGCCTATACTTATGCTAATTAAGAAAGATCAAGAAAAAAGATAGGTAGGGGTCTTACACCCTATAGGGGAAGGGTAAGGGTAAAGGATTTTCTTACGCTTTAGTCATCTACTCGCTACCTTAGTGGTTAAGGGTAAGGGTAAGGCATTAACCATTCCCTCTAACCCACTGCCTTCCAATATTTATATATAATATATTAAATGTATTGTCATTGTGTTGTTCAAGTTCATGAAATACTCAATATAATGTGATCATGATTTAATACAATACATGATATTCTTATCTTGTTTTTATGTAGCTAATTTGCTCATATATACATCACCACTTTGTAGGTGTAATATCAACATGATTTAATACAATACATGATTTAATACTTCATTTTTTCTTATTCTATGTTGTATAAAACAATATTTTGGATTGTATAAGACATGTATGTTTGTAAAAATAACTTTTTGTGACTTATTGTCATTTAATATAATTCTAATGTAGCACTCTTTTTATTTTGAGTGCAACTTTTTTGTTCATAGACTAATATTAGGCATAGTACTAACTTTATATACGAAAACCATTACCTTGATGATATATTTCAATACAACAAACTATGTGCATAATGTTGTAGAAGATTACTTAGAAACATTATGAATAGTTAATAGTCATTATGTATCATCTTGATATCTCACTTAAATATATAAATACAGTAGAAATCCTATTATTGTTAATATTAGCACACAATTTTAGAAGACATATAAATTCCACGCTTCACCCTTACCCTCCCTGTTTACCCTATGGGTAAGAGGGTAAGGGTATGGGGAGGGTAAGGATATTAGTGGACTGGGGAATTACCCATAACCTTACCTAAATTTTTTTTGGGGTAAGGGTAAGGGTAAGGGTAAGACCTTACCCTCCCCGTAGACAACCCTACATGACATTGTTGAGTTTGCATCCAGATGTCTTACATGCCAACACATTAAGGTGAAGCACCAAAGACCAGGTGGTATACTACAATTCCTAGAAATCTCAAAATGGAAATGGGAACACATCATCATGGATGTCATGGTGGGTCTACCTAGGTATAGAAAGGGATACAATCCTACATGGGTTATAGTGGCTCATCTCACAAAATCATCTCACTCCACCCCGTGAAGACAACAACAAAAGTGTTAGAGCTTTCTGACCTCCATATACGGGAGATTGTATGACTACATGGAGTTTTAGAGTCCATCATTTTGGATTGGGATCCATAGTTCACATCTAAGCTATGGAAATAGGTTGAAGAAGAAGTAGATACAAAACTAGACTTCAACACATCATATTATCCACATAGTGATGTGAAATCCAAGCGTACAATGCAGATTCTAATAGGTTCTTCTACGAGCTTGTGTCCTTGATTGGGAAGGCTTGTGGGACATAATTTGCCTTTACTTGAGTTCACAGAGAAAAATATCTATCATAGTATCATTGAGATTCCTCCACATGAAACTCTCTACAATAGACCATGCAGATCTTCACTATACTGGGATGATGTCAATGAACACACCTTGATGAAATCTAAGGAGATGTAACTTTATACTGACAAGATTGTATTGATAAGGTAGATGATGAAGCAGACACAAGACAAGCATAAATCTTATGTAGATGCTCACTGGCAGGAACAAGAATTCACTAATGGTGAGCATGTATTCTTGAAGATCATGCCCATTCAATCCTTCACCAAGAATAAAAGGAAGCTCAACCCTCACTTCTTGGGACCCTTTGAAATATTGAAAAGGCTCAGTGAATGTGCCTATCATATTGCTCTTATGCCTCAATACAATGAAATGCATAATGTGTTTCATGATCTAACCTGAAACTTAATGTGTAAGACCTTAGTGATATTCTAAAACTTGAGCCTCTGGACCTGAAAGATGATCTATCTTATGCTGAGTCCTCAATCAAAATACTTGACAATAAGGTGAAGGATCTCTATTGTAATGATGCATTGACATTGTAAGCCACCATGATGAGAATGGTGCTACCTAGGAGCTCAAGTCTGAGACCAAGTAGAAATATCCACACCTCTTTCAAGATACTTGAATTTTGAGGGAAAAATTCCTAAAAGGAGGGGGAATGTGATAAAATGAGTTTTTACATAATTATTTTCTCTCTCTTGTGAATTAAATGAAATTTATAAATTCTCAAATTAATCATTGATGACACTCACTCTAAGGTTTTGTTCCTTCAAATAGATAAAAGTTGGGAATAATGAAAACCTAGATGCTATTTAGAATGATATATGTGTATTAAAACAAAGTGAAATTATAGTAGTAAAAAAATTGGATATTATTCCCAAACTTTTACCACACTATGATTTTTACACTACCAAGATTCACCTAAATTTTCTTTTTCATTGGATCTACCAACTAAAACTTATCAACATATGGACAAGTAAATGAAAGTTCATTAATTAATTAATTTATATATGAGTTTGAGATACATGTATCCAGGCAGTGACACACAAATGTGTCACACAACTTCAAGATATGATTCGCAATGGGACCAATATGTGCCTATATAGTTGAGTATCTAACAAAGATGATCCCATCTTCAACCTCCATCAAGACACGGTCTTGACTCCCAACAACCCAACCACCTCACCCTAACAATAATGCCCACGTTATTCCCTCTCCCATGATTATGGAGGGAGATAATGCCTCTCATGGATATGAGTCCACAAGAGCTCACTCGTTCTTCGTAAAGGATAGATTTGGGAGAACTAACCCCCCTCTCCCTCATTGTTGTTCTGGCAAAGCGGGCATTAGGGCTGCTCACCCCTTCTTTCCTCCTCCTACCTATTTAAGGACTATACGAGCTCCACCAAGGGCCATCTAGTCATCTCCAAGATTTGAATAAAAAAACCAAGAGAAATCCTCTCCTCTCACCACCTTCTTAAACCTCCAACCACCTCTCACATCCAGAAGGACTAGCTCTCTCCACATCAATACATCATCACTATCACCTTTGTCGAGCCCCTGCGTACCTTCAAGGCTATTTTCCTTGGCCCCAGATCATCCACACTCCTCCCTCCACATCTCTAGCAACATACTCTCACTTAGCTCGATGGAGCTTCATCCCAGAGGGAGACTTAGATCGATATGGTGCCAGACCACCATGGATTCACTTCACAAAGGATACTACACCCTTAATTTTCTATAAGAAGCACCCTAGCCTGAGCTAGGGCACACTAGAGCCAGATTCAGGATTCGCAAGTAAGAAGAAACCAAAAGAAGAAGACCACCATAGCACTACCTGGGTCCAACCTAGATCAACCAGATTCACCCATCTCAGCCCCCCTGTAGGCACGTCAACAACAATAGGATCGAAATGATCCTATCCGTTGATCCAGATAAGCTTCTTTCTTTTTATTACTATTTAGAAGAAAGAAATATAATTAAATTGTAAAAATTATATTAAATCATAGGAATCTCACACATATGAATATATATATATACACTTTATCATAAAACCCAAGGAATCAAAATAAAATAATATTGACCTAGATCGGGGATCCTACTCCAAAAATATTGAGATAAAGCATAATTGATGGTTTATCTACTTTTCTTAACTTTAAATATGATTGAAAATGATACTTATGTCAGTAATATTCTCCTCATAAACCCTAAATGACATCTCTATTTCATCCAAATTAGGAAACCCTAATTAGATAACCATTAATGATTTAAACCCTTTTTAGAACCCTAATACTCGTTTCTGTTTCTAAATGGTAAACATAATTAATGAGCCAAGTATGTTCCTAACTAAAGATCCATCATAATAAAACTAAAATGGGATAATATCATCAAGTGAACTCAGACCCAATCATAAGACGATTATAAAGACTGTGATTAAGTCAAAACCCTAAAATTTGGGTATTGTGGGCACATAATGACAATAGTCCCTCAACTCCTTTTCAGGGTGTTCCACTCTAACTTTCTCAACAAACCTAAATTGTAATTCAAGATCTAATAAAATTAGGTATGTGGTATTACTTAACTATATGCCTAGTTTTCCATGTGTGAAAAATAAATATGAACTATTGCTTGTCTTATTTGCGAATATTGCCTGAATGTATTGTACATGTAGTATGATCTCCACCATGACACTAAGAACATAAATATGAGAATGAATTGTAGTTATTGATGGTGTTCATTAATATCCCTATGAGAGAGGAAAATAATTAATGTTGGCTAGTACCTCCCTAGAGTAAATGGTATAAGGGAAGAACCCTAGAGTACAAATTATCTGGGGAACTCCCTGCTCTCTCACCCTAGTGCTTCTAGGGTTTCTTCCTCCATAGGCGACTGGTTGGGGGGAGGGGGTTTGGCTGCCGCAAAGAGGTGCCCCGCTGCCCCTCAACCTCTTCTCTCCCATCATCAGTAGGGTCTCTTCTTTGGGAGGTGTGTAGGCGTGGTATCTTTGGAGGAAGTGGTCTTCTTCCTCCCTATCGTTGAGCCCGACTGCGACAAGTTTCCTATCCCATTTCTCTTTTACTATCTTTCTATTTAGATTGTTCTCTTGTTTTGTCTATCTTGCTATTAATCAACACATCTTTCTCTTCTCGTGGTAGATTTTTCTTTCTCGATCAATTTTATTGTGGAGTTTGTATGGCAGCAAGTGCAGAGAAAATATCGTTTTGGAACACCAATTTGGTGCAGGTACTATACCACACATACATACTCAGGTTGAAGGTATTCCTCATAGAAAGCTGTGTTAGCCAGCAAAGGAGAAGAGGGATCTATACATCATTGTCCATATCAGATTTTGATATGAGTTTTTGAGGTGGTTTGTATCTGTTCTTGATCTCTGTGTGATCTTTTAGTTTGTTTTTCTCCTTATGTAGATGTCGTATGACTCTTCCATAATGGAATTTGTCTGTTTAACTTCAAAAACAAAATCTGGGGAATGGGCCCAATTATATATTTGATTATGTTCTACTCCGCTATAGTAATACAAATTCATTGAAATATGATTAAAATAATGTGTTTACCTTATTATAACATTAAATATTGTTTTCTTTTACTATTTATTTTCTTTCTCAAATTCTTCAACTATGCAAGCATAATATGCATGTATACTATAGCCATGTACACAACACTCAATGTTCATATGTTGTTTCACATATTTTTTAGGTGCAAAGAACCTTTAAATGGATAAAAGTATCATAAAAATTAAAAAGCACCTTGGAGGGTCTAGAGTAGATTAGATATATCCTCCCATTTATTTTTAAATAGTTTACAGTTCATTTCTATTTCCTAGTTGATGTATAAGATACAGTCTATCCTATGTACTTTTCTTTTATTCATAGATAGATTTTCCATTCTACATAAATATAAACACTACCTTTTCCGTTTATGAATTATGGTTGTTTGTGTGGCATTATGTGATATTTTGGACATGATCTGGATTTTTTTTTATTATAGACGATAACCAAAAATCCTCATTTTTTTGATCAGAACAACATGTTACTCCTCTTTATAGATTTTCAAAAAAGAATGTACAAGCAAGGGTTCAGTTCAAGGTGAACCAAAACTAGAAGAAAAGAAGACATAAAGAAAAGCTATACAATTCGAGAATCTATATCATTTCTAAGCCGTTTCCAAATCCTATCTGCACAGGAAAAATCCTCATATTTTCTTTGTTGACTTCTTATTGAATGAGTGCACACATACCTATGAAATGTCACCATGAAAAGTATGTTGGATTTGAAGTCATCACAAAAGGGAATCATGAAATGTCTTACATCACTACGGGAAGAGGTGGAGGAATTTTATGACTAATCTATAAGAGAATACATAAATAGCTACAAGAGGAAGAAGTCTGCCTCTAAGCAATACAACTATCATGATATGATTTGTAGAAGTAGTTTCAAGATTTGAGAAACATAATGAGTTCATGGTATTAAGTATTTTTGTGGCGAACAACTCACAAAAACAAGATTTACTTAAGCGGAAGCGATCGTTTGCAGCGGATTACTGAAAATCACTAAAAATTAAAACCTTTTTTAAAGAGATCCAATCACAGGAAAACTCTTTCAACGAGAACAATGTATTACATTTACATCCTGGTTCATAAGTACATAACTTGTATCATCTCTTCTCAAGATTTACAACATCAACTGCCTTGTTAAAAGCTAAACACAGACACCATAAGAACCTTGAGGTATCAAGCCAAAATCTCAATACGATTCATTAAAAGCACTAACTAATAACTTCGAGGACCTAAGAGTACAGATACGACACATAGGACTTCTAATTACAAGGCACGACAGACAATACACTCCACCTGAGTTGTCACTGCTGTCCCTGCTGTTGCTGATGTACTTCCTCTGCAAGATGTTCTCAGTGTCCTCCGTGCTTGTCCACCTAAAATAATGTTGGATCCCACGGGGGTGAGACAATTGTAATTGCCCCAGCGGGATATATAACTCTCTACCAAAAACATTATTATTGTAGTTTAATGATATAAAACTGAACAGAGGATAAGCAGTTTATAGCAATCTCATCTTTTAAAGCATTGCAACTATTTATGATAGAACAATAGATCATCTATTCTCTTAATAAGGAATAGAAAGAACATGTATATCATTAATCCATCATATTATACAATCATGTCAAACTTCTCTTGTGACACTCATTATCTTGATATGTCACCCATGATACATTCTTGTCTCAATGTGTTGGCCTTGGCAAATCTACTAAACATACATGGGATTATATCTACCATGTACTCATATATCATTAATGTAGGCATTGGATTATTACCAATCCTATGTCATCATTACAGGCATTGGGTTATTACCAATCCTGTATCATCATTACAGGCATTGAGCCTCTACCAAGTATTGGACTTCTTCCAAACCTTATTACACCGCCAGGCATTGGACACTACCAATCCTGATTTCACATCCAGACATTGGACTTTAACCAATCCTGATTACACAGCCAGGCATTGGACTCTAACCAATCCTAATTACACATCCATGCATTGGACTCTAACGAATCCTGATTACACATCCAGTCATTGGACTCTAACCAATCCTGATTACACAGCCAGGCATTGGACTCTAACCAATACTGATTACACGACCATGCATTGGACTTTAACCAATCCTGATTACACAGCCAGACATTGGACTCTAACCAATCCTGATTACACAACCATGCATTGGACTTTAACCAATCATGATTACACAACCAGTCATTGGACTTTAACCAATCCTGATTACAGGCTTCATGCCTCTGCCAGGTATTGGACTTTAACCAAACTTGAGTACACCTACAGACAGTGGACTCTAACCACTCCTGATTACACAACTCATGTACACATGTCATGGAATATAAATTCCTTTAACTCATCATTGATCATCACATCCTTCTCTAGGCTTTGAACCCTGAGGTTAGCCTTCATAGCTTTTCACATTCTTTATTGAATGTAATTGTTCCTTTTATTAAGTTTATTAAAACATTATCATTTCTTACAGTAAACTTCTTTAATCATCTGGGTACCTCTTACCATACCACAATTGTTCTCATGGCTCATAACACCCATAAAGCATCTTGTCACCTCTCACTAGGCAACATCTAACCATATGGCTCACAAGGCCATCGAACTTCTTGTCACCTCTCACTAGGCAACAATAACATATTACCTCATGTAATACAATAGTAACACCACTATTCCCTCAATAGGGTTAGGGCTTACTATTCACGTCACATTAGAGTTTCTCATGTCTCATTTCCCAACTTAGGATTAGGGTTTACTATTTACATCACATTAGAGTTTCTCATGTCCCTTTACCCAATTTAGGGTTAGGGTTTACTATTCTTATCACATTAATTAGGATTTCATCCTTAATATATTTCTCCACACCTCTAGGAGCATCCATTAACAGCTCGAGTATTGGATCATGTTCATTATTCTTAACATTTATCATTAAATGATTATCAATACAAAGTATGAGTTCATTTCTCATCCTTATCATGGTATGATTACATCATACTCATTAATTTGGATTAACCCCATTCTCAAGGTATATTAGCCTATACTTATCAAGGTATATCAACTCATTAAATTTCATTGAAACAATTTTCATAACACTCTTCATGTGTTTCTTATCCAAGTATATTGGATTTGAGGTGCATCAAGGTATATCAACCCTAGAATGCTAAAAGTGATATCTATCATATTTTGATGTATCACTTTCCTCATCACTTCCATTTACTTGAGTTATCAACTTATCTTGTATTAAGGTATTTCCCATCTTAATACTTCCATTCACTAACCTATCACTTTTACCATGAAGTGTATAGGTCACTCACAAGAATGGTCCAACTATCTTCAATGATATGGACTCATCTCAGGTTAAGGCATTGCTTACTATAAGGTTGCCTATAATCAACCATTTGAGATATTTCACCTTTATAAGGCTTTATCCACTATTTTATTATTAGGACTCTGGTTTGTTATCATATTGTCCAAGATTAGGGCTTCATGTATTATAACTCCAATTTAGAGTTTCACATACCTTCACCCTATAATAGGGATCCTCGTCATACCATTGCATAGGGTTTCACATGGCATCACCCTCAATTAGGGTTTCACATGGCATCACCCTCAATTAGGGTTCCTCATGGAATCACTCTCAATTAGGGTTCCTCATGGAATCACCCTCAATTAGGGTTTACATCCTTACCCTAGATTAGGGTTAATGTTCATCAATCTTCTTAATTATGGTTTCATGATCACTTCATCAAAGATCATACCCTAAAATCTTAGTTTAATCATATTGAAGGTGTTTGAGGCCTATCCATTACATGATTATCCTACACGTATGGATTCCTATCTCTCTCATCCTCTATAGGATGTTGACTATGTCAAACTTGGATAAATTAGGTCAACCATCCCTTTAATTAAATACATTCAATTAGGGTTGACATAATGTATCGAAATATTGCTTATCTAAGCATCAAGGATTAACTCATCTAGGGTTACCAATCACTTGGTACCTTCAAGATAAAACCCTAGTGATTTTCTTTGAGATACATCAGTAGCAACCATAGGATCATTTCATCTTTCATCACCTTAGGTTTCCAATTGACTTAACCACATTGAAACATCCAAACGTTCTTAACCATTGATGCTCCAAACGGTTTGAAACCGAATGGACTTGGGTCTCCAAACGGTTTGAGACCGTTTGGTCCAAACTCTCTCAAAACCGAATGGACCAAAAAGGTCTTCCATCACTTTATAAATTCATGATTTTAATCATTAAACCATCTATCAGTTGGACCATTGATGTATTCTTCAATTGGGCCATTGAATCACCCTGCAATTAGTCCTTCAATTATGGTTTTGAACCCAATTGAACTAGGGTTTATAATCAAGAAACTATCAATTAGGGTTTTGAAACCGAGGAGACATCAATGGTTGACATTGTGGAACTAGTCCAATTGAAATCATTAGATCATCATCAAACCATGACATGACCTGACCTCAAACGGTCTTGAGGTCGTTTGGATAACCTCCAAACAATCTTGAGACCGTTTGCTCCATCCATCCTTGAAATTTGGTGAGATTCAATTAGGGTTTAGATCATTAGGTGGATCACCAATTGAGCAATTGATTGCATTTCGATTTACCATCTCTAGTCCTTCAATTACTTAACCATACTTGACCCTAATCCTCCAAACGGTCTTGAGACCATTTGGGTGATCTCCAAACGGTCTTGAGACTGTTTGGGTTAATCAACCCAAAGTTATAAATCAACCAATTGCAAATTCAACACTTAACCCGATTAGGGTTTTTGATTGGATGATTGTCCATATGTTGATTCAATCAATTGGAGCCATTATATCTTCATCCATAATGTACTAGGGCCCTAACATCAAACGTTCAACCCATCCAAATGGTCAACTCCTCTAATTGGTTTGGGAACCAAACCTTCAAACGGTTTGGTGAAACCGTTTGGACCAAAACATTGAAATTGTTTGCAATAGATATTTGGGGAGGTGTGTGCTTATGATGATGTCATCATCATCAAGCTCTAAACCCATGAAAATTTCAGTGATTTTCATGGTGATTGCATCAATCAACCAACTAAAATTTCGGGAATGAAGAAAGGATCAACAATTGATAAGGAATTGAATGCAATAACAGTATTAAGGGTTCAAGTTATAAAACCCGCCTCCAATTGAGCTTCAAATATCCAAGCTCCACGTATTTAATGGTGGAAGAAGCTTTCTCAACTATCCAAAGTTCGTCCTCAAGCTTTTCAGTGAAAAGGAATGGCTAGGATAGAAGATTGCATGGAGAAAAGAAGAAATCCATCATTTATTTTCGATTTCCACCATGAAATCATGGTGAAAGGAGGTCAAGAAGCTTACCAACAGGTTGGGGGTCGTCCTCCTATTTCTCCAAGATCCCTTGGTATTTTTTTCAAGCAAGAAGTGAAAGGGGTTTGGAAATTACCCATCCAAGCTATGGATAAGGAAGCATATATGCATTTTATTAAAAATTCATTTTAGGAGAGAGAAAGTAGGGATTATCTCCTCCATTTCCTTGCCACTTTCCCCTTCCCTTCCTTAGTTACGAGGCTATCTTCTTTGACTCTTATTCCTCTCAATTATCCATGATTTAAAGAAAAGCAAATTAAGCACCTTAAATCATATAATACTAATATCCATAAGTGAGTGGATATTTCTTTTTCTTATAATAATGTGTGTAAGTAATCCACTTCCTTTGGATATTTTCGTGCCTTTGCAAGGCACATGGTCGTCCATTCTCTTGAAAACTCATACCTCACCTTTTGGTTAAAGGGGGCTTTAACTAATATATTTATTTTTGCATTAAATTGAAATAAAGCTCCAATTATGCTTAAATCTTGATTATTTTAATATCAAGATTCTCTCTCCTCCAAAGAGATACAAATGAGACGCCCCTCTCATTTTATTTGCTCCACATGATGTCAAGAAACATTAGGGACTATTTTGAAGTGGTAATTTACATATTGAACCCTGGGTTTTGGGTAAATTGCACATTACACCAAAACTAGGTTTTAATGCACAAACATTGTTCAACAAGTTCTTTCTTGTTATTCAGGCTACCACAAGCCATACCACTACATCATTTTCATCCTTATGATACTTCAACACTTTAGGAACATCTTATCATACAAAATTTGCAATTTAACCCCTCAACTTGAGTAATTTGCACTTTAGTCCAAAACAGACAAAGCATTATTTCAACATTGTTCAAAAAGGACTAAAATTGAAACATAAGTTCCTCTTGAGCCTTAATTACTTTTCAAAAATTAAGAGCAAGCATATAATTAACTTTATTAAGCAAAACACCTAGGGTTAAGGCATAACCCTAGTCAGGGATGTTACAAATTATAAACCCCTAATAAGGATTTCGTCCCCAAAATCCCAGATAAAGGGAGAGAGATATTATTCATATATCATCTCATCAAATCTCATAACATCTCAATGTAATGTTTATGCAAGGCATAAAACCTAACATATGATGTCCATGCTATATTAGATAACCAATCTAATTTCATAGTTAACCACTCCAGGTGGTCAACATACTTTATCTGATACCAGAATCACTTACCTTGGTATCCATTACATGTGCTGGAAACACATCACAAATTCATCTTTTTTTTAATCCTGGGGCATTACTTGTTACACACATATTTTTCTTGTAATCCAAGTTAAAGACAAACTGATACTTTTTCTAAGTATCCATCAATAAACATTTTTAATTGTGCACATCAAGTGTCCTAAGACCCACTTGATTACTATGTCCCTGAAAGGAAAGAAAACAAAGAATCATATTCTTCTTTTGTTTATAAGTTGATTTATAATTAAATCAAATTCCTTCATATATCAATTAGAATGTGGTAGAAATATCCATGCCACATCTCCTTCTTAATTAGGCTTCTTTGGATTGTTTCAAAATGATTACTTGATCAGAGTAATCAAAAGATAACAATCTAGGTATGTCATACTTACCTTGCCTTCAGTAAATGAATACATGGCCATGGTATTCAAGAACTGAATTTAGGTAGTATGTTTTTTATTTTTTTTAATGTTTTCATCTCTTTAAATTTTATATACTTAATTTCTCAGATTTTCTCTGAGTTCCTTTTTCATCTCTTCCCTTTCTTAATGAAGAAAGAGAAATTTCAAAACATATAAAAGAATATTAAACTGAACATAAGTTTTCATTATACTTATCTCTTCCTCATATTATCAAAAGATTATAGAGATAAACTAAACAACAACTACCCTTCTTATAGTACAGAGTGCAAGATAATTCAAAATAGAAAGTTCTATCTTGATATGTGTACTTAACAAGTTATCTAATGTCTTGTCTATTGAGTCACCTCATCACTTTTTATTTGGGAATTGCCACCTCATATGTCCTCTCTATCCACATCTATAGCAAGCTCAAAGCCTCTTAGGTGACTGCTGTTTAGGTGTACTATATTGTACTTGAGTCAGTACTACTGAAATCTTTGATTGTTTAGTACCACTAATTCCTTGTTCCTGTGATTGTTTAGACTTCCTTTTAAGGTCTATCTCATGTTTCTTTGTCATGGACCCTTCTATCCTTTAAATTGACTCAAAAAATGTGGCAAACCTCTCTCTACTCTCTAGGGCAGATGCCGGAATAGACATCTCAGCATTCAATCCTTTCTCAAAACGTCAAATCTTTTCCTCCTCAGTAGCAGCCATCTGAGGACAAAATCATAAAAGTTCCATGAATTTAACCTCATATTCACTTATTGACATGGCTCCCTGTCGTATCTTCTCAAACTGTGAGATCTTTTCATCTAAGTAAGTCCTTGGAAAATACTTATTGACAAATTCTCGACGGAATTCCTCCCATCCAACCTCTTCATAATTCCTTTTTATTTCTTCTATATCCCACCAATGTTCATCACTACCCTTCAAAAGGTACACAACATGTTTAACTTTGTCAACATCCAAGATACTAAGGATCTTAAAAGCCTTTTCTAACTTAGTGAGCCATAAATCTGCATCTGCTGGGTCAGATGTCCCAGCATATTCTATGACTCCTACATGACATAGTCATTCAAAGGTCTTACCAGACCCATATCCCTCATAGGAAATTGGTGCCCTAGGCGTCAGTGCTGGCATCTGGTCTGCCATATACCTCAGTGTGGTCATGAGTTGCCCAAAAAGATTATGAACATCTGGGTTTCCTCTCATTACTTCATCAACATGGGGATTCTCGGGCACAGGTTCCTCCCTTGCCTGATCCCTTACACCTTCCACTGGTGTAGCAACATTTCTCTCAGCAACATATTCTTCATGTTCTCCAGACATCTTTGAGTTATATATCTTCTTCTGCATAAGCAGAAGGCACTATAAGATACACTGGGTCCACTTAGAACAGACTCGATACCTTAGTCCTATGTCTCTGTAGACTCAGTGAACCTAGAGCTCTGATACCACTAAATTGTGGCGAACAACTCACAAAAACAAGATTTACTTAAGCGGAAGCGATCATTTGCAGCGGATTACTGAAAATCACTAAAAATTAAAACCTTTTTCAAAGAGATCCAATCATAGGAAAACTCTTTCAACGAGAACCAATGTATTGCATTTACATCCTGGTTCATAAATACATAACTTGTACCATCTCTTCTCGAGATTTACAACATCAACTGCCTTGTAAAAAGCTAAACACAGATAACATAAGAACCTCGAGGCATCATGTAACATCCCTGACCTGGGTTATAACCTAACCCTAGAAGTTTTTCCTAAATATGTAATTAAACACTTGTAATTATCTTTTAGCAGGTAATAAAAGCTCCTAAGGAACATATGTTTACATTCCTGTCCCCTAGGAACAATGTTGTAGTATTGTTTTGCAATGCAGGGACCTATGTGCATTTATCCAGTTAAGAGGTTTAACTTGCAGAGTTCACAGGTTAAGATGTACCCTTGATGATGAAACATAATAAGAGTGAATCTGATGAGGCATGATGGATTTTTCAAGCTTGGGCATTCAGATGCAGCTTGTGGAATGATCCTGGTGCTTAAAAACCCTAATTTGGAGTAAAGTGCAATTTACCCAAATTATGGGTGAAATTTGTGAAGTACACCTTCTAGATCATCTTATATGACTCTTGGCATCATTTAGAGTAGAAATGATGAAAGAGATGCATCAATAAATAATCAGATAAGAAAAGTAATCTTTGTGCATAAAATTCACCATCTATGTGTATGAAGACCTTCATATGTGTACCCTAGTTGAAAGTTGATCTTTTCTACCCTTAAATCTTGAGATTTGATGAACTTGGTTTAAGTTTAGATGGCTTGGACGTGCCTAAGAAGCAAGGAGGGACTTAGATGAAAATCCCATGCTTTAGAAGTCCTTATGGTGTAAAATGGCCTAAAGTATATAAGCCCTTTTCCTTGTAAACCAAGTGAACGATCCTTCATTTCTCTTCACTTCTCTTCTTTCTCAAAACGTCTAAGGCAAGCTCTGGATCTCAGGGAGGTGACCAAGTAGTTCTAAGGTGAGAAGAACCATCTTCAAGCTCGGATTCTTGGGTGAATTCATCATGCAAGCTTGGTTTTGTGGATAACTCACTTAGTTTTCTTGTTCTAGCCATCCATTCCTACCTTTATTTGGAGGAATCACACTTGACCAAGTTGTGGAGTTCAAGACTCCATTAGAGGCTTGAAGCTTGGAAGCTTGGAGCTCCAAGAACATCATTTAAGGCGGGTTTTATAATTCTAAACTCTACACTTTATAGGCATGTTTTGTTCTTGCAAATTCTAGTACTTAGTTCTTCTTCTACCTCCCTTCTTCCTTGCACTTTTGCAAGAAAAACGGTGGAATAACCGACCTTGATAGAGGTTGAAGAAGATGGGCATGATTACCAAAGTTACTTTATCAAACGGTCCTGTTCCCCCCCCGACCAAACCGTTTGAAGGGCAAACGGGTTCACATGGTCGGTTGGAGAAAACGGGTTCAACCCATTTGAAGGCGTTGACCAAGCTTTGAACGTTTGAGATTCCTGTTCATAACCATGTAGGCTAATGACCCACAAAATTTGAGGGGTTAACTCCAAAGGAATCGTAGGTTGAAGGCCAATCAATTAGGCAATCGAATTGAATTAAGTGCTGATTTTTCAAACTGATTAACTTGAACTTTTTTGGGAAAACGGGTTCAACCCATTTGAGTGAGTTGACCAAGCATTAAACGTTTGGGATTCCTGTTAATAATATGTTGAATTTCATTCCTGCAAAGAATCAAAGTTAAATTCTTAACCAATTGAGAGTTGAAGGCACTTCAACATCCTAACCCTAATCGGGCTGAAATTGCTGTTTTCATATATAGATTTTGTTGAGTTTTGGGTTGAAGGACCCAAACGGTCTCAAGATCGTTTGGGGGTTCCTCCAAACGATCTCAAGACCGTTTGGGCACAACTCAAGACCGTTTGAAGGTCTAAAGTTGAGGTAATGTGATGGGTTGAGGGTCCAATTGTAAAAAGTTGAAGAATCGATAAAAATGCTGATTTTAGACCTAATTCAAGTTCAACCCTAATCCTACCGACTTGGTTTTTGGTCAAACTTTGGGCAAACGGTCTCAAGATCGTTTGGAGGTCATCCAAACGATCTCAAGACCGTTTGGGTCCAATTGGAGTTCAATTGATAGGTTCAACTTTGATTTGATTCACATTGTTGAAAATTGATGATTAGCCGATTGGAAACCTTAATTGAGTTAGACTTAACTCTAATTGGTTTCCAATTGGAGGTCAATTGGTGTCCAATTGTTTGAGTCTCATCCTAATTGACTCAATTTGTAAGTGGTTAACATGGCTTGGGCCAATTGGAAGCTTCAACATAGGATATCCTATTCTATCATAACCTTTATGTCACCTTTCATGTCCACACTCGTTTTGGCTCAAATGGGTTGACACTCGTTTAGGCTCAAACGGGTCCACACCCATTTCAATTCAAATGGGTTCACACCTGTTTCAACTCAAATGAGTCCACACCCATTTCAACTGAAACGAGTCCACACCCGTTTCAACTCAAACAAGTCCACACCCGTTTCAATTCAAATGGGTTCACACCCGTTTCAACTCAAACGAGTCCACACCCGTTTCAATTCAAATGGGTTCACACCCGTTTCAACTCAAACGAGTCCACACCCATTTCAACTCAAACGAGTCCACACCCATTTCAATCCAAATGGGTTCACACCCGTTTCAACTTAAATGGGTCCACACCCGTTTCAACTCAAACGAGTCCACACCCGTTTCAATTCAAATGGGTTCACACTCGTTTCAACTTAAATGGGTTCAATTGAGTGATACCTTGTTTTAATCAAACCCTAATCACATGATGGTGATATGTTGACTTGTGTTAGTCAATGAGGACTTAACCCAACCTAATCTAGAGTGGTGTAATCACCATCTACTAGTTAGAGGAGAGAGAAAGTACCAATTATGGTGGAAACTCAAGTAAAATACCTTCAATATACATGAATGTGCATGAATAGGGTATGATCCACTATGTGAAATCATGGAAACCCTAACTATGATAATTGATGAATCTTAACCTAACCTGAGAGCACCAAAGGTGATGTTTTCTCATACATGATGATGATATGAGTTCAATTCATGTAATGTGAATAGTAAAAACCCTAATTCAAGGGTGATGACATGTAATGTGAATAGTAAACCCTGATTCTAGGGTGAGGGCATGTAATGTATGCCTTAAAACATTATTTGATGAAAACCAGGGAAACCTAGCTCTTGTAAGAGTAGGGAGATACAACTTCTTTAAATGAGTTATTTATTGTTATTAGTTGAATTGACCATGCAGGTTCCTATATGAGGATGATCATCTCCAGGTATGGATGATGACGCTATATTCATTTGAAAGCATGTTGTTAGCTTTATGAATAGCGATATATCCTGGTGCCTTGTTAGTGGCATCTTATGAGATTGATGGGTTGTGAGAGCCATGAGTACCATCAAGGTCATGCTTAACAAATGACTTGTGATGAGAGAATTGAGAAATGGTAATTGATGTAAGTTAGACTTGTTACATTTAGTATCCTTCTTTCTTAGCTGCTATGCTAATGTTTAATGTTCAAGAACATGTATGTTATCTGATAAGTGATAACTTATGAGTTTGATAGGTTGAATGAGTCATGAGTAATATGCGCTGATGATCATCAAAGGTCATATTATTTAGATGACCAGATAAAATATGATGTTCTTGGTAATAAATGTTATAATTAGTCCAGGGGTTTGGACTCTCACTTTCTGGATTCTTAGTGATAAGATGTTTAGGGATTGATATCCCTATGTTAAATTATGAAATGTGATCCTAATATAGAGTGTTACTATGTGAAGTTCTATTACAAGATAAATCCTATGAAAGGCTTAAGTGCAGACTTATGGGTGATGAATGTAAATAACCCTTGCGTCACTTGAGTATGGTTAAGTACGATTTCATGTGTACTAATCATACAGTTATGTTGTGGATTTGGAATCCTAACACCTTGTAGGAAAGGGTATGGCTACAAACCATGATATCCCTTATTATAATGCCAGGTGATGGATGTATGATCTAAGCCCGAAGAGAGCCAGTGTGGTGATGATGGGTTTATAATAAATAGATGTTATAAATGTCCTTTTATTTCTAAAAGAAAAGTGATATGTGGGTTTATCTTAGAGATGCTTTTCTTCTAGTAGGAGGAATAGATTACAATCTGTGAACCATTGTTCTAACTATTCCTAAAATATATATGACTTCCTTGTGTACTGTTATTCTCTTATTCCGTAATAATCATGTTTCTGGCGAAGAGTTATAACTCCCGCTGAGACAATTATTTATAATTGTCTCACCCCGTAGATTTTAGGTGGTCGCCAAGGGTGAAGGGACCAATCTCCAGGTGACCAGTATCAGCAGCAGCAGCACCCGGAGCAGCAGTAAATCTCAGGTGGAGATTCAGACTACTGAGTTATATAGATAGATAGTCAGTCCTATGCGTCCTCTGTACTCTCAGGTCCTTGGAGTCTTGGTCTGAGTTTTGAATCATCTCTTGAGATTTTGTAGCTTGCTGTGTATAATTACTCAAGAAGTAATTAACAGAGATGTAAACAGTTTATCTTGAATCTATGAAAGGAGTTTTATGGTTTCAATGTCTTATCTAAAAAAGGTTTTAATTTCCGCTAATTTTTGGTATTCCGCTGCTAAACGAATCGCTTCCGCTAAGTTTAATTCAAGGCTTATGTGTTCATCTCGGATTTTGGAGATCAGAGCCCACACATCAAGCCAAAATCTCAATACAATTCATTAAAAGCACTAACTAATAACTCTGAGGACCTGAGAGTACAGAGACGACACATATGACTTCTAACTACAAGGCACGATAGACAGTACACTCCACCTGAGATGTCACTACTATCCCTGCTGTTGCTGATGTACTTCCTCTACAAGATGTTCTCAGTCTCCTCCGTGCTTGTCCACCTAAAAAATGTTGAATCCCACAGGGGTGAGACAATTGTAATTTCCCCAGCGGGAGATTTAACTCTCTGCCAAAAACATTATTATTGCAATTTAATGATATAAAACTGAGCAGAGGATAAGCGGTTTATAGCAATCTCATCTTTTAAAGCATTGCAACTATTTATGATAGAACAAAAGATCATCTATTCTCTTAATAAGGAATAGAAAGAACATGTATATCATTAATTCATCATATTATACCATCATGTCAAACTTCTCTTATGACACTCATTATCTTGATATGTCACCCATGAGACATTCTTGTCTCAATCTGTCAGCCTTGGCCAATCTGCTAAACATACATGGGATTATATCTACCATGTACTCATATATCATTAATGCAGGCATTGGATTATTACCAATCATGTGTCATCAGTACATGCATTTGGTTATTACCAATCATGTATCATCATTACAAGCATTGAGCCTCTACCAGGTATTGGACTTCTTCCAAACCTGATTACACCGCCACGCATTGGACACTATCAATCCTGATTTCACATCCAGGCATTGGACTTTAACCAATCCTGATTACACAGCCAGGCATTGGACTCTAACCAATCCTGATTACACAGCCAGGCATTGGACTCTAACCAATCCTGATTACACAGCCAGGCATTGGATTTTAACCAATCCTAATTATACAGCCAGGCATTGGACTCTAACCAATCCTGATTACACAGCCAGGCATTGGACTTTAACCAATCCTGATTACACAGCCATGCATTGGACTTTAACCAATCCTGATTACACATCCATGCATTGGACTTTAACCAATCCTTATTACATGCTTCATGCCTCTGCCAGGTATTGGACTTTAACCAAACCTGAGTACACTGCCAGACAGTGGACTCTAACCACTCCTGATTACACAGCTCATGTACACAACTCATGGAATATAAATTCCTTTAACTCATCATTGATCATCACATCCTTATCTAGGCTTTGAACCCTGAGGTTAGCCTTCATAACTTTTCACATTCTTTATTGAATGCAATTGTTCCTTTTATTAAGTTTATTAAAACATTATCATTTCTTACAGTAAACTTTTATAATCATTTTGGTACCTCTCACCATACCACAATTGTTCTCATGGCTCATAAGGCCCATAAAGCATCTTGTCACCTCTCACTAGGCAACATCTAACCATATGGCTCACAAGGCCATTGAACCTCTTGTCACCTCTCACTAGGCAACAATAACATATTACCTCATGTAATACAATAGTAACATCACTATTCCCTCAATAGGGTTAGGGCTTACTATTCACGTCACATTAGAGTTTCTCATGTATCATTTCCCAACTTAGGGTTAGGGTTTACTATTCACATAACATTAGAGTTTCTCATGTCCCTTTACCCAATTTAGGGTTAGGGTTTACTATTCACATCACATTAGAGTTTCTCATGCCCCTTTACTCAATTTAGGGTTAGGGTTTACTATTCACATCACATTAATTAGAATTTCATCCTTAATATATTTCTCCACACCTCTAGGAGCATCCATTAACAACTCGAGTATTGGATCATGTTCATTATTCTTAACATTTATCATTAAATGATTATCAGTACAAAGTATGAGTTCATTTCTCATCCTTATCATGGTATGATTACATCATACTCATTAATTTGGCTTAACCCCATTCTCAAGGTATATTAGCCTATACTTATTAAGGTATATCAACTCATTAAATTTCATTGAAACAATTTACATAACACTATTCATGTGTTTCTTATCCAAGTATATTGGATTTGAGGTACATCAAGGTATATCAACCCTGGAATGCTAAAAGTGATATCTATCATATTTTGATGTATCACTTTGCTCATCACTTCCATTTACTTGAGTTATCAACTTATCTTGTATTAAGGTATTTCCCATCTTAATACTTCCATTCACTAACCTATCACTTTTACCATGAAGTGCATAGGTCACTCACAAGAATGGTCCAACTATCTTCAATGATATGGACTCATCTCAGGTTAAGGCATTTCTTACTATAAGGTTGCCTATAATAAACCATTTGAGATATTTCACCTTTATAAGGCTTTATCCACTATTTTATTATTAGGACTCTGGTTTGTTATCATATTGTCCAAGATTAGGGCTTCATGTATTATAACTCCAATTTAGAGTTTCACATACATTCACCCTATAATAGGGCTCCTCGTCATACCATTGCATAGGGTTTCACATGGCATCACCCTCAATTAGGGTTTCACATGGCATCACCCTCAATTAGGGTTCCTCATGGAATCACCCTCAATTAGGGTTTACATCCTTACCCTAGATTAGGGTTAATGTTCATCAATCTTCTTAATTATGGTTTCATGATCACTTCATCAAAGATCATACCCTAAAATCTTAGTTTAATCATATTGAAGGTGTTTGAGGCCTATCCATTACATGATTATCCTACATGTATGGATTCCTCTCTCTCATCCTCTATAGGATGTTGACTATGTCAAACTTGGATAAATTAGGTCAACCATCCCTTTAATTAAATACATTTAATTAGGGTTGACATAATGTATCGAAATATTGCTTATCTAAGCTTCAAGGATTAACTCATCTAGGGTTACCAATCACTTGGTACCTTAAAGGTAAAACCCTAGTGATTTTCTTTGAGATACATCAGTAGCAACCATAGGATCGTTTCATCTTTCATCACCTTAGGTTTCCAATTGACTTAACCACATTGAAACATCCAAACGTTCTTGACCATTGATGCTCCAAACGGTTTGAAACCAAATGGAGTTGGGTCTCCAGACGGTTTGAGACCGATTAGTCTCAAACGGTCTTGAGACCGTTTGATCCAAACTCTCTCAAAACCGAATGGACCAAAAAGGTCTTCCATCACTTTATCAATTCAGGATTTTAACCATTAAACCATCTATCAGTTGGACCATTGATTTATTCTTCAATTGGGCCATTGAATCACCCTTCAATTAGTCCTTCAATTATGATTTTGAACCCAATTGAACTAGGGTTTATAATCAAGAAACTATCAATTAGGGTTTTGAAATTGAGGAGCCATCAATGGTTGACATTGTGGAACTAGTCCAATTGAAATCATTAGATCATCATAAAACCATGACATGACCTGACCTCAAACGGTCTTGAGGTCATTTGGATAACCTCCAAACAGTCTTGAGACCATTTTCTCCATCCATCCTTGAAATTTGGTGAGATTCAATTAGGGTTTAGATCATTAGGTGGATCACCAATTGAGCAATTGATTGCATTTAGATTTACCATCTCTGGTCCATCAATTACTCAACCATACTTGAACCTAATCCTCCAAACGGTCTTGGTTGACCTCCAAACGGTTTTGAGACCGTTTGGGTTAATCAACCCAAAGTTATAAATCAACCAATTGCAAATTCAACACTTAACCCGATTAGGGTTTCTAATTAGATGATTGTCCATATGTTGATTCAATCAATTGGAGCCCTTATATCCTCATATATCATGTACTAGGGCCCTGAACTCAAACGGTCAACCCATCCAAATGGTCAACTCCTCTAAATTGTTTGGGAACCAAACCTCCAAACAGTTTGGTGAAACCATTTGGACTAAAACATTGAAACTGTTTGCAATAGATATTTGGGGAGGTGTGTGCTTATGATGATGTCATAATCATCAAGCTCAAAACCACAAAACTTGCTGTGATTTTCATGGTGATTGCATCAATCAACCAAATAAAATTTCGAGAATGAAGAAAGGATCAACAATTGATAAGGAATTGAATGCAATAACAATATTAAGGGTTCAAGTTATAAAACCCACCTCCAATTGAGCTTCAAAGCTCCAAGCTCCAAGCTCCACGTCTTTAATGGTGGAAGAAGCTTTCTCAACTATCCCAAGTTCGTCCTCAAGCTTTTGAGTGAAAAGGAATGGCTAGGATAGAAGATTGCATGGAGAAAAGAAGAAATCCATCATTTATTTTTGATTTCCACCATGAAATCATGGTGAAAGGAGGTCAAGAAGCTTACCAACAGGTTGGGGGTCATCCTCCTGTTGCTCCAGGCTCCCTTGGTCGTTTTTTCAAGCAATAAGTGAAAGGGGTTTCGAAATTACCCATCCAAGCTATGGATAAGGAAGCATATATGCATTTTATTAACAATTCATTTTAGGAGAGAGAATGTAGGGATTATCTCCTCCATTTCCTTGCCACTTTCCCCCTTCCCTTACTTGGTTATGAGGCTATATTCTTTGCCTCTTATTCCTCTCAATTATCCATGATTTAAAGAAAAGCAAATTAAGCACCTTAAATCATATAATACTAATATCCATAAGTGAGTGGATATTTCTTTTTCTTATAATAATGTGTGTGAGTTATCCACTTCCTTTGGATATTTTCGTACCTTTTCAAGGCACATGGTCGTCAATTATATTTCAAACTCATCACTCACCTTTTGGTTAAAGGGGGATTTAACTAATATATTTATTTTTGCATTAAATTGAAGTAAAGCTCCAATTATGCTTAAATCTTGATTATTTTAATATCAAGATTCTCTCTCCTCCAAAGAGATACAAATGAGATGCCCCTCTCATTTTATTTGCTTCAAATGATTCCAAGAAACATTAGGGACTATTTTGAAGTGGTAATTTGCATATTGAACCCTGGGTTTTGGGTAAATTGCACATTACACCAAAACTAGGTTTTAATGCACAAACATTATTCAACAAGCTCTTTCTTGTTATTCAGGCTACCACAAGCCATACCACTGCATCATTTTCATCCTTATGATACTTCAACACTTGAGGAACATCTTATCATGCAACATTTGCAATTTAACCCCTCAACTTGGGTAATTTGCACTTTAGTCCAAAATAGACAAAGCATTATTTCAACATTGTTCAAAAAGGACTAAAATTGAAACATAAGTTCCTCTTGAGCCTTAATTACTTTTCAAAAATTAAGAGAAAGCATATAAAATTAACTTTATTAAGAAAAACACCTAGGGTTAAGGCATAACCCGGGTCAGGGATGTTACAATTTTGTTGTAAATTTATGATTATTATGATGATTTTAAGGTATTAAGTAATTAACATATATATCTTTTAAATTAACCAAACTGTACATGAGGCTAAAAAAGAAAGGCGTGCAAAGAGTGTGCATGTCCATCAGTGTGGTCACGGTGGTTATGCCTTTCTTTGCCAACACATGGAAAAAGTCCAATTGTCTGGGGAAGAGTCAAGCACAACTCTAAGCCCCTATCAACTACTCTGACATAAGGAGTGGATAGATTCTATAACAAACAGAAAAGGAGAAATTCCCAACCCCACAACCGTTGAGATGTCTCAAAAATTGTAAAGTGGAAGTCTCACAATGCATGCTTATTTTCATTCCAATAGCTAGGTTTTACTAATAGTTACAGTGATGATGATTAGGGGGAGCTCGATGAGTAAAGGAAAGAAAGCAAGTTTGTCTCTGAGGGCCAAAATAATGAGTTGACAATTTCTTAAGAACATCCTGGTGTGTTAGGGTTTAGGATTTACTGTTGGTCTAGAAGCATATTTGCATCATAGAATGGTGACATAAATCAGGCAAGAGTGGCGTTATGTTACAAGAGGAGATATATGAGCTCATAAAATAGAGAATACAAGAAGTAATGAGTGCCTTTTGGCCATCTCAAATTCAATTACAGTCTCATGATGTACATCACTCTTATGATGAGGTACACAAGGCTATTGGGAGTACTTCCATGAACCCACCAGGTGGATTGTACCATGGTGTAAGTTTCTTTGTGATATAGTTCCAATTCAATGCATGTTAGATTGTGCTAATGGTATATATAATACTATGCAAAATTCTAGGTGGCTAGAAAGTATTGTCTTGTAGTTTATGAGCCTGCATTCATGGTCACAGATGATACATAGATTTTTCCATGATGTGAGGGAATGCTACATTGTACTCCAATGCTAAATATCTAGTCCGAGTGACTTAAAAACTTGTCCATATGGAAGACACACTATTTTCGATGCCTCGTGATGAATAAAATACATTAGGAGAAGTAGAAGGTAGTTTTATTGGGTGGACCAAAACCTAGCTTATCTATGGAAATGTATATATATTGTAATTGTAATTTTTAGTATATCTTGTTTGTCATTTATATGTTTCCAATTGATAAGATAATATCAACATACCACAATATCTAATAACCCCCTACATTTTCTCCTCCAAAGTTGGATGCACCTATTGTGAGTTCATAGGAGCTATTTGCCTTGCTAGGCCCTCAGTGATAGGGCTTATGTCAATGGTTAGACATTATTTGACAAAGGGTCATATATCCTGACCCGTTTGTCAAAGGACAACGTAGGACAAGATCAAATTACTAGCATATTCATTCAAGATATTAAGGAGCCGTTTGAGTATGCATGGATAAATATCTCTATAATTGAAGAATGGTTGGTTTGAGATCTTATGGCTAAATACCTTATTCTATGTGAATATTTATCTTCAATCATTTTTTATATATTAAACCATTACATATGTTATTACATCTACTTATATGCTAGAAGTACAATATATGAATTAGCCAATGTGACATTCTTGATTTCATCACTAATTAGTAGTGTAGATAGAGAACAAATACCTACCTTCAATCATTTCTCTACCACATTCAAGTTTTTTGTTGCTGTTGGAAAGGATTGGATCCTTTCAATGTTAGGTAGGTTTCCATTACTTGACCTATGTATTACCTTTATTCACCTAGAAATTGATTTTTTTGTCTTGTTCTTTATTCAACAATAGCAATGGGAATTGTTGGTGATCTTCCCAATGACACAGACTGTGCATTATCTAGACTCATTGGGTAACAAATTGATGGACAAGGGACACACACTGAAAACCCACTTGTAGGGTAATTCTAAATTTTTATCCGTCAACATATTTGTGAATGGCTACATTATTATATAACTAATTAATCACACAACATGTATTATTTTAGATTATAGGGGAGATAATATAGTTTGTGATGATGGAGGAGTTGTAGATAGAAAAAAGAAATCAATACCCTGGAGGAGTGTCATGTTATTTTTATGACTCCAAATCTAATGCCAACAATACTTATTTTTTGTTTATTAATGTTTTCATAACTGTGACTTTGTAGTGCATAAGATAATGGTGTGTGTGTGGATACTACATAGTGAAGTATATAGACGCCATTGTTAGATAAGCGTAACAAGACATCCATGATATACAACATGTAATATACACTTCAACCATTAATGTATAATCAAATTTGAATTATAAATTTCTTTGTATACTATTATCATATAATTTGTATCACTCTTTTTATAGGTATCTAACACCCAAGAGCCTTATACACGAGATAGTGTAGAAGAGTTATAAGAATTGCTGGATCAAAGATTCATAAATTATGTTGATTTTGAATTTTATTAGGTTTGATTATATATGAAACTTTGAATCTTATTGTTTATATGATTATATATGTGGATTCAAAAGTAATTTTTCATTTAAATTTTGTTTATAATGAATGCAAGTGAGTCTGAATTTTGGTTCAATTGGGAAACTAAATTCATGAGTGTGAACGTCTATGTGAATTGTGAATGTGTGTGCATATACAAGTGCATTTTGAAGATATGTATATGAATGCAAAGGGGCAACTGGATATGTGGATGTCGTTGTGGATGTATATATATGTGTTTGTTATTTTAGGTCTTGTAGGTTCAAACAATATGTGTATATAGATGACACATGATGTAATATGATATTCATTAGTACATAAGATTATGCATCCTGTTGGATAGTCAAACCATAAGTCTGCAGACCTTCTACAGAAACACATATTTTTGTGTCATTTATTTCCAAAAATTGACGTTGAAATATTAGGAAGTTGATTTTATAACACAAAATTGATGTCACTACACAATCTTTTCTGTATATTTTTTAACTGAGAAGCAATCATACTACATTGTTTTTGGGGATGGAAACTTACTTTGAACATGTGTGACATCAATTTTTTTGGATACCTGATGAAAATGGCTAATTTTAACAATCTACCATTTATCTTTGTACTACATCAACTTTACAAACAATCAACGTCATAACAGATTAGTTTTGGAAATGAAACCAAAGTAACATACCCCCTATTTGTAAAAATCTGTTAGACAAGTTGTTCATATCAGTTTGTATTATCCTAGATGTCAGTTTTTGTAACTGCCTTTGAAACTCTAGATGTTAGTTTCTCCTTCCTCTGTGTACCATCATAGTAGCCGTCGATCAACACTGTCATCCACCTAATGGTTGCCTTGAAACTGACGTTAAATGCCTTATTTAATTGACATTAAAGGACACATGTGTACTAGTGTAAAATCAAAACAAATTTTAAATAAAATGATGAATATATAAAATAAAAATAAGTGAACATAATCCTAACTTAGAACATGATTGGTAATGAACTATGGCTGTAACCTAGTCATTAAAATCTGGTTGAGAGGTACCAAAGGTCATTTTGGAGTGAGAGAAAGCAATGGAATCAAATGACGTCAATGAGAAATGTCAAGGGGACGTTAGGATATGTAGAGATGATTCACTACATACTCAATAAATTCAATCTGCCACAAGAATTCATGTTAAATATGTTATCAACTACCAAGATAAGATTCAACAACCAACATGACTGTTATTTACTAAATGAATTAGTCAAAAGTGATCCTAATTGATCATGATTAGAGGTCATAATTTTAAAACTCAGACACCAAACTTTCACAGTTGGAGGTTTTGACCAGAACAAATATACAATCCGTCAATGTTTTGCTAAGGACTACCTTGCTTGGATGTTGTATAAAAAATACTCAACCCTCCCCATCTCCTAGAACAAGCTATCCAACTCAAAGAAATGTGGTGTGCCCCAAACACACACCCATTGTGACCCTTGATCACACCCATGCATATTTTTCACTTCATGCTGAATGGAATCTGATAGAGACCAAGGATAGTTATGACACACTGTAATTTCCTATCATTGGATGTCTCAAATAAAATGATCTTAAAATGAATGATTCAACTACCCATATCACCAAAGTACACCTCCTTTTCATGGAGCCCATTAGTAAGAACCTTGAAGCATGCTGATCCCAAGGTAGTACTAGAAAGGTTGACCATCAAAAGTTGATCTTGGGCTGTGTGTGAGTGAGGACAAAGCATACAACAGAGTCCTGTGGTAGTATGTGGGGCCATTCATCTTACATGAAACTCTATTAGATCTTGGGAAGTGGGAGGGGGCATTATAGTTGGTATCTAATCCACTTCCCCTCTAGTAAGTGGGTCTACATGGTCATCTAGCATGCCAATCTTGAGTTGTGCGGTCCATGCATTTTAGAAAGGGATATCGATGGTGACGTATCCACCCTTACACTGGTAGATGTGGTATGAAGCTAGGTATACATCGTCCATTCTGGTTATGTACTAAAATGAGGAAATATTATGAGGCCATATAGTTGAGCTTTGATGTGGACATAAAAATACAAGTGGGGGAGTTTGTAATGTCCTAGGATTTGATGCCTCAGATTAAATGATCTTAAAAGTAACGAATGAACTATCAATATCACCAAGGTGCTGCAAGGAAATTGAGGAGATAGATTAGGCTACAAAAAAAAATTAATGCTTGATTCCCTAGTCAGTAAGATCACGTCAACAACTATGTATCTAGGAAGGAAGGTTGTGAGGTTATACCTGGTCCTTGAGCAAGTCCAATGACGATTCCCTCATAGTGGCATGCACCTTTCTTCAAGGTGAACCTTGACATCTGTCTTTGTCAGCCTCCTGGTCTGGAAGCATGAACAATAATTGATATCATCCTTCTAGAGACAAACAATGACCTCCTCACCTCTAGAGTAGTCCATGCAGACCAACGAGAACTCCACGTTGCGCTACTAGATCCAATGAGAAGGAGTTTTCCCTTTGAGTGTCAATCTACTAGAATTTATTCACTCTCCCACAATTATCTCTCCCTAACCATTCCTCCCTTTCAAGGGTAGAACTTGTTTGGGCTCTCTATTGGTTATCACAAACCATAGAGGACAATAATTGTCAAATATTATTGTTGTATCTAGGATTCCCCCAATACGACTCTATTTATAGGAGAGACTAGGGTCAATGTTCTATTCGATTTGGGAGTCAAAGAGACAATTTTCAAAAATTTTCTAGAAACTTCATACGACAAACCAGACGGTTCACTAACCAAACCAGTCGGTTTGTGTAGTTTCATGTTCTAAATCACATTGGTATTCAATGCACAATTAATGCAAATCATGACATCAAAATCAATCCTTGACCCGATCAAATTGACTAATGAACCAGTTAGTTCATCATATGTACTGGATGGTTGGGACCATGAACCAGTTGGTTCACTAGGTGAACTGGTCGGTTCATGCTCTAGTTTAGGCATCGTTCAACCAATCTTGTTTCCAATTGACCTGGCACTCTAACCAATCAATTACCACTTGAACTGGTCAGTTCAATGTCTAGTCAGTCAATTTTAAACCTCACTTGTTTAATTGAATACCGAAACACTTTTAGTAATCAATCTAAACATCATTCATGAATAACATCTCATTACAAGTGCATCCTATGTGTGTGACCCTATAGGTCAAATTATGTTGGCAGTGAATGTTCATAACCAACTTATAACATCACAAGCAATGAGCGGTGTCTAGAAACACATCATTGCTACCGAAGTAGTTTGGAAAGTTGGAGAACAACTTCAACCTACAATCCATGATCAGTGTTTCCATGCACATATAGTTCCTTTGTCTCTGATATCTGTATTGAAATCAAAGCATGGAATCACCATTCTCTTCAATGTTCAATCAATGTTCCTCGAACTAGAGCAAACTGTCTTAGATACATGTGAGTTCACATGTCATATATTGAATCACATGAGTATGGCCATACATTTTTCAGTCTCGCTTATCAAGTGGCATGGATATTAATCTCCTATAGGAGGAACAAATCCCTTCTACATCACTCACACTCAATCCCCATGCGTCATAGAGTAATTGAGCATCACCTTTACAGAAACCCTTATTCAAGGTCACACTGGATGATGTCAAAGTAGAACGAACAACATGTGATGAGTGTATTGACTTCAAGCCTAAGAACCACAATGACCACTATCACTATGGGAGCTAATCCTGACTACCATTCCATGGTATCCATGTATCACTCTCAAGGTGGGACTGTCCAATACACGGTTCTCTAACATGTACATGTGTGCTTGACTTGATATCACATATCATGACTAATGAGACTCTGTCATCAATCAACACACACTCTAGTCATATGGGTTACTATTGTCTATTTTTCTTCCACAATAATATCTGATTAGGGACATAAGAAGAATGTATATACTCTTATCATACACATGATCTCATTATTTAGCTCCTCAACCTAAAGACATATGTCATCAATTAACACCATTCTTTAGACATATACTATGTATGTATCAGCATATCATGATTGAGACAAACATAATAGACACAATTACCTTTATAATTACCAAATCAAGTATCTAATGCCACATTCCAATCATCAAATGATTGGCTCTCTAGGCATACATACCAACATGTGCACCAACTTTTCAAAGATCCCATAACTAAGAACTTTTTCATTAAGTATGCTCAGCCCATAGTAGTACTAGGACGGGTGACCTATTGGGAAGTTGATTGTGAGCTACACATGAGTGAGGACAAATCATGCAATAAAGGTATGTAGTTGTCTATGTACCACTTGTCATTCTTAAAACTCTATTAGAGCTCTAGGTAGTGGGCCCGATCGCTACACATACCATGTACATATTCCACTTTAAGGAGTCAAAACCCACTACAAAATATTCAATGTCCACTCATTTAAAACCACCCTTTAAATGGTTAATACTAAACCATTTAAGGTGATCCTAAAGGACCCATAAGGTGGGGTGTGTACTAGTCATGTATACCACCTTCCTCTCCTTGACTTAAGCAATGGTGTGTTGTGAATATGTGCCTTGAGGCCTTTAGAAGGTAGGGTGTCACCAAGGCACACGTCCCTATGGTTTCAATACCTTCTTGACTTTGTTTTGGATTTTACTAAAGCCTAACCCTAAGTAACCCCCTATCTACTATAGAATCATCCTCTTGGATACCATTTGAAAGGGTTTAAGTGTGTCTAGTCCCTGAATTAAAGCCTACCTATTAATTTTGAGTCCATCTACCCAGGTTCCAACTGAACTATACTCAATAACCAAGTTGGCATCCTTTTTCCTCAAACTGCCAACTAGCAATCCCATAAACACCTAGATCCTACATCTCTAACATTTAAAGCCCCCAAAATAAGCAACATTATGGACCCAATCAACATACCTTGTTAGAAAAAGAAGAACAATAGTCTTTTTAACTTCTTATCACATACAAGTAAGGTAGTTTGGGTCTAGAAACAATGTAGATTTCTTTCCCCTCCCCTTTCTAGTCTCAATGTGGTGTGCTGAGACAAGTACCTTGTATTGATGATCATATTATATTGTGCTAACCCCTTTACCGTTGCTGTCATCATATTTCATGCTTATTTTCTTTTATTTTGTAATTTTCCCATCAAAGGCTATTTTTATAAAGAAAACTCTCATTTTAACCTTGTTAGGATTGGCAATAATGAGTTTGAGCATCGAAGGCGCTTTCCTAACACCCTCTCTACATGTAACCCAGTACCTTATCCTTTTATTTGGTTTGACCTTCATGGATTATTCACCCATTTTCTGAAGCCCTACACCCTTTTAGGGCTATCCCCATTTTTCCTCATACACGCGGTGGCAACTCTACTATTTCTTTTCCTTTCAAATTGATCCAACCTACTGACATCCCATTAACAACCCTGGTTTCCAAAATAGATGGAACCATGGTTATATAATGCATTAAGGTTCTTGGTGATTATCAGATATGAACATGCTTAGTCATATATATACATATACATATACAAATACAAATACATATACATATACATATACATATACATATACATATACATATACATATACATATACATATACATATACATATACATATACATATACATATACATATACATATACATATACATATACATATACATATACATATACATATACATATACATATATGTATGTATGTATGTATCTATCTATTCATGTATGTATATCATAATTTATTTCATTATCTACACTTTACGATTAGTAGTCTAGTCGATCACATTTTTTGGGTCAACTAGACTGTTGAAGCCAAATGGATTTTCTTGAAATACTTTTAAATTATGATAAGATCTATCCATATCTATTTTACATTGACTGGATTCTTATAGAGTAAACCCAATGGACCTCAGGTGTTGTTTAGGGTCTATTTTGGTCGTCATGACATGCTCACACAATTATGGTTGACTCAAGAGCTCTATACCTTAAGACAAGTTTGGTTTTATTTTCTAAAATTTCATATGCTAAAACATTTTCTTTTGTTTAAATTTTGTTGCATCAACACACCCCAAAATATCCGCAAGCAGTAATATACAAATTTACAATTTTATATCCTCCCCACCTAATTAACATAACAAATTAAAATATGTTTTATTCCAAAATCAACAAAAATACGATAAATAACTTCATCTCATTAAACTAATTAGGGTTTCATCAACCTTAAATTGCAATTCAAATCAATATATCGATCCTGATTTCACCCAAACTAGCATTTTTCTCAACCAACCCCTATCTAGAATCAACAAAAGCATTTATCTAAAATCCTAACAAATTTACCAACCAAAGTTTTTCTCATGAAAAATATATTAATGAAAATATTAATCATGAAAATATATAAATAATTAGCCAAGTAAACCCTACTTACTTGGCTAAGCTAGAACCATAAATCTCCATCAATATAGGATTTCATCCCAAAATCCTAGGATGGATAGGAAGGATTACACCTCATACCAATTTCTTACTTAATCTATATATTAGTTTTTGGAATGCATTCTTCTCTCTCATTATATATCACCTTCTTATTATTGGATTCTTCACCTTCTCCTATTTCCACACATTAATTAGTAGAAAAAGGGTATATGTTTTTTCAACATTATTATTTATTTTCACATTTTAAAATTATTTCTAGTATCACTTGTCAAGTGAATAAAAAACCCACTTATATGAAATATGTAGTACTCCAATATTTACACAACACATAAGTGGTAGAAATATGAATCATACTAGGGAGTGTTACACACATACGATAATCATCACATAATGATGAAGAAAAGTCACTACCAACGTTGTGAAGCTTATTTTCAATATTGCTCTTATTTTAAAAAACTGAAGGATTAATAGACGTGGATGCATAAAATCTATGAATATGGGGGATATACTTTTTGAACTTAGTTGCATATTTCTTCTCATCTATACCTCCCAATGCACTACTCATGATGCTCTCCCTTAGGGATATCATGTCCCTGTTCATGTACAAGAGGGGATAGAAACATTATTAGAGTAGGTGCTAATGAACTTCTAATAGTAAAACATGCACTTATACTAGGACAAGTATGTTAATACGTGACTACATAAAAATATGAAAAAATAATATTCACCAGCTTTACTTGAATTAATTATCTAGTGCAAGCGTTTGCATTATGCATTTGGTTCTCTATTTGATTATTGTACTTCATTTTTTAATTAGAATAAAAAATTGGTTCACAATGGTACCACATATTTGCATTGTAGTAGACATGATTGATTTGGTAATGCCCCCCCGCTTGTCATTAGTTGCCCCCTTGATTCATTCAATTGTATATGATCGAGGATCTTAGCATAACAATATTTAGTCCTATTGTGAATGTGAATAGTTTGATAACCATAAATTTCAGTGTGAAATATTAATTCTTGAACTTTGACCGGTTAGTATTTATGACCACTTTTGTTGTCCATCATTATCGGGAGTACATGAAACATTAGGCCATCATTCACGCTATAGTTCTCAATCTCAAAAGAAATTAAATGCAAGCTTGGTACTTGTACTAATACAGTTGTATTCTTGAGACCAAGCAAATAATTATATTTTTGCTGATGTAGTGTCCAATCAAATTATGACCAGAGACAATGTACTACCAATTCATAAATGAGAAGACCAATGGTTAAACACAATTAACCACACAACATCAATTAAGTGGAACTCTAGAGACATGAGCATGTTACACATCCTGGATATTCCAAAAGACACATAAAGTGTTAAAAGGAAAAAAAAACAATGCAGTGAATTCGTTGAGATAAAATTCCCGTGCACAAAGTTAGTTAGGGTTGTTTAGGTGTGATTTTCAGTTCATATAATAAACTATCTCTACTTATCAGCTCCTTTTCACTTCTACTGTCGGACAACTAACAAACTTATATCATTAAAGCAATGAGAAATAACTTGTTACTCTTTTGCAACAAAATGATAATTATTCATACGTCTAGGTCACAACATGTTCCACTTTTAGCTAAATTAACCCGTTCTGTTATTTCACCATAGCCAACCACTAAACTAAACAACCGAATAAAGCCTTGAGTGTGGATCAACGCCTATCCAACTAGAATACAACTTTGGAATGTCGTGTCAAAAGCTAATATGCTAATTTTGATAGATGCTAGTGCCTTAGTGGAAACTGAGGTCATGTAACAAAGAGTCGATGGAATAGACTAGTGTAAGAATATGGAATTGTTTGGTACGGTGGATAAGGACGGTGGGCAAGTACACAGAAAAGAACCACTTGAATTTCCACGTGCGTCCATCAACACCACAACGAAGCACCACGGTATCCTCTTTTTTTTATAGGAATTGGGAAACCTTGTCAGTGACTGGCTTTTCTTAGTGGTTAAACCAACTTATTGATTTCATTAACGCGAGTCTACATGAACCGCACTCTGTCCGTCCTCATACCCCCTGCCAATACTATCCGCCAGCCCCACACGGTCCTATATTAACCAGTCTGGTGCTGCACTGCCGGGACTGCAAGTACACCAAGCCCTACCAGGGAGTACACCGAATGGCCAAGATCGACTGCTGGGGTAGCCTACAGAATCACGGCAGCCATGTCGCATCCCCCACCATCACCCCCGCCCCAATGTGGTTCCGGCCACGGCCAGAGTACGCGCTGCGGCAGCAGTTCCTGCGGAGCTACCGCTTTTCCACAAAGGAGAGCTTCCGCGAGCGGTGCGTCCGGTGGGTCGAGGAAGTGAAGTCCGCTGTTCAGGTTGTGATCGCCAGGCTGGGAGTGGCTCAGAGGAGGCTCGCATGGAGGACAACCAAGCTGATCCGAAAGCTTTCACCCCCGCCGGCTGTCACCATCCCCAGCTCGCTGGACCCCATCAAGTGCTTCCGGCCGAGGGCGAACGCGAGGCTGCGGGAGGCCTTTTGAAGGCGGTGAAGAAGTTCTTTGAGCGTAGCCGATGAAGACCACAAGGGCAAAAATCAAGTATCAAACAAAACTTCTCTTTGGAAAACAAATGTGTCGTTCTGTTTGCATTCAATTCGGTCGATATATATGTTGTAAGTTGGGAAGGCGGGTGATTGGGTCAAAGCAGTACTCGAACGAGATCTAGTATTTCCGTAGACATGCCAAGTTATGATGACGAACCCACTGTTCCATCACGATGTTAGATATTAGATAGTTTTGTTCATTATTTGCATATTATTTGTGTGATCGTACTGTTTAGTCTTTTTGGATGGCATGCAATGCCTGACAAAAAAAATTGAGATTTTTCTATAGGGAAAACAACCAATTCGGTATACTTTAATTAAAATGTTTACTTTCATAATATCTCTGCAAAAATATTTTCTAAAGTGGCACATTTTGTTAAAACTGTCATTTAAAGCGACATTTTTACTTTGGTGTCATTCGACGTCACAACATTTGACGTTTTTATTACAAAATTGAAAACTGCAATTTGAAAGCGCCGCACTATGCTGCCTTTTTCAAAAAGAAAAATTTAATAGAAACCCCAAATGTCGTGGCGTCTTCTGATCTAGAACTTGTCAAGTGTCATTTTTTTGGTGAGTTTCACACAAAAAGTGTGTTAATTTGAAGATATTTGACTATAAACGTAATGCTTTTTGTCAAAAATGTCTTTTTTTGTTTTTTTTCTTCCAATATGGAAATGACATGGTTTTCATGACTAAACAATTTTCATTTATAACAACGACCCCGAAAGACCCCTAATATAGAGGACTTCGAGGCAAAGTGGCCGGTCAAAACAGCCTCACAATTTGATTGAAAGTTATGGTTCCAATCTCAATACTGTTGTACCCACACAAATTGGTACATTTAAGCTATATTTCCAGTCAAATTGCCAATTTTGCGGCAGTTTCCAATGAATCCCACCACTAGGCATCTCTCTAGAATGAGCTCCACCTTCTCTGTAGAAACTTAGGGTTTCTTGGGCGGCACAACCCCCCCTCACCCCTTGTCAGGGTGGGTTGCTACCAGTGATTTTGTTCCATCTTCTCTAGGCCAATCCCTCTCGAACTCCCCATTCCCATACCATCGTCTCACCCGCCCAGATCTATAGATCACATCAATTTTTCTCGGCTCAACATCCCCTAGATCTAGGGTTTCAGGTTGGAGACTTTCAATCCTCACTGATCTAAACCACCACCATCTTCTCGGGGCAGAAATGATACCTTGTAACAAGAAGTGATTATTTTGGGAGACACATCAACCTAGCAGTGCTTATCCTCAAATCACTCAACACCCAGTCGGAAAGATAACACCTTCACCCAACCTACCCTATCAGCCTTCCTGAGGAAACCTCGTCACTGGCATCTGCGATGCTACTAAGGAGCTATATCCCTCCCTTCATCCCTCTTTTTTACTCGCCACATCTAGGACAATGTCCCTCCAAGAACCATCCATTCGATCGAGGGTGGTTTGGGCCACCATGTCGCGTGACGGTCGAGCCAATGAAGAACCTTCATGTGGTTGTAGCATCACTGGAAGATCCATGCCCGAACCAAACTTGATGGAGGACCAGGATGAGCTCGCCGTGGAAGATACCAGGGAACCAATTGAGGAAGCTCATCCAAACAACGTGACAATCGAAGAAGCTCTCCATGAATAACGTCCTGAGGAAAACTAGGCTTGCGACACATCTGAGGAAGGATCAGAAGGCTGGAAGATGAAGGTAAGCAAGAGAAAACCACCCCCTTTCACCGTTGAGAGATAAATCTCACCTTGCACGTATGAAGGCTGGTCTAGGGCCATCAAGAGAGTTTGGTCATGCCTATTTGAAGAGGGGACACTAGAAGGGGGAATGCCCTTACAGGTGGGTGTGTTTTGCATGTGGAGGTCATGGACACAAGGAAGGGGTTGTCCCTCAATCGCAAGACTAAAGATTGGGGGCTAACACCGACATATACCAACCCCTCCACATCGCCAACCTCTGCCCCCAATCCTTGTTCAAAGGATTTCCCCCCCTTGGGTAAACACCTAGGTTCTATTCCACCTTCGAGAGCTTGGAACCACCACCTACCACCACCTCCACCTCCATCATTTAAAGAACTCTTCACCCAAGCTATACTTGCAAACAACATAGCATCCCACAGACTGGAGACTGCCCCATTACTGAGATCCAACATTGATCATATATTGGGTGAAAGATATAGAATGGATTGAGGTTGAAGTAGCTCTACGGTAACCATACCCTTCATCTATCTATATCCTGAGGACTAGACCTCACAGATCCAATGTCAGCCAACCACCAACCATCATGCCTATTCTTTCCCCCCTTCCAATCTTGAGGCATCAACCAAGTTAGTAAACCATGGGGATACATATCAGATGAGGGTACAACTAACTGGTGATGGATTCTGATTGAAGACCTTCCCATCCACCTTTGTAGCTAAGATATCATTGGGAAGCTTTTCGATTCTTAGCGGAGATGGTGGGATGTTTGAGTTGGAGACCAAGCAAAATGGATGTGTCAACCATCTTCATTTTGGTTAAAATAAGAGCCACCAACTCATCCAATGAGGCCATCCTAGTGGTAGACATGGAAGAAGTCAACATCACAATCTACCAAAGAAATAGGTTCTCAGGTGCCCACCAATTATGATTATTAAATGTGGTGGAAGAAAGAGGTGTCCCCTAGAAGACCTAAGAGTAGCAAACTATATACTAGGATGCTAGTTGCGGCTGATTCTAAAAGGAAGGAGGTAGATAAGTGAAAGGAAGGACCCATTGGAGATATTTTAAATTACTTATTGAGGTGGGGAGCCTTACTGGCCCCAAGCCCTGGTCCACCACTAAATATTAGGGGGCAGCTGCAAACATGAGAGGATCCATCAAACTAGGTCATCGGCCGATCACGAAAATAGTAAAACAATGATGTGGGTGACCACTTCTCTTTCAGACTTGGTAGGCCTTGCAGAGGGATTTCCTACACCATAAATCCCCATGATTCACTGCTCCATCCCACAACTAGGCAGACTAATAGCCCCAACTAGCCGTATACAATGAACTGACCCCACCACCCTGCCATCCGTCAACCTCAGGCTTGTCTCAGTGGTATAGGAGTGCCCCACATGAAGAAGGTGTTGTTCCAATAATGAGCATTGGCGCGAGACATTTACCTCAAGATGAACCTAGGACCTCTAGGGGTGATGGGTGACTACCTGGGTGGCCGACATGAGGACAAAGTGAGCTAGCACACCAACCGCAACAATCAACAAACAATACCATCAGAGGAAAAACACCTACAAAATAAAGGAGACTTAGAGACATCCTTGCAAAAAATAGAAGATGAGATGAAGGAGGCACATCCAAGGCGATTGACACCATCCCATGTAAAGCAAACCATGTCATGTGTGCCATATCCTCTGTCTTGTCACCCACTCATAGTTTTCTTTCAAATGACTCTCCCTTTATTCATCAGGGGTACACAGAGAAAGTTTTGAAAGGAAATGGGAGATACAAGGGAGGTGTGATTGAGGTTTTTGTGAGGACCTATCAGAGAGGGCCAGTGATATGTTCAAGGGAGGGTTCGCTAGAGAGGTCAGGTTTGGCATTGGCTTATTTAGGGATGACATGCACCTTGGATCCTGTTGGTCATTCCATAGGATAGACGATGTTTTTCGGCAGAACATCTGGGGGGGGGTCGGAGTGGTTTCCTCGAGGGTCAACCAAGGAGGTGGGATAGTTATTTTGGATGGATTGGATGAAGAGTTGGTTGCAGTAGATATGGGTGTGCCTTGATAGCCTATCCATGGTAGTTATTTAGGAGGTTCATCTTGCAATGGATAAGTTCATTGTATGAAACACTAGAGGGATGGAAAATTATTAGATGATAGAGAGGTTAAAAGCTTTATCATATGAGAAGGGTCTTTTTGCCATGGGGGTTCTTAGAACCATTTCTAAACCACGAGAGGGCTAGATAATTCTATTTGGAAATGAAAATGTACTGGGTAGTAACAAATGGGGAGGGGAGATTTGAGCCATCACATTATCCAATGCCAACCCGAACTTAGAACCAAAATTTAAACAACAAATCTCCATAAGATGTGAAATTCTTGGCCTCTAGGTTAGGGTCTCCTTTATATATACATCATGCAATAGAGCCAATAGGATAGACCTTTGGCACAAACTACACATTCTCTAAGACACATTAGAGCCTACACCCTGGGTCATAACATGTGATATCAATGCATACATGTTTACGGTGGAGAGAATTGATGGTGAGGAACCATGCAATAGAAATATGATGGAATTCTATTCTTGAGTACATGGAAGTGGATGCTAAAGAGATATCAGTTACAGACAACAAATTCACATGGTTGGATAAACAAGAGGGGCTACCTACCATTTGGGGGAGGCTAGATGGAGGTTTTAGAAACCTCCTTTGGTCTGATAACTTGAAATATCTGAGGACCACCTTGTTAGAACTAGAGCTTCAAATCACTGCCCACTCTTATTCTCTTTATCAAATACAGTTTTCTTGGGTTCCCCATCCAACTTTTGGTTCCAAAAGATGTGGATCCTACATTACAATATCTTGAATATTATTAAGGATAATTGGACTTTATAGACTTGGGTTAACCCATCCCTTTAGGTTATTTGAGAAATAAAAATCACTTAAGAAAGCCCTTAAATCCTGGAACAAGATTGAGGTAGGAAACATCTTCAATGATATAAAGGGACTTCAGAGGAAGGTTAACATGTTGCAGTTAATGGGATACTATTTTGATGACCCAAAGGTTAAAACCAAACTCTTTGAGGCTGAAAGCATACTAGAATAATGGCTTAGATGAGAAGAGACATATTGGAAAGAAAAGGATGGCATTAGATGGTTCCAAAAAGGTGATAAAAATAAAAAAACTCTTCCAAACCCATGTTAAAGCACGATAGTCAAAATGATCTTAAGATAGGATGACTCATGGGTGGTGGAGATAGAGGAAATAGGACATTAAGCAGTCACATATTACTCAAGGCTCTTCCATATAATATAAAACCCAAAAGTCCACCACTTTACCAGTGTCTTATCTAGATATATTATCAATGAAGACAATAGGAGGATTGTCGATGATGTGATGATAGAGGAAATATACACGATCCTAATGAGTATGGATGGCGCACCAAGCCCGAATGGGTTCACCACATCCTTTTACAAAGTAGCTTGGGAATATGTAAAGGATGACTTAACAATATTCATACATCATTGTCTCGTGGGGAGGGAGATACATAGAGGCATGAAATGTGTGCGTATAGTTCTCATTCTTGAGATTGACAACCCTCAAATGTTGCTACATTTTAGATGGATTAGTGTGGGAAATGTTGTTGTTAGGATAGACTCAAAGATCCTCTAATCTAGAATCACCCCACTTCTCACCAAGTTCATTTCTCTAGAACAAGCATCATTCATCAAAGATAGGGATATAGGACACAACATTAGGCTATCCAGTGAGCTAATGTGGGACCTTTTTAGAGGAGGAGCAAACAAGGAGAAGCTAGTTCTTAAAATAGACATGTCTAAATATTTTGATAGGATGTGATGGACTTTTATTGAGGCGATACTGCACCAGGTCAGGTTCTAGGAAAGGGTGATAATAACAGTATGAATGTAGTTAGAGGGGCTTGGTTCTATATACCTATGAACTAGTCGATTGTTTGAGTTCTTTAATTCCCACAAAGGCCTTAGATAGGGCAACACCTTCTCACCATTCCTTTATTCTTTCACAACAAATGCTGAGTAGGCACATAGTGAGAGCAATAGAGGTGGGCCTCATCATTGATACATTATCAGATGGGGCATTGCACTATCACACATTATTTTTTCCGATGACCTCATATTTTTTGTGAACATAGAGGGCCAAATAACTTCTATCTTATGGGAAATCCTAGGAAAATATGAAGACGGATTTGGACAAATGATCAACAAGAGGAAGCCAGCTATTATGATAGGTTCTAAAGAAGATGATAGGCATCATAAGATAACAACTGAGTGGGTCTTTGAGTGTATCATGTAACCCATCACATACCTCAACGTCCCTCTTTCGCTTGGAAGAGTAATCGTTAGTTACTATGATGATATAGTGGATAAAGTCACTAACATGATGTTCCCATGGGATGGAAAATTGTTGTCTTTCTGGGGAGACTAACATTGACCAAATTAGTCCTATCTTCAACACCCTTACATACACTAGGAGTTGCATGATACCAATGACAACAATCCAAAGTATTGAGAGGAAAATGGCAAATTTCCTATGTGAAGCTAGATTTGGTACAAAGAGGAGACATTGGATTAGCTAGGAGATCATATCCAAACCCATAGAGGAAGGGGCCCTACATATAATAAATATGAGAATTTGGTACAAATTCTTTCTCATGAAAGCCATTCATGGTATTATAAGGAGAGAATCCCTCTAGGCTTGATTCCGTAGAGATAAATACAAGTGTGTCGGGTATGACCACGACTTGGATCACTCTTGGTTTCTTAAAATATGGAGTCAAGCATCCACCTATTGGATGAGGGTCTGTGAATGCTTCCCAGTAATTATGTGAAATACTAAATGTGGGATAGGATAGGGAGAGATACCATTTTAGAGGATAGAAGGGGGCCTTACCAATAGCATGAGAAAATGGAAGATAGAGCACATAGAAGCGGTCCCTAACCTTAGGATCCGAGATACACAACTCCAGGACGGATCTTGTGATATTTCTAGACTTAGGACCCCAATTTTGAAAGAGGGAGTTACATGTCTCATTGAAGAAATTAGACTGACCCCAAATACTCCAGATTTCCCTATCTCAACCTCTAGACAAGATGCCTTATTTTCTATTTCCTCAGCTAGGGCATCACTGAAGGAGACAACTAATAAGGCTAGGGACATTTTAGGATGTAGATGGATCTGGAACTCACACTGTCCACTTAAAATAAGCACCTTTGCTTAGATGTTAATAGGAAGGTGAACCCAACAGATGACCATATTAGAGATTGTAAAATACTCCTAGCTTCTAGGTGTGAATGTTGTAATGAAGGAAGCATCAAAACCATTGACCACCTCCTCAAATTCAGTGAAATAATGCATTTAGTTTGGGCTAAGGCAGAAGCCATCATGGGCACAAAACCTTTTAGCGGCAGCCAAACTACAATCACTAGTCTAAACATGTGTTGGAGCATGGCCTCCAAACATAATGGTGGGTTTAGTTAGGGGATCACTCCCTATTATCACCCTCTAGTGCATTTGGGTAGCTAGATTCTCTTGTAGATATGACATGACTAAAATATTAGTAGAGAGGATATGGAAAATGGTATGCTTCATAAGTAGAATGGCCCTTAAAGATATGGTCTTTAGAGATTTAGGAACTCCTATATCTCTAGCCAACATATGGATAGAGGATGGAATTTTACAGGATCTAAGAGTTATGAGCTTAATATACAAGGAAATAAGGTGGACCCCTCCTAAACCACACCAGGATTCAAGCTAAACATTGGAGGTATTAGATGGAAATCACAAGTGCTACCTCTTATAGGTCAGGCTTATGTGGGGGGGGGGGGGTTCAGAGACCCCTTAGGTGACATTATCCTAGGTTGTTCTAGACCATCCCCTACCTATGACACCATAGGAACCTATGTTTCAAATTTATAAATAGGCATCAATTATGGTTGTATGAATAAGGTCAACAAGATGGGGATTTAGTGTGACAACCATGCTTTGGTGGAGTGCTAAATAGGGATAAAAAAATTCCATGAAAATACAAATGAGAGTTGAGTAAAGTAAAATATATTCTTAGAGATCACAGATGGTTTTTCCGCTTTGTGCATAAATAGGCTAACGGATTTGCACCTAGATTAGCTGAGTACAGTTTAGATGTAGCTATTACATATAGGTTCTACACCCTATTTGGGATGCCACCTCCGATCAGAGGAGTCTACCAATTGGAAGGGTTGGGGATGGCATACATAAAGAGAAATGATATGGGTTAAAAGTCATCCACCTAACTAAACCCTAGAACCAATTTGGAGGCATTTTTTGTAGAGTTACACATACACTATGGAGGAAATTTGGGTGGAAGTGATTTTGTGTTTTCGATTGAAGGTTTATTATTTTGTGCTTCAAGTGAGGATTTTTTTTACTTTGTGTTTTCTTACCACTAATTCTTTTGGTCATATGGATTAGGTCTATAAAGAGTTACAGTTGGAAAGTAATCTGATTTTGTAAAAAAGGAAGAAATTGTATCTATCATCTTAGCTCTTTGATTAAGGTGGAACACTATGAATAAGAATCCCCCATATTCCTTAAAAAGTTACACCACTAGATTTAGGCCCATTGCCATTGGCGTCTTCATGGTTCCTATCATCATTGCAATTAAGGCTTCATCTAGTTGCATACAATTACAACTTACTCCATGAATTTAAAAATAGGAATTCAAAACAGGTTACCAAACTACAACTCCATTCTTTGGTTGGAAGCAACTTTAACCATGCTCTTTGGAGTGGCAGATCCAGAAATCTACCACACGAGGTTGGGTTAGTATGACTAGTGACAGATATTGACAATATATATATAAGGACCCTGACCTCTATTTTGGGCTTATCCTGTTTGTTTTTCTTAAACCCTGTGCTTGGTTGCTTGCTAATCACCTTTAGTGGTGATTAGGGTTTGCTTGTGTTCTATTGAGAGTTGGAGGTGCTACTTGTAAAATAACCTAAGTTAGGGTTGAAGAGCAAGTTTTTCACCTTGAGATATGTCTTTCTCTCTCTTTGCTTTCCCTAAGTTGAAGAGGAAGGTTTGGGCTCGTGCCTTGAGTTGTCTTGGGCTTGGTTGAGCTCTGTTGGGCCTTGTTTTCCCTTGTTTGGACCTTTCCTTGCCTAGTTGAACCTTGTATCGGGCAGGAGAGTTTTGTGTCGCCCATGGGGTGTATCGGGCATGGAGGTGGATAGTATCATCCATGGACCATCTTTGACCCCTTGACCTCGTTTGTGTCACCACTAGTGGACACTTGGTGCATAGTGCTTGTATGTGGCAATAGCCTTGGACATGTGTATAAGGTGAGATAAGGAGGTGGCATTGCCCTTGGACAAGCGTCCCTAGGTGGGCGACACATTGCCTTGTTTTCTCCTCCATCCTCTTCTATATATACATCTCCTTCCACTTCCTTAGGATCCCTTTTAGCTCTTTGTTGCTCCTCTCTTCCTTGGTGCACGATACACCTTCCCTTTGGTGTGTTTTGTGGCCGATAAACTTGGTGGAGCAAGTTGGTGGCCGATCATCTTCTTGAAGTCTTCTTCTTCTTCCTCTAGTTTGGTGGCCGATCCATAAGTGGTGTACTTGGACCTTTGGAGCTTGCTTAAGGCAAGTTACGTAACTTCTAAACCTAGCTATTCTACCTTCTTTATGTTGCATGATTCATATATGTTGATGATCAACCATTGCATGTTATGTTTCTTACTCTAGTACATGTTGTTGATCTTATGGATATAGTGAGCATGATGTTGTTGATGGTTTATATGCCTTTAGATCTAGTTGGTCGAACCATAGTTTGGGGTTTTCTTGTGGAGCAATACCCCTTTCTCTCCTTGGTTTTTGAGAAGTGAGTTTGAGCTCTATAAATGTGGGAAATACCCTTCTCTTGTTTAAGTTGAGAAGTGAGTCTACATTCTAGTTTCTTGGGCAACACCCTCCTCTCACCATGGATTTGAGAGGTGAGCTCTTGGATATGCGATGACCTAAGTTTAGGTTGATCCTTGTGGTTGCCCAATTTGTGATAGAGGTTGTGCAAAACCCCTCTCTCTCTTGGGTGTTGAGAGGTGAGCCGATCTTCTTGATCATTTAGGGTTTGGTGCCCTTGTGCTTGAGGTTGAAGACAACCTTGTAGAGTAGTGCTTTGCACGTTATGACCTTGCAATAGTGCTGCCGATAGCCTCTTGTCTAGGGTTTTACCCTTGGCCGATACACCTAGTTGAGATGGTTAGTTTGGTGCCCGATATGGTGGTATAGAGAAACCCTAGTAGATGCCTTAAGTGATGGTCGATATGGTGGTAAGGTTGCCCGTTGTGCTTGGCCGACATTCTTGGATGAGGGTAGTTACCTTGCTCGATACTACCTATAGTGAGGGTTATAGGAGCTTTGGTGAGGGTTCAGATTTAGCTGATAGTTCTCTGTTAATAATGATAATACAAATGATATGGTGTGATCACCTTGAATCCTGCAACTATGATAATGAGATAAGATGATAGGTTGTGAACCAGGAAGTTTGAAAGTATATGATGTTGCTACACATGATAATGTGACACATGTATATGATCACAAGTATGGGGCATCATATTTGATAATAAAACTATGATTTCTACAACTTATGTGTAATATACCCATGGATGTTGCTTTATACTTGATGGCATGATAATCCTATTAATCCTTGATGGCTTCAGTTATATCTATGGATGTGTATACTAACCATGCAGGTATTTTTTATATGGATTCATAGCCTGGTAAGAGCTATGAGATGTATGTGCTTGAGTAGCACCATGTGGCAATGAGATAACAAGTTGATAGGTCTGAGGACCTGATATAAGGGTGAGTGCCTAGTTGAGGTGTTATCCTCTGATGATGAGATGAGGGATGCGTTCCCAGAATGCTGATGCATGATTACGATGCCTTGAGAGGCAGTGGTTGATATAATGAGGGATTGAGGTCCCATGATAGTATGATGATGGCAATAATAATGTAATTCTATAAGGCTATGTTTATACTTTGGTTGCCTCAACAATTGGCTTAAAATATACTAATTAATTGTAGATGAACATATCATGTAGTTTTCCCTGGCCATAGATCCATCATCTTCAGTATCATGGTGATGGTGAAAAAGGTTTATCCTGTGGGATCTTCCTGGAGCACATATTGCTGAATATGCGAGGTTTTCCCTAGCCTAAAATAGGAGGAATCTGAGTACCACTGTGAATATATGGAGCATGGTGAATAGACCCATGGCTCAGGATATGTGATGATGAGAATGATGCATTCATGGCTCGGATGTATGCACTAGCACCTATGATGAGGTGAGCTAGAGATGTGGGTATCTTGCGGAGCTGACCCAGAGACTGAGGCCCTATAAGCATAAGATTGCGGTCTTGCTTGATGATTCATGTACTGACCACGAGAAGGTGAGGTCATGGAGTCTGGATCTCCTTAGACCTTGTATGGCACTGGATTGGGCTTCACAGCCAATGGTTGGATTTGAGCAGGGAAGGCTCGCTTCCTCAGGCATAATAAAATGTAATACAGTCGGATAGTATATGCTACACAGAATAAACACAGAACATTGTCAGAGGCCTTGCTTATATAGATGATCTAGTTATACCTTGTAGATATGTGTACGATCCTTATATTTTTGTGATAAGTTCTTATAAAGCTTATCTTATCAATCATGTTCCATAAAGAAATGCTTGGTTATATGCCTCCTGGATATCTTGGTAAAGATTGATGGTAATAATAGCCATGCTCAATATGATACTCTTGTTATATGCTTTATCAGTTATCTGCTTTTATTGTTTTAATCTTATGAGGTGTTATAGTTTCGGCGGGGATTATGTTTCTCGCTGGGACTGTGTGTCTCACCCCGCTGGTTTACACCTTTTTTAGGTGAGCGCTCTAGACATGGTGGTGGTCGTGAGGTTGCGGCCGAGTAGTAAGAAGAGTAGTAGAAGGAAAGAGATGGACATACTACTATTTTGGTGGTTTTGTAGTAGAGTCCTAGAGTCATCCCTGTACTCTCAGGTTCTAATAGGTGTTTGATGATGTTTCACGATGTCTAGCTATTGTAATTTTATATACCCTACTGCTGGTCGTACGTAGCCCGTTATGTATGTATAAACATGTGATGAACTCATGTGCTGACAATACAACTAGTTCCGATAAGCTGTGGACATATATCAAAGCTTGTAATATTTTTATAACATGTTTCTCTGTAGGATCTGGATGCAAAAGTTCTCTTATGTATGCTTTCCTCAAATAGTTTTAATTAACTCGTGTTTTCGGTATTATGTGGTTCCGCACATTTTCGCGTGTAATCTCGCTGTATGTGTGATGGAGGGGTGTCACAATATAAGAAAACTAATGTTTATTTAAAAAAATTGAAAATATATAACATAATGTCCCATTGCCTCCAACATACAAAAATAAGTTATTTATAAAATAGAAAAATTTAAGGTAAATTACATATAGTATATTTGTTTAGATCATGGTGATAAATTATATAATATGACACCATGTATTTTACATTAAAAAACTACACCGTCAACAATATAATCATATTTCATGGACAATTGATCAGTGCAATATGTATACTATTAGTAATACAAAAGAATAATACCAATTATACAGAAAATGGGAACAAACCCACCTTTTCAGTGGAGAGCAAGCATCAAAATATGATACAACACCGTTTAGTGGGTGGTTTCATACTGATAAATCTAGAAAACATTATAGAAATCAAATTTTACATTATAAAGGATATAAGTATAATGTTTAATGCAATGCCAATTTGTTTTAAGATCATGAATGTTTAATCCAATGCCAATTTGTTTTAAGATCTTGACACGATGATTTTTATGAAAAAAATTCAAAAAGAAAAAAGAAAGAAAATAGTTAATGTGGTTGTATATATAAACAAGTGATGGAGAAGGAGAGTTGAGGAATGAAAGTGAGGAGAATGAAAAGAAAATATCAATGCATTTATTTCTATATTTCTATTTAAAAGTTGAAGAAAAGAGTATACGAAAGAAACAATACTATTTTTTTATTAACTTTCATGTCATCATTTGTTTTCTTTCTCTATTTGGTTAAAATTATATTTACAAGATGGATTTCACCACCTGCTCTTCTCCTTCATAACCCGCATTTCAAATGTTTTTCCATACTCTATTTTTACCTTTTGCCAAAGATGAAATATATTTGATACAATCTTTCTTTTTCCTTTTAAAGATTGATATATTGTCATTATCTTCTCTAGTTCTTGTACAACTGTAATTATTGGTGTTTTGATTAGCCTTATAATAGTTAAATAATATGTAACTAAGAGTTGGTGAAATACCATGTAACTACATAATTGTTTGGATTATATCTATATAATAACATTGATCTTTTCTTAATTTGAGAGTGATTGACCAATACAAGTTTGAAAGGAAAATATCTAAAATAGGATATTAGTTGTGCATATATAATTATCATTTTTCTAATGGTGTATAATTATAACTGAGTGTATTGATGCAAGTTATTGTTGATAATATTTCTTAGCAAATGAGTCAATAACATTGCATTAGATTCTGATTTTGATGTCAACATGTTGCACAATTTATTTGTCTAAACTTCATAATATATAACTAATTTCCATATTTCAAGGTTGTATGACCCTCGTAGTCTCTATAGAGATTTGCTTTCAAGTACATGATGATAATTTGCATAAGTCTTGAAACAATTGATATGAAATTATTAAGAACAATTTATTAGGAGAGAAATCAAAGATATAATGTTTTGACCTCATAACTTATAAAATCATAATTGATAAGATCCGCATTAGGACTATAAATTTTATGATTTGTGAGGAAATAAGGCACATGATCCTCAAGTGTATTGGGTTTAGCCCCTAAGTAGTATGCACAAAGAATTGTGATATAATTGTTTGGAATAATAAGATTTAAAGTCACAATTTGTGTGTTGTAATAAAATAATTTCACAAAATTTAATCCTTACATGATATCATTGTAATAAAAAAATATTTTTAGAGGGGGCTTCAAATTGGGTAGCCCCCCTTGTGGCTCTGACCCTGGCTCTGTGGTTTATTTATGTTTGGTTGGAAGTTGTTTAAGGTTGTGGTTACATGTGGTTAACTTACCATTCAATACCCCATTCTCATCACAATGATTTCAATGGTAATACGAGCAAAAGGAGAGACGCTTCACTGTTGCAACTGTGAAGAATGTTGAAAGAACTGTGTCCAAAATGGGCACAATATGTTCTCCTTAATTTTATATATGATCGGTCACTATCCTGTAGATGGTTTTCTCATTATGAGTTGAGTTTCTGTCTAACCAAACACATTAAGGTCTAAATATATTAAATTGGAACCGCATGTTTTCAAGGTCCTTAGATTAGTTTAGACTAGGCCCATTTCCATTGGCGTCTTCCAACCTAGGACAAGTGCCAAGCTGCACTATGCCTCTTGAAGATGGAAACGAAGACGTTCTACTCACTTATCCGATGAAAATTGAAAGGGAAAAAATCATGTATCACAACAAACTTTTTCTGAAAAAACAAAAATGTCATTTTGTTTGGGTTCAATTGAGACCTTGGAAAGCGGGAAGGTGAGTGGTTGGGTCAAAGCTAGTGGTTTTATTTTTTGCAGTCCTTGAACTCTAGTAGAAAGATGACAAGACCTAGTGTTTCCATAAACATGTCGAGATATGATAAAGATTGAACCCATTGTTCTATCATGATGTTGCATGATACTAGATGGTTTTCTTGTCTATTTGTAAATTATTTCTATAATCATATTGTTCGGTCTACTTGAATGGCATGCAGTATCAGACAAAAAAGTAGGAATTTTTTATAGGAAAAAACACCAATTGAAATCACTTTGAATAAAAAATTTAACTTCACATTCCTCTCTAGAAATACTTGCCAAAGTAGCACATTTTGGTCTGAAAATGTAACTTAAAGTGGTATTTTACATGTCTTTGTGCCAAAGGGTATCACAAAAGTTGACATTTTTACTAATAACATAGAAAGAAATTGTTAAGAGTCGATGGGGAGAGGGTGGAGTGTCAATAGCAGCGGTGCCGATGGGGGAGGCCGTGGCTTGGCTGAAGTGAGTCGTCTCTTAAGGGGAGGCACAAGGGAAAGGGGGCTGGAAGGAGATAGGTGCAAGGATCCTGACAAGCCTATGGATGGAGGTAGAAGAAAAGCTGCATCAGGGGTTTGGGTTTTGATCCTGTTGGTGGGATTCGAGTTCCAATTTGCTGGTATGAGGGGATCTTTGGATGGGAATCAATAAGGGTTGGCGACTATAAACAACCACATGACTGAGGGTGAAAGGCCTGGTCACACCTTTGAGGCCAAGAATCCTCATGTTAATGGAGGCTACATAGGAGGAGTTGCAACCCAATTTGAAAACAGGCTGTCGTTCAGTGACATTGTTGGAGGCACGACATCGCAGGAGTATAACAAGGCTGATTTAGTGGTCTTCTTCCTAGAGAGACTATTCGAGGATCGCCTAGAGGACAAATATGTTACCCTCACATACACAGATGGGACTCTGGATATTACCATTGAACCAGAGGTGGAGGTGGACTTAGCACCTCCTTAGAAGTATGCAGTGGTTATCCGCTTGCTGGGTGCTGATGTGGGCTTCGTGATGACGAGGGATCTGATCAAGCTGCTATGGAATCCTAAAGGAAGTTTCAATATGTATGAACTGGACTCAGGACACTAAGTAATGCAACTGTCATACAAGGAAGATTACAAGATGGCCATAACTGGGGGCATGGAAGGTGTTTGGCTATTGTCTGGGACTGGTGCCTGACATTCAAACCTACTGAGGAGATATCAAAGTATGTAGTAACATGGGTCCATGTTTTGGACTTGCCCATGCATTTGTATGTGCCCACCTTTGATAGCCACACAACCTTCCATACCAGAAGCAAATTTGTGAGGTTGAAAATTGAAATAGACACTACCAGGAATCTTTGCCCATCTATATATATTAATGGTATCGAATACCTGGTGGAGTATGAAGTTACACTAGATACTTGTTTCCTTTTCTGGGTTATGGGGCATATGGACCAATAGTGTAGGAGTAAGCAATCAAGGGACACAGGTGGAAAAACTAATGACGGGACCAAAAACCTCAACATAGGAGGGGAGACATGCGAAGAGGTATGGCAACACCAGAAGAGGAAAAGGGGTCGGAAATAAAGAAACCAAAAGAGGTCCATGCAAGAGGACAAAACAAATAGCACGCCACATATGAAAAATAGGTTCAAGATCCCAAATGATGAGTTGGAGAAACAAAGTGGAAATTGTAATATAGTGGGAGAAGGATAAAGAACAAAATGTTCAAAACAAGGAAGTTTCAACCAAAATCTGGAAACCTAAGATAAAAATTGAGACAACTAATAAAAAAGTGGGTGGTGTTGAAAGGCATCACCAACACAAGCCAGGGCAATGCAATGAAGAAGGCATCCATTTTGACTGACACAACTAACGAGCATAATCACAAGGTCATCAACCCACCCATGGATGAGGTGATTCAGGTGATTGAGGAAGACAACGTGGAGAAGGCAATCTCAATTGAAGTTGGGGAAGTCTCACGATAGATGCTAGTAGTGGAGGTACATGTGAGAAGGAGGTAGAGGAGGGAGCAAGCAAGTCAACTAGGGCAAGGAAGGCTATGGACAAGTTGCACATGGAAGGGAAGAGTGGTATTTTTAATGATAAATTTCCTATGTTGGAATGCTTGTGGAATGCTATGATGAGAGAGTTTGGTCTCTTAAGGAGATGATTGCTATGTTTAAACCTAAGATTGTTACAATCTTGGAACTAAGAATTGGAGCTGAAGCTGCGATCAGAACTATCAAAAGACTTGGGTTTACGAATTCCTACCGAGTCAAAGCAAGGGGATTCAGAGGTGGTATTGGGTGTGCTAGAATGCTCACCAACATACGGTTGATGTTTTCTATAGTCACACTAAATTTATCTCTTGTAGAGTGAATACTGAATGTTATGTTACATTCATGTATGCTTTCCCACAATTCAGTACTAGCCAACTGATCTGGAAACATCTTATACACATGGGAAATAGGTTTAAAGACCCATGGATTGCTTTAGGAGATTTTGATATTGTCTTAGATCCTACATCAAAGAGCGGTTGCAATAGATTCAATTGTTTGGAGGCATTTATTTTTCAGAATACTTTGTTGGAAGATGACCTATCCGACCTTGAGTTTTCAGGAATGAAATTTACCTACCGGCATGATCTCTTGTAGGAACATCTAGATAGGGCCACTGCCAACAATGCTTTCTTAGCTGGGTACCCCCACACTGTAGTGGAACACCTTCCACGTCTGGGATCGGATCACTGTCTGATGTCAGTCTGGCTCTCTTTAACTTGCAAATCACCAAGGAGGTTCATTACCAAGGCATCATGGCAGCAGTATGAGGAGTTTACCAATGTGCTTCATAATAACTAGAATGGATGACTCTCATTTAATGACACCCTTACACTGAAAAGCCTATTTCTGAATGGGATTTTGAAAACAATGAGAGAGGAGGAGACAAAATGAGAGATTGATAAATAATATTAACATGATTTAGACTGAGTTAGTGGAGCATTATAACGATATCTCAGATTCTATTTGCTCCATTATGCAAGTTGAACTGGATGTCATACTTAAGGAAGAGGAGGTTGACTTGCGGAACTTCATCCACATAAGTTGGTTAAAGGAGGGAGATTGTAACTCCAATTTTTTTTACAACTTTGTCAACCAAAGAAGAAGGTGAAATACAATTACCGCACTCAAAGATCATAACGACGATTGGATTTCTGATGAATATGAGCTAATGAACATGGTTGTGAGTCATTTCAAAAGAATTCACACAACACCGCTGGGTAGCGGACGAACCCAATGTTCTGAGTTCTCTGGTATATTCTACATGTTAAACAATGTGAAACTACAAAAATCACAGGTTGCCCATTGGAGATAGAAGTTAGTTTGGTCGTGAACAGTCCCAATCCTATGAAAGTGGAAGGTCCAGACGAGGTAAATGATAAGTTCATTTAGGACAATTGGAACATTATTGGACCAAACATGATTAAATAATCACTAAGGAATTACTATAGGGAGTATACCTGACAATATCAACAACTCAACTTTAGTTCTTACTCTGTAGGTTTCTACTCTAGATAAATGCGCAAACCCCATCCCATTTTATTGAAAGATATCAAATTGAAGATTATGTCTAAATTGGTGGTTGAGAAATTGAAACCAATCGTCTCTTGTTGGGTCTCTGTGGCACATAGAAGCTTTGTGACAGGCAGGCACATCACATACAATATCAATTTGGTGTAGGAATCGGTACACACAACAAAAAGGAAGAAAGGGTCAAGGATGTTGGTGATCAATATAGACCTCACAAAGACCTATGACCAATGTCTTGGGAGTTTGTGAGAGACAATTATGCGGATTGGCCTGCCTGGCAACATTGTTAGCTATATCATGGCATCCATATCAGGAGGTGAGATATCCATTACTTGGAATGGCAGGATTACCAATCCGTTCAGGGCAAGTAGGGGCCTCAAACAAGGACACTTGCTCTCACCATAACTTTTTGTTTAGTGTATGGAGAGGTTTAGCCAGCTGATCCAGTAGAAGGTTGAGCAAGGATTTTGGAAGCATGTTAAAGTGGGTGGTAGTGGCCCAAAAATCTCTTACGTCTTCTTTGCAGATGACTTGATCATGTTTGCTCACTCCAACTTATCATAGATGAGGATCATCATGGAATGCTTCCATGAGCTCGAAGAATGTTCAGGACAAGTAGTGTCCAAAAGCAAGTCCAAAATTTTCTTTTTTAAAAGTGTTGATAGACCTTCTAAAAGAAGAATCAACAAGATTAGTGGATTCCAATGCACAGAAGACATGGGCAGGTACCTAGGCATTTCAATTATCCACCATTGGGTGAAGAAAGCCACATATAGTGATGTCCTGGAGAATGTGAGAAGTAGAGTGACCGCATGGACAGCTAGAAGTCTCTCTTTGGCTGAGAGGATTACCTTGGCTAGGGGAACTCTGGCGGCAATGCCTACTTTTGTTATGCAGAGTGATTTGTTACAACCTTAGATATGTGACACTATTGATGGCATGATAAAATGATTTATGTGGGAAGGGGGGGCTACAAGGCACATCTGATGGCACTAGTTGCCTGGGACAAGGTAATATTTCATAAGAAGGATGGAAGAGTTGGTCTGAAGACCATGCACAATTGGAACCAGGCACTTTATATGAAGCACACTTGGGATCTGAGCAGGGGTAGGACTTCGCCTTGGTGTGAAGGCATGAGGGATCGTTACAACAAGAATAAAGGCAGGTGAAAGGCTACATACTCATGTTTGAGCAATGTTGTTATTGATGGCAAAAGAGTTCATTTCTGACAACTCTTATCTCATTCTACATTTGGGAGGACACATGGTGGAAGGGCGACCCTTAGCTGCATGACCTTGTCTTAAAGCGATTCCTATTGACTTGGAGGACCTGAAAGTGAGTAGTCTGGTGAATCTATACGACGAGTGGGACTGCAATTTTATGGAGGAATGGCTCCTGATGCAGGTGGTGGAAAAATTAAAAGTCTGACTGTGTCGGTAGACATGGATGGTAAGGAAATTTGAGTGTGGGAACACATCCGGACCGACAAGTTTTCTACTAGGGATGTTCATCAGGCCGGGTCACCCTGAGTTTTGGTAAAGCCCAGATCCAGATCCAGATCCATATTATTATACGGGCCAAGGGTTGAGTTTTGGCTCGGAAAATTTGTAAAAATATGAGCCTGTGTCTGGCACGTATACAAAATCCGGGTCTAGGGCCGGACTCAGGCCAACCCGTTTTATCGAAATGATATGCTTGATTCACAATCAATGTTGAATTTTTATGTAAGTGGAGCGTCACTCACTGAAGACTTATTATTGCATTTAAGAATGCCACTATGAAAAAAATGGTGGTTTGCGTGAAGGCTGAACATAATGAGTGAATAGCCAAATGAAAAATCCACAATGTTGTCGCTACTTGTTGATGTGGTGAAAATCAAACAGATTTATCATTGCTAGAACCAATAGTCACCATACAAGCATACAAATAAAAATCTGTTGCGCTATTACGACAAATATTTTGCTATACACAATGAGAAAAAATAAATTTCAATTACAAGTACGTGGTACAGGAGCAAGAAAGCCAAGTGGGATAGTTACATCGACAAGTCTGACTTTCACGTGATATTTGACTTGTTATTATGACCAACTGTTAGGGTAAGGGGATTTGGTAGATTAAAACTAGTAATTGGATGGCTGATCCTACAATGGGAAACAAGGCTAAAAATGATATATATATATATATATATATATATGAGCATATATATATATATATATATATGAGTCAGGCTAGAATACACTCAAGTGTGTTTTCACATCAAGACTATTTTTTGTAAAATGTAAACTATTGATCTTCACCGTCATACTATAACTAGGCTACATACAAATTTTGATCCCATTTGGATGAGCATAAGTCACTCATCCAATGGCAACAAAATCGACACCCGAAACTAATTTGAAATGTATAATTTTTGCAGTTTTTATAACATGACCTATAAATGTCCAAATGTGCTCAAATTTTGCGTATGAGCTACTCACAAGATGTTTAAGAAGATCAATGGATTATATTTTTGAAAAAATTATTGCATCATGAAAAACTAGTTGAGTGTATTCTGCTCTGAATACACTCGAGTGTATTCTAGCCTGACTCTCTCTCTCTATATATAAATATATTTGTGTCTTTATATTATATGGTATCAATTATTTATGTGGGCCGGGTATCAGGTTTTCGGGTCTGGCTTCATGGTGGCCAAAGCCTGACCCAGATAAGAAAATGGGCCTAAAATACAAGCTCGGCCCGCCCATTTAGATCAGCAAGGTTGGGTCTGACAGGATGAGTATCGGGCTGGGTCTCACTGGCCCGATCTGATGCTCAATCCTATTTTCTACAAATTTTGCTTATATTAAGCTTCGAGAAGGAAAGGATATTAGGGTTCTAGGTAACTGGAAGGATGTATGGAGGGCAGGACTGAGTCAAGATCACCTGCCCACCCATTTGTTTAATTAGTGATTGTAGCATTTATTTTGATTTAACTCGCATGGGGAGGGCGGGGTGAATAAGATCACCTCCCGACTTATCTAAAAAACATAGAAAGAAATTGAAGAAAGCTGAAAGTGCCATACTACATTGCATTTTTCAATTTCTTTTTCGGTTTTGGAAAAAATATCAAATGTCATGACACCTTCTAACTTGAGACACAGAAAATACCAATTTTCATAACCGATTTGATACTAAGTAACCTGCCCGCCCATTTGTTTAATTAGTGATTGTAGTCTTTATTTTGATTTAACTCGCATGGGGAGGGCGGGATGAATAAGATCACCTCCCGACTTATCTAAAAAAATATAGAAAGAAATTGAAGAAAGCTGAAAGTGCCATACTACATTGTGTTTTTTAATTTCTTTTTAGGTTTTGGAAAAAGTATCAAATGTCATGACACCTTCTAACTTGAGACACATAAAATACCAATTTTCATAACTGATTCCATACAAAGTATGCATATGTTACTTCATGTGGTGAGAATGAGGTGCCCATCTATTGCTTTGTGGGTAGAATGGTTGTATGGTCAGGAAGCAAGATTGTATTTTACAGACGAGCATATCGGGTTAGCTATTGGTTGTACGCTTATGGTGATCCTTTAGGGCCACTTCTTTTTTCTATTGTGTTGCACCTTACTTGTTCATGAGATTAGAGATAATTGCAACCTTTTTTCTACATACTTGGTATCTAAATGATGGGACTATTATTGGGGATACACAGGAGGTGACCAAGGTGCTTGATATTATAAAAAGGATAGGTCCAACTCTAGATCTTGAACTTGATATTTGATAAACTGAATTAGTTTGTCCTTCATGTGATTTTAGATAGATTTGTAATGGTTTGTTTCTTGAGGATATTGGGAGTCCTTTGTTGGGAGTGAGGTTACTTGGAGGAGCTATTAGCATGGATAAAGATTTTATATAATGTTGGCCTTGAGGTGGGCTGCCAAGACTGTCAAGTTGATTCATCATCTTCTATAGTTGTGTGACACATAGAGTGAACTTCTTTTGATCCAAACTTACATGGGTATTGCAAATTTTGTATTCAGCTCAAGGACATGCTAGCCCATACTTATGGAGGAGGCAGTGATGTTATTTGGCATAGGTCTGTGGGGGTCCATTGAGAACATTGTTGTTTGTGGAAGCCCCTTTCTCGGGGACTTTTAATGAATAATGGATTCCTTACCTATTCATATCAGTGTGTTGGGATTGTACTTAGCATTGCATGCCTCCTCATACTCTTTTGTGGCCTCCAGGGCCCAACCTATGGTTCTTCAGGATCATATTTTGTGAGACAACAAGATTAATGATATGGATTTTGATTTTGCTAGTGCTTTATATTCTCTGTGTCATGATTATGACATTTTACCTTGATAGTTTTTCTAGTAAGAACATTGTCCCCCCTAAATCCTAGAATGTTTTGGCAAGTGCCCTTTTTAGCAAATTTGTTGAGGATATGTAAGTAAAATTTGACATGTCCATTAGATAAAAAATGGATTTTAATCAATCATACAGAAGATTTTCTTCTTGCTATTCCTATTGATGGGTTAGGCCTCCACATGTCACCATAGGAGTATTGTACTATTCTAAAGTATCATCATATGATTCCTTTGTATCCAATTGATAAGGTATGCCCGATTTGTTGTTAAGCATGCTTAGATGATATTGAAGAGCATGGGATCCATGGTATTGAGCTTACATATTTCAAGTAACATTATATTCTTAGGGAAGTTCTTTATGATATACTTAGGCATCCATGAGTTCTTGCTAAGAAAGAAGCACCAATGAACCTTTTAACTAATCCACATAAGGGAAGATTGACACTAAAACCAACCGATGTCTTGATTTTTGGGTGCATTACTGGGAAGCATGATTGTGTTGACCTAACAGGGTTTCTCCATTTGTGCACTTAAGGGAAGTCACTTTTACTATGGGGCATTCTACCCTAAACAATGCCTCAGACAAAGTAGTTAAGCATGAGAAAGTGTGTATCAACAATCAACATATTTTTAAACCTTTCAGGTTTTATACCTTTGATTTCTTAGCACCAAATGATGTAGATCTTCTTTAAAGGGGTCAAAAGGTTATGAAACAGTAACATTATGACCCCAATATATATGTTAAAGAGAAATGGTTTTGTATCCAAAAGGGGGTGGTGATGTATCTTGTTGTTGGCCTCTAGTTTGTCCCACTATAAATTTGTTTCTGTTAGTAATATGAATGTACAAATGTAATTATTTTTGTCAAATTTTATTGTATTATTTTTTTTTTCATATCGAAATGACATGGTTTTTATAACTAAGCATGTTCCACATATAACAACAATCCCAAAACAACCCCTAATATAGTGGAATTTGAGGCAAAGTAGTCGGTCAAATTAACCTCATAGCTTGATTGAAAGTGGTCAGTTTTAATCTCGATACATTCACTTAATATGGCACATTTCAGTGAAGATTTTGATTGAATTGACATTTTTGTGATAGGTTCCAATGAATCCCTCCACTAGATTTAGGCCCATTTTCATTGTCATCTTAATTGTGTGTGTTGTCATTGCAATTAAGGTTAGCTTAGTAGGGTGTAATCAACATCAAACTTTGAGTCTACAACATAAAAAATATTACAAATGCACTATTATCTGTATGATTACACCCAACAAAAATGCCTTTCGTGACTTTGTTTGTCCCATCACATGTTCTACAAATACACAATCCACACTGAAAACAATATCTTTACAAAAGCATAGCTACCTAGCTTAGAATTATTTCCAACCAGCCTACAATCAAAAGTTAAGGAAGAAGTCCATCCTAACTCATTCTACATATATACATCACAAGAGATCCATTTTTGACACCTTTTTTTGTCAGCATGTGCTGAAAAAATCTCCACCGTGGAAACACCATTTTCAAGCATATTTAGGACATTTTTAAATGAGTGGTCCAGATTTACACTAGGGTGTTTTGAAATTTGAAAAGAATGCATTGTAGATGTAGTGCACTATGGGTAGTGCACTAAAGATGGAATGTACTCAGACAATTATTGCGTAGAGTCATATGCACATACACACACAAATATGTATATATATATGTGTGTGTGTGTATATATATAGATAGATAGAGAGGGAGGGAGAGAGAGAGAGAGTCTGGCTAGAATACACTCGAGTGTATTCGGAGCAGAATGCACTCAAGTAGTTTTTCATGATGCAATATTTTTTTCAAAAATCTAATCCATTGATCTTTTTAATCATCTTGTGGATAACTCATATAAAAATTTGGCACATTTGGACATTTATAGGTCAAGTTCTAAAGACCGCAAAACTTATGCATTTCAAATTAGTTTCGTGCGTCAATTTTGTTGCCCTCGGATGAGTGACTTACACTCATCCAAATGGGCTCAAAAGTTGTATGTAGCCTAATTATAGTATGACAATGAAGATCAATGGTTTACATCTTGGAAGAAATAGTCTTAATATGCAAACACACTTGAGTGTATCCATGCGATTTGTACACTCGAGTATATTCTAACATGACTCTCTCTCTCTATATATATATATATATACATATATATTACTAACTCACATCCCTCTCATAGTCATGAAGTCACTCACCCGCATTCATTCAACCCACTGACAGTTGATCTCTATCATCTCCCTCCCTTATCTCTCTCTTTATGTGGATACCCCATCTCTCCTCCTATGTGATCCTTTGGTTCTCATGACTTCTTCTCTTACTGCTTCTATGTCCTCTTCGTCGAGCAGAGCTATCCTCCCAATGAGATCTCAGAGGAAGCGACAATGGGCTCGCCCCAACATAGTTGGGATTTTTTCATCATAGTTGCATGAGTGCTTCTACTTTTGTTGTGACAACTTGTTGAACCTGCTATACTCCTGAAGTGGGTTGGAAGATATGAGAAGCTAAACTTGAGCTCGTGGATGTGTAAAGTCAGCCCAACTCTCACCTTATGTGGTTGGATACATGTCATTGTATCAGTGTACATGACCTTGTGTGACTGAGAAGAATACCCACTCATCTGTTGTACAACCTTAAAGATCATGAGGAAGATGATATTGCCCATCATGCAAGTTAGTTCATCTAGAAAAGACAACATGGGATGATCATACACGACGTCATTGCACACCATTTGATGACCTCACCAGACACTACTTGGTGAGCGTCATTTCTAATGATGCTTCCTAATTCATGCTAAGGCTGAACATGTCAAGTATAGTCTGCACTTTGGTGGGAGAGAGAAGGGTGGAGTTGATCCTTAAAGGAGAGAGTCTCCTACTCTCCTCAGATGGTCGTCATGGGTATAGGAGGTCAATACACTTAGATATATTGTCATTGGTTCTTTCGTCATTCATCTATTACCATGGTGTCTGAGCCCTTCCTTTCCATGTAATCTCTTTGTGCAACAATATAAGAAACTACTACATATTATTGTGTACTCAAGTTCATTCTCATCACATGAAAAGTCATCATTGAGTTCCCACTATTGTATATGTTAGGAACCACCACCCCATCTCCACACTCCAGTGAGTTCCCATCAAAAGCCTCTCACTATTTATAACACCATCTATGCATCTTCCTCAATGCAACTGTGTGCCTTGAGCAACATAAAGAACAAGAAACATGTTGTGAACATACACAATAGTCATGGTAGTTGCATAAGAGGTCTAAACTAGAAACGAATATAGACCAAAATGACAACCACAATAGTCATAAATACTGCCCAACTATGAGTGAGTATTTAGAATTCTAGAAATTGAAATGGGGTTATTCCAGTACTTGAATGAAGGGTGTTTTGGTATTGAAATAGGGTCATTCCAAGTATTAAATGAAGGATGTTCTAGTATTGAAATGGGTCCATTCTAGTACTTGAGTGGAGGGTATTTTGGTATTGAATTGGCTCATTCCATTACTTGAATGGAGTGTGTTCTATTATTGAAATGGGGTCATTCCAATACTCAAATGGAGGGGGTTCTAGTATTAAAATGGGGTTGTTCTAGTACTTTAATGTATCTTCTCTGATATTGAAATGGGGTCATTCAAGTAATCAAGTGGAGAGTGTTCCAGGTAGTGAAATGGGTCCATTCCTGTACTCGAATGGAAGGCGGTCTAGCATTGAAATGGGCCCATTCTAGTTCTTAAATGGATATGTTATAGTACTTGAAGGAAAGTTTTTCCATTATTTGTCTAGAAACCATTCCAGTATTTGAATGCTGACAATGAGTAGGTGGAAGAAGAAAAGATAATCCTACTCTAGAGTTCCCAAAATATGCCTATGTAATATAGACTGTATAAGAAAAGTGTGTCATAATATTCTTTACATATGGTGCATTTTGATGTTAGGACGTCCTCCCAAAAGCATCTGTCAACTTGTAAATCTAGGTTGAATATTGTTATGTTGAAGTAGAACTTTCAAGTGAATCTCATTTTCTCACGTGAAAGAATGTATATGTTATATCTAGAAAGACTTCTAGCAAACCAAATTTATTAAATGAATGAGAATGCAAATTTGCTTTTATAAAAGAAAATCATTTGGCTCATTGTGCATGTTAGGTTTTCTTTAAACTTGTCATGTTGTGAGATACAATCCAAGCATGCATAAATGAAAAGAATACCCGTTAAGGTGATAGAGCTAAAAATCACCAAATAGATATCTAATATCTAGTTAGAGACAAGATCGTATGAGGAATGTTATAAATTATATTAAGTACCTTCAAAAAGATTTTATGGAATCATCTCTCTCTCAAAATCCTCACACTTTTGAAATATTCTTCTTACACAGGTTCTATCTCTTAATAATATATACTTGTGTAACATATTTGGGCTCTTAGATCTTATAGTCTTTAGTCCAATTTATAGAAACTCCCTAATAATACATAAAATAAACTATAATATAAGGTCAAACTAGAAAAGGATTGACAAGATGATAAGGTTAGATAAAGGTAATAAAAAAAATAATGTTAAACTACACAAGACAAGAAGAGATGACAATGCCAAATTATAAATTTGCCTTTAAGTATACATACACTATGAACTTTCAATACTATAAGGTTTCATACATTATCCTAAAATATAGGACAAGATACATTACCCCAAAATCTCCATCTTCTATCTTATCTTTTGAAACACATGTGCTCCTTCAAAAAGTTTGCTCTAACCTTCTACTATGCCTTCAAATTGAGAAGTTGTTTCTACTATCAGAAGCATGCCTATACAAAGTGTGTCTTTGGCCTTGGTTTCTCAAACCCACCATGAGAAAGATCTTCAATTTGTACCATCTAATCAATTGTGCTACCCCACCTATAGCCAAAATAGCTACAACTGTAATGACCCCCTCCCCTTGTTATCCCCTATTCAGGTGGACCGAGAGGACAAGGGTGATTACCTTCATTATAGGACCGATGGTTTAGCAAATAACTATAAATAATTAATAAATTTCACAAAGTCAAAATGAGTTTGGTACAAGATTAAATTTCCACAAAGGGATTATATAAATGAGTTTTTTGAGTTTGCAACATGAAAGAAAACACTAACTAACTAAAAACTTCATGATTACATTAATGTTTGTTCTAGTTGGTGCCTTGTTTTGTTGGATGTCTGTTTTCATCTTATATGCAGAATAATAACAGATTATCCTAAAACACTGAGAAACAAAACATGCGGTCAGTATAACAAGTTATACTGGTATGTGGGGGAAATAAAAGATTGCATCTAAGTGTAACAATATAATCACAACAATTATTATTACAAAATCAAAATTACCATTTTTCTTCATAACTCCTCAACCTTTTTTACTCAACCTCTAGTATACACTTTCTTGGGGTATTGTCCCTACGTTAGACTATAAGCCACCTCTCAATCTGGATCTAGGTGCCATGTTGCCCATCTCTCAATCTAGAGCTAGGTGCCATGTTGGTCTTCCCAATCTGGGGCATGACCTCATCTGACCTTCCCAATCTGGGTCCTAGTCTTTAGTTGTCATCACGACTCTTTCATTTCTTTCCATTCTCAAACTTCCAGAGTTTATATGCGGGGTTGAGCAAGTTACAAGCACATGATGTGATAATTATAGTGATTTTATAGATTGTAGGAAATAAATAAACAACAAGCATTTTTATTCAAGCAACTCGGAAAACCTCAGAAAATGCTGACAATCTAATGAAACTAACTTGATGTCTGAGCAAGAGCAATCATGTTTAATCAAACAAACAACCAAGAAATTATCGTGAAAGTTAAAGCATAACACCCATGTATCATTATTCTAGCCAAATTATCACTAAGACTGTCATGGGTCTCAAGTTAGGGGTTTATTAGGGTTTTGGCTTTCTAAATCATAATTATCACTTTTTATGACCTTTGGGGTTGATAAATCCTAATATCATCATTAATTGTACTTTTAATCTCACGGAAATCATATTGCTCAAATCATGGTTGTTAAGTTCACAAAAGTTCCAAGTTGCTCTTTTTATCCATAAAAGATCATTGATTTGTTATCAATATCAATTGAACACATTAGGATCATCAACCCCTAAAACTTAGGGTTCTTACACATTTAACACATTAAATATGCTGACTTTTAGTACTTTTCAAAATAGAATAATAGCTAGGCCTTAATAATATTTTTATTGCACTCCTTACATTCTCCTGATAAAATTTTATATATAATTTGTCTATATCCGAACTACTGATCATTAGTTATGATTTTTACACAATTAACACTAATCTGACCAATAGAGATATGACATGTCAGCACTCATTTTTATTCGCGTTGGCGGCCGACTGGGATTAGATGGTTAATTACCACATTGCCTTCGAGATTTAAGTAGGCATTCAGAGATATTTTAGTCATTTGGTCCTTTTGTTCCTTCTACCTCAAGTAATACAGGTCTCCATCCCTATCAGTCACGTAACATAGGACTACAATGCCTCTCTCTTCATCCCTAAGCTTAGTTGTCTCGGAGGGGGCCGTGGAGAACTCCCCCACCACCATCAAACTCAAAGAATCCCAAGTTTCATCGGGGGCTACTGCCCATGACCCGAGCCATGTCTCATGATGTTGTAGGTTGTAGGGAGTGAGTCAGTGAATAGCAAATGTGATATCTACCGAGTTGCCCCCTCCTTAGAGAGGGTTGGGAAGGGGAAGATCCCAGTAACTCTTCCACCTACTCCCCATGCACTGGAAACCACTGAAGGGCTCTATGTCACCCTACTTCTCCATGAAGATGATGGAGAAGTTCTCCCTCTTCATCTATGAACATCTCTGTACCGATAAAGAAGCATGTTCATAGTGGTTTCCCTAACCTTGTGCATCGTTGCTGTTACTGAGAAGGCTAAGGTTAGAAGAAGAAGGATGGGAAGACTATGTGGGTAGTTAGGGTAAATGGGAAAACTGTGGTTAAGGGAGGAAGATGATGTAGAGGGAAGTTTGTATCCCTCAATATGGGTGGTCATCTTTATATAAAATCTCCACAAGGATCTCCTCTCCTTTGTAGCCATTTCCCTTCTAACACTAATTACTTTCCACTTCATTGAATCCTCGATTATATGGATTATTTTTACTATTTCCTTTTTTTTGCTTTCCTTACTAAACTCTCTCTCTTTCTCACTACTTTGGAAAAGAATTTGTGGGAAGTTTGTATAATTGGCTAAGGAACATACCAAATAGTCTCCTAATATGGCAACACATATATGTCCATATATATCCTCCAAGTATTTCTTAACTCAAAATACCGACTTTTATTTGATTAATACATAAAAGCCATAAAGGAAAGTACATCACCACATGATAGATTATTGGATAATTCTATCACAAAATCTAGATCATTTCTCTCTCTCTCTCTTGGTATATCCTTTAAGCCAATTATCCTCATTTCATGGCAACTTAAAAAAAAAGAAACCTTTCCCAACTATGTTTAGTAACTTGGTCTCATTGGGAAGTCTTTTTATATAGATAAACTTGATCCTTTAGTCATCTCATTAAAACCACATCAGAATCACATGGAATATTCTTTTTCTCCCACTTTTTCTAGAATTCTCTTTCCTTTTCTTTATTATCTTCAAGTATGCCAAATGTTAAATCAGAATAACACTAATTGATGTCTCAAAACATGTGTTGCCAAACTGGCTAGATCATTTTCCTTTTAATTATATATAGTACAATATATTTCATTTTCTTTTGGGAAACTGGCATATTATTCAATATTTCAATTATTTTTTCTTATTAGAAACCATGTACAAATGATAACTAATTTACTAGTAGCCATCCATACCACTTTCTAGAGAATTCTACATAATTATCATAAGTACATTATTCATTATATATTATCTTTTACCTTTTTACCATTATTGTATTTTCTTCTCATCCCTTTTCCCTTATATCCATTATTGGATTAGCAAAAATAGTTTAAAGCACAAAATTTATAGCAAAGGGATTTTTTTTTTGCAAAATAAAGCCATACTTTCAAAATAAAGAATAACATATTCCAATATGTCACATTCATTCAAGTAGTTGCAATTCAATTATCTAAATACATGTAAAAAGCTAGGTTATAACATCCTTCCCCTCTTATTGGGATTTTTTCCTCAAAATTTGACTAACCATGCAAATAATTCAGGATGAGACTTCTTTCGTGTCCATCTTTAGCTCTCATGTGGTTGCATCCTCTCCATGGTGCTTCTAAAGAACCTTTATCATCTCTATCTATTATTCTTGATCTCTCTCACCTTGATATCCACTACCCTCATAGGTGACTCAGGGTATGTCAGCCTCCCTTAGAGTTCAATAGGTTCAATTCTCAACACATGGCTCAAATCCTTCACATAGCGCTTCAGATTGGACACATGGAACATGTCATACATTGTACTATATTGTGGGGGTAATGTTAAACTATAAAAAACTTCATCAATCCATTCTAGAATCTCAACGGACCCACATATCAGGGATTTTGCTTTTTTTTTAGTTCTTAACTATAACTCGGAGGGGTCAGATTTCCATAACATATAGTCACTTACGGTTAAGTACAAATCTATTCACTTTGCATCAACATATGGCCTTTGTCGATCATGGGCTCTCTTTAGCCTCTACTTGATCAAAGCATCCTTGTCAGCATATAACTGTAGTTCCTCTAACCTTAGCAAGGTCCTTTCATTGACATCATCCCAATGAAGCAGTGACCGACATGAACTCCCATAAAGAGCTTCATACCGAGGCATTTCGATACCGGTTTGGTAGCTATTGTCATAGGCAAACCAGGTAAGGGCAAGTACTTCTCCCATGATCCACCTCAATTGAGCACACATGCTCTCAATAGGTCTTGTAAAGTCTAGATCATTCTTTCTTACTGTACATCAGTCTATGGGTGATAAATCATATTGAGTTTCTACATTGTACTGAGTTGTTCATGGTCTTACTTCCATAGCTTGATAGAGAACTTAGATCACGATCAGAAATAACCAAAATCAGAATACCATACAGACAAACTACTAATCTGAGTACAAGGCTTCACAAAATATTACCATTTGGTACCTCTATAGGATCTTGAGATTCTCTTTCCCTCACCTAGATGGGAGCTAATCATATCATATAAATGTATATGCAGGCAACCTCCTTCTCCATCTCAAGGGTTTGGTCCTTCCCAGAACATCCAAGGTACAACAATACTCTAGGGATCATTCATGTAGCAACTCAAATCATCCACTCAAGGTAGTCTAGTTAGGACATATCATACAAATATCTCTTATAATTCCTCATGTCTTGGATTCTAGGTTCCCAACCTTCTCATTCTGGGTCCCACTCTCTTAGGATTCAACTTGTCACTGGTCCTAACACTAGGGGGTTCCTTTTTGTAGAAGAGTTTGAGGCTCCTATCAATTTACATCCTATCTGTACTTAATTTAGAAAGAGCACATATACTTTCATCCTCGAATCCTATGTCTAACTCTGAAACCCACTAAGGTCACCATAAACTATATTACCTTGTTACTAAACTCCTCGTTCATTCCATCTGTTAAGCCTGTCTCACAATCCAACATGCATTAACCCTCTAGCTTAGAACTAATCCCTTTTCTAGCCTTGGTGTCACTTGCTTTCATGTAGATGCATGTTTACCTTCTACTTGTATCTGTTTGGGGATACACTTCTGTTTAGGGTTCCTACCAGAAGGAGTTTATACTTTCTAGTCACAACCCAATCTTAGGGTTTAACTCCGTCATAGATCATTTCTCCACCCTTGGGTTGACCCACCTCAGTCCAGGACATCGATCCTAAAATTCACACTAACAAGTTTCATATTTTCCTTGCTATGTACTCACTTATGTCCCATTCTTTGAATGTACGTTCAACCTATATATGTATCTTGCATGTCTTACACAACATACCTACATACATGGATGAAATCCTTGTACTTTTCTCTTTCCTCTCTCCATGTTTTTAGGTTAGGATTTAAGGTTAGGGTTAGGAACCATATCTCAATATCTTTATGATTTTTCTAACCACTCTAAAATTATGTCCATAACATCTTGGTTACATGCATTTTATTATTTGGCTGAGGATACCTTAATCCTTAACATTCATAACCCTAGTACTCATGAAGAGATAAGGAGAGTAGTTACATGTATCTAGGGTTTACTGAGTGAAAGGTGGGGGGAAGATGTGATGAAAAGATGAGAAATCCTAGAGGTATGTTATTTTGAGTAAAGTCCTCTGACTTTGGCCAGACTGGATGCATAGGTCTGTGAGTCCTCATAATCAGACTAGCGGTGCAGAAGAATTTTTTGCCAGCCCCCAGGTCATGGTCCTTTCTAGACACCATTGACTTTGGAATCTACTCTATTAATTCCCTTTGGGCTCTATAGAATACTTAGAAATTTAGTAATTATTAGAGGTTAAATGGTAAACCAGCTCTAATACCAAATGTAACGACTCCCTCCCCCAGTTATCCCCTATTCAGGCAGACTGAGAGGGCAAGGGCCATTACCTTCATCACATGACCGATGGTTTAGCAAATAACCAGAAATAATTAATAAATTTCAGGAAGTCAAAATGAGTTTGGTACAAGATTAAATTTTCACAAAGGGATTACATAAATGATTTTCTAAAGTTTGCAACATTAAAGAAAAGACTAACTAACTAAATCCTCCATTATTACATTAATGTTTATTCTTGTTGGTGCCTTCTTTTCTTGGATGTCTGTTTTCATCTTATTTGTATAATAATAGCATATTATCCTAAAACACCAAGAAACAAAACATGTGGTTGGTATAACAAGTTATACTAGTATGTGGGGGAAACAAAATATTGCATCTAATTGTAACAACATAATCACATTAATTATTGTTATAGAATCAAAATTATCATTTTCTTTGTAACTCCTCAACCCATTTTTACTCAACCTCTGGTATACCCTTTCTTGGGGGGCACCTCTCAATCTGGAGTTGGGTGCCATGTTGTTCTTCCCAATCTGGGGCATGACCTCATGTGACCTTCCCAATCTGGGGCCTAATCTTTAGTCATCATCGTGAATCTTTCATTTCTTTACATTCTCAAACTTCTAGAGTTGATATGTGAGGTTTGATAAAGTTACAAGCATACGATGTGATACCCATAGTGACATGCTAGATTGTAGGAATTAAATAAACAAACAAGTATTTATATTCAAGCAATTTGAAAACCTCAGAAAATGCTGATAATTTAATGTGAGTATTCATAGGCGTAACCACATACCTGTTTCATAAGTAACTTGATGTCCAAGCAAGAGAAATTAGGAATAACCAAACAAGCAACCGAGTAATTATCCTATAAGTTAAAGCATAACACCTATGTATTCATTATTCTAGACAAATTATCACTAAGATTGGCTTGGGTCTCAAGTTAGTGTCTTATTAGGGTTTTGGCTTCCGAAACCCTAATTATCACTTTTTTTGACCTTGACAAACCCTAATATCATCATTAATTACACTTTTAATCTCAAGGAAACCCTATTTATCAAATCATGGCCTGTTAAGTTCACATAAGTTCCAAGTTTCTCTTTTTATCCATAAAAGATCATTCTTTTATTATCAATATCAATTGAACACATTAAAATCATCAAAACCTAAAATGTAGGGTTCTTATACAATTAACACATTAAAGGTGCTAACTTTAAGTACTTTTTTTAACTTAGAAGCAGAATTAGGCCTTGGTAATATTTTTATTCACTCCTTGCATTCTCCTCATAAATTTTCATAAATAACTTGTCTTGATCTGAGCTACCAATCATAAGTTATGATTTTTAAACCAATTGACACTAATCAGATCTATAGAGAGTTGACACTCAACACTTACTTGTTTTTATTCACATTGGAGGCTGACTGGGATTAGATAGAAAATTACCATGTTTCCCTCAGGCTTTAAATAGGCATTCATGGATATTTTGGTCATTTTCTACTTTTATTCCTTCTACCTCACGTAATACACGTCTCCAGCCCTAGAGGCCATATGATAGAGGACAGTAATGCCTCTCTCAAAGAAACCCTAGTTTTGTCAGGGGTGACCACCCATGACCCGATCCATGTCTCACACTATTACAGTCTACGGGGAGTAAGGCAGGGAACAAGAAAGGTGATATCTATCGAGTTGCCCCCTCCTTATTGAGAGTTGGGAAGGGGAAGACCCCAAGAACTCTTCCGCCTACTCCCCATGCACTGGAAACCACCAAAGGGCTCTACCTCACCCTATTCCTCTATGAAATGAAGGAGCAGTGCTCCCTCTTCATCTATGAATGTCTCTAGACCAAGAACAAAGCCTGTCCAGATAGGTTTCCCTAACCTAGTGTAGCATCACTGCTATTGAGAAGGTCGAGGTTAGAAGAAGACGGTTGGGAAGACTACGTGGGTAGTTAGGGTAAAAGGGAAAATTGTGGTTAAGGGAGGAAGATGATGTAAAGGGGAGTTTGTATCCCTTGATATGGGTGGTCATCTTTATATATGATCTCCACATGGATCTCCCCTCCTTCGTAGCTGTTTCCCTTCTAACAACAATTACTTTCCACTTCATTGCATCCTTGATTGCATGGCTTATTTTTACTATTTCCCTTTCTTTACTTTCCTTACTAAAGTCTCTCTCTCACCATGTTGGCAAAGATTTTTTGGGAAGTTTGTATAATTGTCAAATGAACATATCCAACATTCTCCTATATGGAGGCACATACATGTCCACATATATCCTCCAAGTATTTCTTAACTTAAAATACTGACTTTTACTTAATTGACACCCAAAAGACATAAAGGAAAGTACATCACCACATGATACTTTATTGGATAATTCTATCATAAATTCTAGATCATTTATCTCTCTCTTGGTATACCCTTTAATCTACTTATCCTCCATTCATGGCAAAATCGGGAGGGATAAGTACCAAGTTTTTGATGTTTTTGTTGATAGGCTGGCTTGGCATTGTAAAGCGAACCCGGGTTGCCTGCTGAAGGTTAATCCTGAGGTCATTTTGAGGTGGGGACTTAAGTGATCGTGTATAGTATACGGGGTGGTTTACCCCTATACGTTTTTGTTGTTGTTCTAGTAATATTTTACCTTATCCAAAAAAAACTTTGAAAAAACCTTTTTTAACTATGTTGTGTAATTTGGTCTCAATGGGATGTCTTTTTATATATAGAAATTGCTCCTTTAGTCATCTCATTAAAACCAAATCATAATCCCATGAAATATTCTTTTTCTCCCACTTTTTTTAGAATTCTCTTTCCTTTTCTTTATTATTTTCATGTATCCCAAAGGTTAGATCAAAATAAAACTAATTGATGTTTCAAAACATGTGTTCCAAACTGGCTAGATCATTATCTTTTTAATTGTCTAAAACACCATATATTTCATTTTATTGGCATATTATTAATTATTTCAATTGTTTTTTTCTTTTTAGAAACCACGTGAAAAAAATAACTAATTTACTAGTGGCCATCCATACCACTTTCTACATAATTCTTCATAATTTCCATAAGTACATTATTCATTTTGTATTATCTTTTTCCTTTTTACCATTATTGGATTTTCTTCTCATCCCTTTTCCGTTATATCCATTATTGGACTAGAAAAATAGTTTCAACCACAAAATATATAGCAAAGGGATTTTTTTGCAAAAGAAATCCATACTTTCAAAACAAAGCATAACATATTTCCAATATGTTCCATTCATTCAAGTAATTGCTATTTAATTATTTAAATACATGTGACAAGCCAGGTTATAACAACAACCTTCAAACATTTGGACCTACAAGCCATAGGTTTGTACCTTCTCCCAGACTCACCTTCTTGACGGTACAGAAAAATTGATCATATCATGTCTCCTTCTTCCAATAATTTATAGCTTCACCTCTGAACATGTTGAAATTTACAACTAAATTTACAATCCTACAACATAGTGCATTGAGTTAAGTACATGTCACACTACTCAATTTTATATGCTCATGTGCCACTGCTTCATCTACACCCAGAAATGCTTAAGCTATGTGTGTGAAATCAAGTGCACAGTCAAGTAGCATAGGGCCTAAAGAGCCCCGACTTATTGATCACACGAGGAATTGTGCCATTAGAGACTACTCTATTGTCACCAATCAAGTAACTCAATGAATTTTTTTATTTGATTAATAAAGAAAACAAATAATTGAACTTAAGCAAATGATATAGTTTAATTAAGTATCATGATTGAAAGTTTCTAGAATTTCAAATTCACTATGGCAATCCATTATTGCTAATTGATTGAAATTGATTGTATATTGACACTGCTCAAATTGATGAGTGTTGTACAATAATGTTGCATCCTTCTATGTTGTGATATTGTATATAACAGTGATATAATCTACTTTTGTGGTATTGAAACACAATTAAATTGATTATGCATATGTCTATAGTGACAAAATATTTACACTCATAAGGCTACCTTTGTGCTCTTATGAGTGATTGTCTATGATGGAAATCTCATAAAATATGTCTCTACTTACTATTGGTTGTATATAACACATCAAACAAGATGTTTAGTCATATTTGAAAATTAAACCTTCTACTTACGAAATCAAAAGCAATAACAATATATAATTTTGTGTTCCTTAGTATAGGGAACACAACAAAATGAAATTTTCTTGAGAATTTGACAACATGATCCGTCTTATCCAACAATACCAGATTAGGGTTTTTTTATCGTGGAAGAGGTTCCAATGATTCAACTTGTAATTCTTGGTGTTGATCTAGAACTTCCAATCTATATCTTTCTGATCTCATTAGATCAAAAATTAGAACTCATTTTTGATGTCTCTGGACCCTAAACATTGCCTCAAGATGCATGTAGAAAACGAATTTCACTATGGCAGATAGCATGAATATGTGGTTGGCTATCAGTGGAAGATAGCCTGACTCCGTCGGTGAATGGAATAGATCCCAATCTGAAATGCATGTGGTGTAACATATTTTGTGGATGGCACTGTCTGCAAAACACGTCGTTCCATCATGAAAACATCCTAGATTTGAGCCCTAACAGTGAAGATTCTTGTATAAAATAAATTATGTGTGTGAACTCTCTCCATAGTATCCATGTGAGAGCTCAAATATGAACAAGAGTTTCTAGTATCCTCCTCCTCTCTCTCTATCTTTCTCTCTCTAAGTTGCTCTTTGGGCTTCTCAAACCTCAGAGGCAACAATGACAAGATATGATTATACATCAAGAAGAACAAATTTTATCTACATCACTCACAATGTATAGCATTATTATCACCACACCCAATCACTACCTTTATAGAAACCTTCTTCAATATCACTTTGGGAAGTTTCAAAGCATGATAATTGTCATATCACCATTGTAGTGACTTCACGATGAAAGACTACTACACCGATATTGCATTTTAGAGTTGATTATGACTTTCATTTAATGATCCATAAATCACTCTCAAGGCGGGTCTATTAAGTAAACTTGTTCTCTAACAAGTACTTGTGTCTCACTTGACCCATGAGATATGCTCATCAGTCACCATACATATCAATCTACATGTATTATTATTGGCCAATCCACAATAGTACTTGGCTACGAACATTTTTTTAAGAGTATTGTTCCTAACATCCATCATGATCTCATCTTTAAGTCACATACTTGAAGTTTCATGTCCTTGAACCAATCATTCTATGGTCATATATTACATAAATTAATGTCACCATCAATAAAAGTGCATCAATATATTGAAATCAAACTTTATTAATCAAATCAATAGTATAAAATATCCATATAACCATCATCAGATAATTGGCTTTTAGGGCATATACAAAAATAGTCTCCCACTTGCACTAAATCCATTCGCTCATGTATCTTATACCAAGTGAAGTAACATGACAGTCATGCTTTTGTTGTGATATGGATTTTTTCAAGGGATTGATAATATTTCTCTATGTCGGTGCCCTACTAATGTTCACATCTCCCCTCTCAACAATTTCTTGTATGGGATGGAAGCACCCTAGAATATGCTTGGAATGCTAAATGCAATATGGGTTCCTTAGCTTCCACAATGCCCATTGTTGTCTCATTATAGTTCTATTGTGTCAGCAATGTTGATAACAACTCCAAGTTCATAGATGAACTTCTTCATCTATACAACTTCCTTTCTAGCATATGATGCATTAATATATTTAGCTTTTAATGAGTCAGCGACTGTCACTTTGTTGGAACTCTTTTAACTACCAAGACCACCATTAAGGAAAAATATATATCCACTTCATATTTGATAATCATCTTTCTCAGTTTGGAAGCTTGCGTCAATTGAAACCCTTACAACAAACTCATTCTCATCCCCATATATCAAGAAAGCATCATTAATTCTTCTCAAGTACCTAAGGATGTTCTTCACTATAGTCTAGTGACTTTAACCTAGGTCTACCAGATGTCTTCTCATCATGCTCATGTTACATGAGACGTCTATATGTGTACATAACATTGCATACATGATAGATCCAATTGTTGAGGCATTTGGAATCTTACTCATGTGGTCCCTCTCTTCCAAATATTTGGTACGCATAACCTTAGAAATACTTACTGGTGATGCATGTGTAAGTTATCTTTCATAACCTCTTACATGTTGAACTTTTGCAACAATTTGTCAATGTGTGAACTTTGAATTAAGATAAGAAGTTCTATCTTTATAAGTCTTGATAACTAGAATATAGGTGGATTCTCCTCAGTCTTATATTGAAAAACTATTTCCCAACCATGCCTTCACCTTTTTTAGAGTTGTAATACCATTTCCCATGAGTATTATACCATACACATACAATATGAGGAATACTACAATGCTCATGGTAATCTTCTTGTAAACACAGATTCATCAAAACAAGGATTCTAACTTTCGGATGCTTGCTTCAATCCATAGATTGACCTTTGTAGCTTACAAACCTTTCTAGCATCCTTTGAAGATTCAAAACCCCTAGTTTATTTCATATACACATCCTTAAGTAGATTCTCATTAAGGAATGTGGTTCTTACATCTATCTACCATATTCATAGTCATGGTGTGCCATAATGGCTACCACAAATCTATTAGAGTTAACCATGGCAACTGGTGATAAAGTTTCATCATAGTCAACACCTTGAACTTGTTTGAAACCTTTAGCCACTAGTCTCCCTTTTTAGGTTTAGATATTTCCATCCATGTTAGTGTTCTTCTTGAAGATTCACTTTCACCCAATGGGTTTCACCCCTTCAAGTGGTTTAACTAAGGTGCATACCTTGTTGGTATACATTAAGTCATCTTATATCACAGGGCCTCAATCCATTTACAAAATTTTGGTCCCTTTGTAGCTTCCTTGTTGGTGGTTAGATCATCTTGATGCAAGATTAATACCTCACCTTCTTCAGTCATTAGAAATCTAGTCTCTTTGTCTCATGGCAAGTCCTATTGCATATATAAGGTTCATGTGTTTGTTGAGGGGGAGGATGTGCTACAAAAATGTGTGGTGCCTACTCGCATTCATCTTCAGGTTCATTGTAATTATATGTATCTCAAACTTCTTCGAATTCTATTTTCCTACCAATGACATTTCTAGAGATGAACTCCTTCTCCGAGATGGTACCAATTCTAGCAACAAACACTTTGTTTTAAGAAGAAATATAGAAATAGTATCATTTGGCTTCCTTAGGATGCACCACAAAATAATACTTGTCACATTTAGGTCCCATTTTCTCAAGAAATGAATGCTTTACATAAGCTTCACAACCTTAAACCTTTATGAAAGACGTGTTGGGGCGCTTCCCATTCCATATTACATATAGTATCTTTGGAACATATTTAGAAGGAATATGGTTAAGTGTAAACGTGACTTTTCTAGAGAATGTCCCCATAAGAATATAGGAAGTCCAACATGGATCATTACGGACCACACCATGTTGATCAATATGTGATTCCTTCTCTCTAAAACACCATTATGTTGTGGCATTAGTGGTGTAGTCAATTGTGATATGACACCACACTCCTTGCAAAGGTCATCAAACTCTTGCCTCAAATATTCACCACCTTAATTAGATTAAATTATCTTAATTTTCTTTCCTACTTGGTTCTCTACTTCATTCTTGAATACCTTGAACTTTATAAAGGTTTTTTATTTGTATTTAATAAAAAGTACATATCATACGTACTAAAATCATCTGTAAATAAAAGATTTTATACCTCCCTCTAGATTTTAAGCTAAAAGGGACACATACATAGGTATATTGAGTTCTACATGTTCAATTTCCCTTTAATTGTTTCTAGTACAAGGGGTATTTTCAATCTTACCTAACAAACATGATTCACATGTCTCAAGAGATTCAAAATAAAATGAGTCTAGGTATCCATCCTTATGGAGTCTAGAAATGCACTTCTTGTTTATATGACCCAACCAACCATGCTAGAGGTATGTCATGTTTGAGTCATACATTTTAACATGTTTGGTATTTACCTTATAAACATGCATCTCAAGATCTAAAAAATATACACAGTAAGACATCAGAGCACTACCATAGTGTGTCCTATTAGATCTACAAGGTTCCTATGCTACTCGAGGAATTTAAGATTCCACAACAATTTTTTAGTCTCCTTGTTCCTCCTATACCTCTTCAGGTTCAATGTTTTCTTATCGATCTTGAACCTCTTTGAGTTCTACTTTCATCTCACTGCTTTCTTTGGAAATAAATTCCTTTTCTAAGAATGCAACATATCTAGCAACAAACACTGTTGTCAATCGGGTTATACAAGTAGTATCCCTAGGATTCTTTGGGTATCCAACAAAACAACAATTATCAGATCTAGGGCCAAGCTTTTTAGGATACATTTTCCTCACATAATTACATCCCCAAATCATCATAAAAGATATTTTGGGACGTTTCCCAGCCCATATCTTATATGGTGTCATTTGAACCAATTTAGATGGTACACAATTTAGTGTAAATGCAGCAGTTTCAAGAGCATAACCCCATAAGTTATTCAGAAGTTCAGCTAAACTCATAATTGATCGCACCATATCTAGTAATGAAGTATTGATAACCATTATGTTGAGGTGTTCCCGGTGGAGTCCATTGTGATACAATACCACAGTCTCTCAAAAGGTCTTCAAACTCTTGGCTTAAACATTCTCCACCTCGACTAGAATGAAGTGCCTTAATACTTCTGCCAAGTTGGTTTCGTACTTCATGTATGAAATACTTGAACTTTTCAAGAGTTTCTAATTCATGTTTCATCAGGTAAACATAACCATGCCTACTTAAGTCATCAATAAAGATAATGAAGTATTGATAATCTCCTCTAGCATTTATTCTAAAAGGGCCACATATATCAGTATGTATGAGTCCTAGTAGATCATTAGCCCTCTCATTGTTACCAGTGAAAGGGGTCTTATTCATCTTGCCCAATAAACAAAACTCACATGTTTCTATTGGTTTGAAATCAAAAGTTCTAGATAACCATCTTTATCGAGTATAGACATGTGATTCTCATCTATGTTCCCTATACGACAATGCAAAAAATGTCTTTTTGAGATATTGAGCTTTAGTCTTTTGGTATTTATGTTACAAACATCTATCTTTAGTTCCAACAAATAATGACCACAATACATTAGGGAATTTCCATAAATGATCTCATCTTTTGAAATAGAACATTGACCATTCTTAATATGAAGTTCACATCCATCATTATACATACAAGATACATACATGATGTTTCTATTTATAGAATATACACAATGATAGTTCATTAACTCTATTACAAGCCCTATAGGCAGAGATAAATTATAGGTTCCAACTATAGTGGAAAAAACTCTTGCTCCATTTGTGACTCAGAGTTTGACCTCACCCTTTCTTAAAGGCTTACTTCTTTTTAGATCCTACATATTCGAACATATGTGAGATCCACATCCAATATCCAGTACCCATGATGAAGAAGTCGATAAATTTATCTCAATAATGTATATACCTAAAGTGAAGATCCCCATCCCCATCTTCATCTTCCTGAGTCCTTTCAAGTACAAAGGATAACTCCTCTTGTACTTTTATTTCTCCTTATCTTGAGTGTTGAAGATCTAGATTTGTGCTTAGAACTCTTCATGGCCTTGCTTTCATCCTTGGACTCCAACTCACTGATCACTATCATGGATTTGTCCTTCTTCATTCTTGCTTCAGCATTTATCAGCATGCCAAGAAAACCTTACAGTGGCCTGGCCATGTTATTCAAGTGGTAACACTCGATAAAATGGCTATATGATTCAAGCAATGATTGTAGAATCATAACCGTGGCCAACTCTTGGCTTAGAGAGAATCCTAGTTCTTCTAGATGTTCCACATGTCCAATCACACATGGTTCTCTACTATATTTCCCTCTATCATCTTACACTTAAAGGGCACTCTTGAGACATTATACCTTTCTTTCTTTGTATGATTATGTTTCACATTCTTAAGATGTGTTATCATCTCAAGGATCTCCATGTCTTCACACTGCTCATGCAACTCATAGTTCATACGGCTAAGCATAAGGCGCTTTATGTATAAGGCATCATTGCATGCTTCCAATAAGCATCCACTTCAGCCCTAGGTGCATCAGGAGCAGGTATTTCTAGAACTGGTGTATCTAGGACATAGAGCTTATGCTCATCATTTAGAACCTTTATCAAAGTCCATAACCAATCGTGGAAGATTGTCTTGTTAATTTTGTCCTTCTTCAGGACCGATTGCAATGATGATTTGCAAGCCATTTGTTTCTATAAGAGAAAACTTACATTTGTCAAAACATTTTTTATTTAGTTTGATTTATATAAAATTTGATGATATTTAATTAGACCTTTAATTAATTATCTATCCCACTATTTTGTTACAAATGATAGCCCTCTCATATCAATTCAAAAGATTACAATGTACAACCTTCTAATAAACCAATATCCATATTTCATCAAATAATGAGTCAACTTTTCCTGATCGCCCACAACTTGACTATTTAGGTAGGTAACTTTTGTCAATTTCATCTAAATGCAACTCTTGGATAGATAGTGTCACAAATATTTGTCACCATCCATCTCTATGCTTCTAGGTACTTAATCTCATTAAGATCACCTAGTTAAGCCTGACCCGAAAGACAACATGATAGAACATGTACCCTACTTTGACAGATCTACATATCTACCATCACAATTCCACGAGATAGACAACACACCACGCTTTGGCATAACCTATGCTTGGTTGATCAAGCTTCTCATGTGTGCTGCTTATTGAAAGCATCTTAGGATTAATATTTATTCAGGGATTTGTATTTATGAATACATATACATATCCAATCACCACATACTATAGTACATATGATATACATGATATATCCCACAAATGTAAACATGCAATACAACTTAAGCGATGGTTATGGCCATTCTATTATAATTCCTTGGATCCATAAGGAATTACAACCTCCTAGGGTCTACATCACATGCAGAAACGTGTTGTCGATGAAGAGTTGTACTTGAATCAGTCTGGTTGATTGATTAAACCCTTTAACTAATGGGATTGCCTCTTGGCCAGTCGGTTGGTCGTCTCCCCAGTCGTCAGGTCTCAAATCCACTGTATTCTGGACCCTCTAGTTGAATAGTTGGGCAACCAGCCGATCGGTTTGAATCCCCCTGACGTGTGTCCTCCTCGGTCCTCCAGTCAATTGACTAGTCTGGTGTTGAATGACTTCTTCATCATAACATGAAATTAAACTATCCTAATCCTATTTAACATATTACAAAGTAATAGGAAAAACCTCGAGCTATATTTGAGGGGAGCATAAGGAGAGAATAATACTTTTACATTTGTAATAAGAAGATGAGGCTCAGTATGCAAATCGAGATATAAATAGGAATAAACATCCGCACAACCAATATGCACAAATATATGGGTTATTGGCATAACCATGCTTCACATCCACCATAAAAACTAACTTTTAAGGTGACACATATAAATTTCACACACACACACACACACACACACACACACACACACATATATATATATATATATATATATATATATATATATATATATATATATATATATATATATATATATATATTTGGAATCGTATGTGGTATTCTCTGCACATTAATCATTTGAAATACATTTTATGAAATACATAAATGATGAAAATTAAAATCTAATCATATCCATTTAATCTCAAAACATAGTAAATTGACGTGGCTCTAATGCAACTGTAGGTAAATACAGCTACAGATAGGCAACGAAAACAAAAAAAATTATCTTACATATTCCCCTTTAACAAACAATCATGTAAATAACTATGTAATAGGAAGGATGGTTTGTGAGGTCATACATGGTCCTAGAGCAAGACTAGTGACAATTCCCTCGCTATAGTGTGCTTTTTTTCAAGTCGCAGTGTGCTTCTTCTTCAGGAAACACTTGAGTAATCGTCAGTATCAACCTCCTGGTACAACACCATGGACAGAGGTTGACGGTGTCCTCCTAGTAAGAGAAACACCTCGCCTCTAGAGTAGTCCACACAAACCACCAGGAATTTCTTTTGTTCTAGAGAAATAAATAAGGAGTCGTACCTCTTGATGGTGTACTAGAACCAACTTGCTCTACCATAATTATTATCCCTTCCTATCCCTCCCTTTATTGGGTAGGACTTGATCGGGTCCTCTTGGTTACCACAACTAGAGAAGACAACAATTATTAGAGCTAAGTGATGTGTCTGATAAGCCCCAATACCCCTCTATTTATAGGAGGGTTACAGTCAGGGTTCCCAGTCTAAGCAGGAGTGGAAGGGGTAAGAATTTCACAAATTTTCGCATCCTTCGAGCGGAAAAATGAATTCACAGGTTAACCAATCGGTTGGCATGTGAGTCGATTGGTTCAACCCTTAAACTGATCATTTCATCATGTTTCCCAATCATAATTGTATTGGCAATTAATATTCAATCAATGCACAACATGACATCATCACTAAACCTTGATGCAATTGAAATGATCAATGGACCAGGTAGTTTATCACATGAACTGGTCATTTGGGTCCTTGAACCCATCAGTTCTCTTAGTGAACTAGTTAGTTCATGCCACAGTTCAACCAATATTCAACAAATGTAATTTCAATTTTCCTGACACTCCAACCGATCAATTCAACTCTTGAATAAGTTGGTTCAGAGTCCAATCAGTCAATTGTTGATTCATTTGAATACCTAACACTTTAGTAATTAAGTTAAACATCATTCATGAATAAACTCCTATTCCAAGTGTATCCTATGTGTGTGACCCTATAGGATCCAAGTTACATTGATAGTGAATGTCCACAACTAATTTATGACATCAGAAGCAATGAGCGGTATCTAGAAACACATCATTGCTACCCAAGTAATTCAAAAAGTTGGTGAAGAACTTCAACCTATAATCTGTGATTGGCATTATAGTGTTTGTATAGTTCCTTTGTCATTGATATCCACATTAAACTTGAGGCATGGAATCGTCATCCTCTTCAACGTTCAATCCATGTTCCTTGAAATAGAGTAGACCATTTGAGATGTATGTAAGCTCAATATCACATATTGACTCACATGAGCATGGACCTACATTTCTCAATCTTTCTTATCAAGTGGCCAGGATATTATACTCATGTAGGAGGGACAAATCCCATCTACATCACTCACAATCATTCCCATGTGTCACAATGCATCCGATCATCACCTTTATGGCAACCCTTATTCAAGGTCACGGTGGATGATGTCAAAATACACCGAATGACATGTGATGAGTGTAGTGATTTTGGGTGTAAGAACCACAATCACCACCAAAACTATGAGAGATGATTTTCACTACCATGTGATGGGGTTTCCATGTGTCATTCTCATGGTGGGTCTGTTTAATACATTGCTCTCTAACAAGTGTCTATGTGTTTGGTTTGATATCACATATCATCACTGATGATATTCTACCATCAACCAACACACAGTTTAGTCTTATGTGTTATTGTTGTCATTTAACCTTCGACAATAACAAATGACTAGGGACATAAAAATAATGTGTACTCTTGACATCCGTATGATCTCATTATTCAGGTCATCAATCCTAATACATACTTCATTGAGTAATATCATTCTCTAGACATTTATTATGTTAAATCATTATCTCATAGCTGAATAAAACAAAATAAATTGTAAGATTACTTTTATTATTAATCAAATCATTTACAAGATATTCCATTACAATCACCATATGATTTTCTCTAAGGTCATACATAGAAACCAACATCTCCCGCTGATTGGTAGGAAGTAAATGTTAGTTGAATAGATTATACAATCATACATATGATGAGATCTATAGGACTCATGTCTAAAATGGTTGTAGTTGTTGTGCTCTCATAGGGTTTAGTGGCGGTGATCAAGAAGGTGACTCTCCTAGCTCTGTGGAGGGGAGGATCTCCTCCCCTCTCCGAGCTATGGCGGCCACATCAGAAGGAAAGACAACAAAGGGGGGAAGACGTGCTTGGTCTCAAGTCCTTGGCAGCATTGATTCCTTCAAAGAGCATGACTTCACTACTCCCGAAAAGATAGATGACAAAAGGTTTGTGACCATTGATGGTTAGACATATGAGGCAATGGGTAATCTTGGGAACATACGACCATTCTGTATGTGATGGGTAAGCATCCATATTACCATCATCAGCTCGTGTGGATCAAGTGATTTTGGAAGCCAAAGGGGGGATTCAATCTATTCTCCAAAATGAATCAATTCATCCTTCTTCGCTTCAACTCGACTGAAGACAAATGTACTATCATTCAAGGTGGATCGAGATGGTTTTATGGGAGGTTGGTGGTGGTCAAAGACTATAAAACTAGTGATGATATTTAGAAAGATCTCTTCAGCACCCTCCCAGTTTGGTACAATCATCGGTGGTGTAGGCAAACTACTAAGGAATGATTACAGATCGATTGGCCAAGAATCACTTGGTGAAGCTCATGCCCTAGTCGAGATCAAGGTAGATGAGGATTCTCCATAGGAAATTTGGGTTAATATGCCTAACCAGTGAAGCTTCGACAGTTTCAATCAAATATGATAATATCCCAGCGAGATGCCATGACTACAAGGTCTTCCGACATAGTCTTGATCATTGTCCACTGAAGATGACAACTGTAGTTCCAAAACCAAAAGAAAAAGAAGTTTGGAAGGGGTTTGGCAACAAAGGAAGATGAGGGGAGATATCTTAGGATCCAGTGATGGAGCTATTGTTGTTGAAAACCTTACTGTCCCAGTTAGCAATAGATTCAAAAATCTTAGCTCAAAGGACCAGAATACTTAAGAGCATGAATCCACAATTGAATCCAATGTTGATACTACCACTTTGTCAGACAAGGCCCAAGTAGATGAACGTCAGAATTTAGAGGCCAGCACTAAGGTGTTGGAAGAAGGTGAGATCCCTAGAACACCTAGCTCAGATAAAAAGGGCAAATGTGCTATAGTGGATGGGCCACATAGAACCTGATCCTCTAGCAAGGGTCATTAATGACTTTCCTTATGATGAACGTATGTGGTTCTAGGAAACCACATAAGAAGAGGGTGTTTAGAAGGTCTGTATTGGAATCAAAAGCTTCCATTGCTTTACTTGTTGAAACAAAGATCAAATTTCATGTGAAACATTTATCTGAAAAGCTCATGCCCAAGGGGTTGGAAATGGCTATCCAATCACGATTATGATGACAATGGGCGTATATGTGTCTACTGGAGCCCAGGAAGTTGAAACATTACTAGATATGACATGGATGATCGACATATCACCATGAAATGCACAAATAAAGGGTTTATAGAAACTATACTCACTACTGTCTATGTGAGGAATCTAGCTCAGTAAAGGTCTAGATTATGGGAAGCTCTAATGAGAATCAACAACTCTATTAGTGTTCCCTGGCTAGTCATCAATGAATTCAACAATATAAGGAGGAGAGAAGATAAGGATGGAGGTAGAGAGGACCCTACCCAGGTCCTCAACTCATTTAACACTACAATGGACACTGCTAACCTTACTGAACTCCCTTCCATTAGCAATGAGATCTATACTTGGAATAACAAATAAGGGACAACTAAGAGAATCGTTTGAAAGCTTGATTATGCTCTGGTCAATGATGAATGGCTCAGTAGATTTTTAGGATCTAAAATGAAGCTTAAAACATATGCTTTTTCAGGTCATTTTTCTAACAACATTAATCTCAGGAAACTGGCAATGAAGAAGATACCCTTACATTTCCTAAAATTTCTAGATGGATTGTCTTAGTTGTAGGGATATTATTAACATTGTTTGGAATCACCAATACACAGGGAATCCCCTATACAGATTCTCACAGAAAGCTTAAGCACGTCAAATCTGAACTGAAGATATGGTCAAAGGAGTATGTTAATCTAAAAAAATTGATTAGGAGAGAAAGAATGGAGATGGATGACATCTCTTTGGCTTTGAGGAGGAATCCTCTGGATGACGATCTTATCAATGTTGAGAAGATAACCTTTGATAGGCTGGAAAATCCCTTCAAAGTTGAGATTTTTTTTTATTGGCAACATAGCAGGCTGGAATGGGTAGCTAATGGTGACAGAAGCACCAAGATATACCACATCATAGTCAAGTGACGGGATGCCATTAACACCATAATTGAGTTGTTTGATTTTGTAGGTAATTTCCTTGAGGATAAAAGGAGCATAGCTAATTGAGACCTGGAACTATTTTGAAGGACTCTATAATCAACCTCACAACATGGTACCCATTCCTGAATGTGAATGGATCAACTGAGTTTATGATGATGACAATGAATCTCTCTGCAAGGTGTCTGGTGTGTTTCCCACCAAGGCCACACACTAGCCAACTAGAGGTGGCTAAATTCAACCCTAAGGGAGGACACAAGTTTGGATCTTTTGAAATTTATATTAACCCTAACCAAGTCGATCACAATACCAAATAGGTGAAAAACCACTAGAGGGGGGTGAATAGGGTTTAATGGAGATTTAAAATAATTCAACTAAAACAAGCAACCACAAAGATATTGGACAAGGGGACAAGGATTTAGAGTGGTTCCAACCTTAGCAAATACTAAGGCAGTCAATCCACTACCTGGTTGCTTACCCAACTGGGATTTTGAAAGTATTTAAATTTTATTACCTCACAAGGATGTTACATAAAATTACAAATACTTTCACCAAACCCTTTGGACAGCCTTCACCTAGAAGTAGTCTCACCAACCTCAAAGCAACCTTCTTTGAAGTAACCTCAAGCTCCCCCTTGAAGTAGCCTTCCTCTTGAAGTAGCTTCCCGTTGAGACAGCCTTCTTGAAGTAGTCCAAAGTCCACCTTCTCCACCGAGAAGACCCTTCTCCACTTGAGAAGTCAAACCCTCTCCAATCCGCAGCCTCCAACCCTAGGAGTAGCAAGGAGAGTACAAACAATATAAAGGAACAAGAAGAAAAAATAGAAATTACAATGTCGTTGTAGCACAAGGCTTGATTTCCTATATCAAGTGTTTTGATCTCCTAACCAATGTATATGGAAGTGTAAGTGTAGTGGGTAGGAGATTCTAGCCTATAGGACATGAATTTGGAGCAATGGAAATGAGTAGCAAATGTTGGAGTTGCTCAATTGCTCACAAGAATAGATTCTCAATTGCAAGTGTGAATGCTCAAGTATTGCACAAGTGTGTATTGGGTGTCCCAAGGCTTGTCCTATTTATAGGAATGGCCTATGAATGCTTAATGACGTTCTAGACACTTTCTAGGGGGTTCTAAGTGGTTAACTATCTGTTAGGTATCCACTAGTTGCTTTCGCAACGGCTAGTTAATTAACTCTGAAAAGTGCAGACAGAACTCTTCTAGGTCGAAGAATTTTTGACCGAGAGTCCTTCTTGGTCGAGGATTTGTCGACCGAGGGACTGTCTGGAGCAAGTGTATATAACGTTTCTAATCCAACTCCCAACTACTTTGTATGTTGTGTCTAACGGCTACTTGGGTCATTCTCGGTCGAGGAATTAGTCGACCGAGAGTGTCTCGGTCGAGAAGTTTGTCGACCGAGAATGACTCTGTTTCAATGTTTTGAACTATGTACTAAGTGTGTGTATGAGTGTGCAGTTGTTACACTATTGTAGGGGATGACCTATCTAAGTGTTGTGAATAGCTAGGGAAGATCTAAACGCTTGATTTACATGATATCTAAGTACTTGTACATTATATACTTGTACAAGTTTTTACATTTTATTACAATCATGAAATTGAAACATTTTGTGCTTATAGATCTTCCAAAGTTGTGTCATCCACCTAGTTCCTGCAACACTCAAGTAGCACGTTAGATCCATAAGAATGAAATGTTTGCCATCATCAAAACAAAGGGATTATAAGAATGTCCAATTTAGCCAACAATATCCCCCTTTTTGAAGATGACAAACATTTCTAAAATATAAAATAAGGAAATGTAGATCATGTGAGTTTCATACCTGAAGTTTACCTTTTGTAGCCATTCTCTTTTTTGCAAGTGTGTGTTGGACGAATGATTATGAAACTCATTAATATTTTTGATTTTATATTATTTCTCCCCCTATGTCATTTCAAAAAGATAACCATGATAATCATTAAGTATGACTTTTATTATTTCCCTTAATTGTATTGCTATGCTCCCCCTCAAAGAGATATTCAATTTTAAAAACAAGGGATTAATATGAATGCAAACTACGCATTGTCAAATTTAGCCACAATTTATTTCTCAATCATTTGCAAAGGATGTTAAGCCTTGAAATGATATGAGATCCTTTGAGATTCATGGCATATGTGTATTGATTTCTCATCCATTTTACAAGGGATGTTAAGCCCTAAAAATGACTTGAGAATCCTTTAAGCTTACAGTAGAGTATATGACTGTATCTCTAACCAAAACAACACGATGTTAAGCCCTGATTTGTTAAGAGAATTCCATTATATTCATTCATATTGTAGGCTCCAAAATTACTTTAAGGATACTAAGGTCATACTTAGCCTGAAATTTTCTTTATGATGTTTACAAAATTTTATAAGATCCTTCTTAATCTTATAGTCAAGATAGCTTTTGTGAGCTCCCCCTTAATCTTATAATCAAGATAATTTAAGGATTCTAAGGTCACAACCTTTTATGAGAGCTATGCACTGAAAACTTGTTTTCAATATACTAAGATTAAGTGCAAGAAAATGATTTACAAATAAGCATTTGGTCAAGCGTATTTTAGGTCAACCTTGACTTCGACCATAGCGCCCCTTGGTCAAATTTGATTTCAACCAAGAGGCAATTTTTGCAGATTTCCAATTTAAGCATTTTCATGGCTTGCAGAGTATTAATCATGTATAACAAGAATATCATTTTCCATAAGCTAAGCACAAGATAATCATTTAACTAGTATGTCAAGATGCATTTGTGCCATAGAGATTCATCTTAATGTGTAATGATATGAATCACAATAATCATTTTGAAAACGATGTTCATTTATGGTTTGTATATATAGATCAAAGATTATTTTAGACAAACCAATGAAACCCAATGATCATGGCTCGATGATTATGATATAACAGTAGAAGCATATCCACAATATAATGATCAAGATAGAATCATATAATTTCATGAAATACAATGATTATGATCATTTAAACTAAATTTCAATACACATGGTTCCTATATAGATAGACCAAGGAATACTTAGGATATGTGGATTATGATAAAATAGTAATTTCCTTGATTAAAACAACATGGTTCATAATTTTCAGTTTTAAGCCAATCCATGTAGAGGATAAACCAAAATAATCTCATTCATAGTTCATGGATTTTCAAATTTAAGACAAACCATGTAAATGAACATGCTTAATAGACTTTGTCAATCAATGAAGAAAGTATGTTCAATATCAGTTTTCATATAGCACTTTTGCAATATGTTTAAGGATTTCATATTCATAAGGTTATACCTTCATTCAATAATTCATGATGCAAAAGATCAATATGTCTTGAAAAAATGGTCTCTAAGAATTGTGATTCTCAATAAATCAATTCTTATTATTGCTGAATTGATAGAAAATTTAAAATAGTGTAAATAGGTTCTCCAGACCCTTGATTGGTCAAACTCTTCCTCGACTGAAATTTATCTCGGTCGACATTTTTCTCGACCGAGAATGTTTCTATTTAAACAGATTTTATCAGATCTTTGCAAGCTTAAAAACAGTAACCTGCTCAGTCGACTAATTCTCGACCGACAGTGTTCTCGGTCGAACATTTTCACGACCGAGAATGTTTCTGTATTGTTTTTTAGTAATTATTTGCAATCAAGGTACAAGAATATGAAAATTAAAGCTCAATTTTGTTGAGATATGACATTTGTATATCAAAGTAACATTTTAGGTCAAATCTCAACTAATCAAATTCAAATCTCCAAGTTTTAGGAACCCAAACTAGCTCATCATTCCTTTTCTTGTATGGGCATGAAAATGAGTAGTGTCCAAGATGCAAGCAATAATGACAACTAATAGAGTCAATCTCATTTCTAGGGATTGAGTCATTCTTGGGTACATACATAATCTTGGCCTTGGGTGCTTGTGTTCTTCTAGGTTTAGGTTGATAGGATTTCCCTTTTGAAACATATCCTAAACCTCTCCTTCCATTATAACTGGAGGGGTTATTCAGAATTTTATCAAGAACATCATTGTTTCTCAAGCTATTAATCTCTCTTTGTAATTTGGTAATCTCATCCATTTTATGTTTGATATCTATCTAGCTTTGCTTGATCTAGATTAGATGATAAAACATCTTTTTCTTTAACAATAGCATCATAATCTAGATGATTACATAAAACAGGTTGTTTTTGAAGATCATTTACTTGAGTTTGCAAGTTTATCTTTTCTAGGGAGAGAAGATTGCAACTTGCTTCTACTGATTTCAGCTTGATATCATGATCTTCAATAGCCTTTTTGAGATCTTCTTTTTCAGATGTGAGAGCAAGAAGTTTAGCATGTAACTCATTATTTACTTTATTTGATTTCTTTAATTTCTTCTTACACTCAATATATTTTTCATGTGTATCTTGAAGACTAGCAATTAAATCTTCTTTAGGTAAATCAAGAAGGCTTACCTCTTCTTCTTCTTCATTGATTGTAGCAATAAGACATTCTACTTCTTCTTTTCCATCTTCACTATCATCGCTTGAATCATCCCATGCAGCTTCATATGCTCTTTCTTTCTTCTTGTGAGATGATTTCTTCCCTTTCTAGAGTTTTGGACAATCACCTTTCATGTGTCCCTTTTTTCCACATTCAAAGCACCTGGAAGAAGAAACACTAGAAGTTTTGTTAGTTTTAAAACTTTTATACTACTTACCGTTTACAATGAGAGTTTCTTCTTCATTATCAACTTCACTCGTGTCATGACTAATCTTGGTTGATGCTTTGAATGCAATGTCCTTCTTTCTCCCTTGTTGAAGTTCACGCTCTCATCTTTCTTCTTCCTCCAAGGTTGCCTCATGTGCTTCTAGGTTGCCAATGAGTTGCTCCATCCTTAGTCGGGAGAGATCATTTGCTTCTTCGATAACAGTCACCTTGGGCTTGTACATGGGAGGAAGATACCTAAGAATTTTTTATACTTGATCTTCTTCACTGATCACTTTACCTAAAGCATTTAAACCATTTACAATAGAAGAAAATTTTGCATACATTTCACTAATAGACTCATTTTGATCCATACAAAACTATTCAAATTTTTGCTTAAGAATTCCGATTTTAGAATTCTTAACTTGAACAGTTCCTTAATAGGTTATAGATAGTCTATGCCATATCTCATATGTTGTTTCACAATTTGATATTCTATTGAATTCACCAATGGAAATTGAACAATAGAATATACTTACAGCTTTTGCATTCATTTGGGCAGATCTTACCGTATTAGCATCCCAATTTGCATATCCTTCTTGAGGAAATTCATATGGATTTGACACCATTCTCCATAAATCCCAGCTAATTCCTTGGAAAAAGAATTGCATCCTCCTCTTCCAGTAGGTGTAGTTGGTTCCATGAAAAGGTGGAGGTCTAGCCACAAGTGTCCCTTCCAAGTTGAGGTTGTTGAGTACCCCGTCACCCATTCTTCAAGACTTTGTTAGAGTTCCTTGAAGCCTGCTCTGATACCAATTGAAAAACCACTAGAGGGGGGTGAATAGGGTTTTATGGAGATTTAAAATAATTCAACCAAAACAAGCAACCACAAAGATATTGGACAAGGGGACAAGGATTTAGAGTGGTTCCAACCTTAGCAAATACTAAGGCAGTCAATCCACTACCCGGTTGCTTACCCAACCGGGATTTTGAAAGTATTTAAATTTTATTATCTCACAAGGATGTTACATAAAATTACAAATACTTTCACCAAACCCTTTGGACAGCCTTCACCTAGAAGTAGTCTCACCAACCTCGAAGCAGCCTTCCTTGAAGTAACCTCAAGCTCCCCCTTGAAGTAGCCTTCCTCTTGAAGTAGCTTCCCGTTGAGACAGCCTTCTTGAAGTAGTCCAAAGTCCACCTTCTCCACCGAGAAGACCCTTCTCCACCTGAGAAGTCAAACCCTCTCCAATCTGCAGCCTCCAACCCTAGGAGTAGCAAGGAGAGTACAAACAATATAAAGGAACAAGAAGGAAAAATAGAAATTACAATACCGTTGTAGCACAAGGCTTGATTTCCTATATCAAGCATTTTGATCTCCTAACCAATGTATATGGAAGTGTAAGTGTAGTGGGTAGGAGATTCTAGCCTATAGGACACGAATTTGGAGCAATGGAAATGAGTAGCAAATGTTGGAGTTGCTCAATTGCTCACAAGAATAGATTCTCAATTGCAAGTGTGAATGCTCAAGTATTGCACAAGTGTGTATTGGGTGTCCTAAGGCTTGTCCTATTTATAGTAATGGCCTATGAATGCTTAAGGACATTCTAGACACTTTCTAGGGGGTTCTAAGTGCTTAACTAGCTGTTAGGTATCCACTAGTTGCTTTAGCTATGGCTAGTTAATTAACTCTGAAAAGTACAGACAGAACTCTTTTCGGTCAAAGAATTGTCGACCGAGAGTCCTTATCAGTCGAGAATTTGTCGACCAAAGGACTATCATTCTAATCCAACTCCCAACTACTTTTTCTACTGTGTCTAACGGCTACTTGGGTCATTCTCAGTTGAGGAATTGGTCGACCGAGAGTGTCTCAATCGAGAAGTTTGTCGACCGAGAATGACTATGTTTCAATGTTTTGAACTATGTACTAAGTGTGTGTATGAGTGTGTAGTTGTGACACTACTGTAGGGGATGACCTATCTAAGTATTGTGAATATCTAGGGAAGATCTAAATGCTTGATTTACATGATATCCAAGTACTTGTACATTATATACTTGTACAAGTTTTTACATTTGATTACAATCATGAAATTGAAACATTTTGTGCATATAGATCTTCCAAAGTTGTGTCATCCACCTAGTTCCTGCAACACTCAAGTAGCATGTTAGAACCACAAGAATGAAATGTTTGTCATCATCAAAACAAAGGGATTATAAGAATGTCCAATTTAGCCAACAATAGGTTGCCCGCAAGCGCATGAGGTACCATTGTAGCATAGGTGAAGGGCAAGCGTAGGGGTCGATCTTCAGGGAGAAAAGGGGGCACTAGAGATAGGTTAGTTTGACTAGGTTCCTACTATAGAGACTAGGGTTAAGGTTTTAAAGGTGATTTGATTGTTAAACTAGGTGAGCAAGAAAGCAATTAAAGGCGAGAATGAAATCTAAGTTAACCCTAGACTAGATTAAGACAAAGTATGCAAGAAAAGACTAAGCTAGGTATGAAAAGGTAATTTACACTAAGGCATGCAAAAGAAAAGAACAAGAGAGAGTAAATAGATAAACTAGCAAGAACAAAGAAAAAATAGGGCAAGAAGCTAACTAAGCAGGAAAAGAGCTAACTTAGCTAACACTAGCTAAGCAAGATGAAAACTAGGGTTTCAAAACAATTAATGAAGGTGTGGGTTGTTTAGGGGATGCACTTATCACTTACGTTGGGGATGACATATGAACATTATGATTCCATTTATATTATCCAAACCAAACAACAAGTTACAGTCTAATGAATTAACCTAAGCTACTAACTGGCCATGGATATGCTAGGTTGTGTATAGGGGAACTTGTCCCTAACACCCCCTACTGCCCTTGTGAGGCTCAATTGGGTTAGGGATTAGGTTCAATTCAATTAGAGTCTAATCAAGTCTAGGTTTCTAGATTATACATTCCTAGGGCAATTTGGGGCCGAGGGTAGTAATGGGGGAGGTGAAATTAGGGTTTTGGACCCCAATTCCCCCGCATTCTAGCCTAGAGAAGGCTCCATGCTAATTGCACTAGAGTCACCTAATCTAGCTACTTAGATATCTCACCTAGGCTTAGGGAGATTTATTAGGATGTATGAAGATGGGAGGCAACCTAGGGATCCAAAAATTGGACCTAGGGTCAAATCCCATAATTCACACATATAAGCAATTTCCCTAAATTCCTAAGTGATTTCACACACAAACCAACAAGCAATTCATGGAGAATAAGATGAAAATAGAACATAATCATTGCCAAACGAACTAATAATATTTACATATCATTTCCCCCCCAGCATGGTATCAAAGTAACATAATTTCCCCCAAACAGCCCACCAAAAGGGGCCTAGCTACTCATGGAAATGGAAAATACAAAAAGAAAGGAGAAAGAGGTAGAAGAAGCCATGGATTTTGGTGTATATGAAGAAATCCTCCTCTCTAGCTTTTGCAAGATTTCCTCCTCTCTCCTCCAAGGTGTAAGGGTATGGAATGAAGGGGATTATGGGTAGGAACTAGGATAAACTAGTGTTTTGGTGGTGGAAATGGTGAAATGGAGTGGAATGGAGGTGGAAATGGAGGGGAATGGCTAGGGGTGAAAATGGAGTGGAATGGAGGTGGAAATGGAGGGGAATGGATAGGGGAGTAAATGGAGTGGTAGGAGTGATTAAGGGGCGGCCTCAGAGTAGCTAACCTCTACCTACAACTGCCACCCCCCATATATAGGTGTGGGGGAAGCAATAGGTCAAGTAGGGGCAAAGTGGGAAATGCAGTGGAAAAGTGTCTAGGTTTTTTGTGAGTAGTATGGTCATGGTGGGGTGTGAGTGGAATGGTTGTGGTGGATGGGAACAATCGAGGTGAAAAATGGTGAAAATTTTCAGTTGTTTTGGGGGTGGATGGCTGGTAGCACGACCGTGTTAGGTAGCACAACTGTGCTGGGTAGCATGGTTGTGTTAGGAGCTGGTAGAACGATCGTGTTGGGTTAGTGGTAGCATGGTCATGCTGCTTGGCACAGCCATGTTAGAGGGTCGCAACACGTTCGTGCTGTGTGGCATGACCGTGTTGGAGTATGCTTTGTAGCTGCTTCAAAACTGAGATTTTTCCTGTGTGTTTACAACACGACCGTTCTGTGTTACCACGGCTGTGCTGGGGGCTTTGCTTGCACTTTGAGCTTCAAACTTCATTATCCATGGACTTCTTTTCTTAATCTTGACTCTTGGCCACTAGTGGTAGGTTGGGGGATCTCTGGGGCCTTCTTTGGGCTCCTCCATCTCTCTCGTCCATCCAAGTGTGGTCCAAGTACCTAAAAAACATGCAAATAATGTCCATAAGTACATTTTACACAATTATGCATATTAAGGGAAATAACATGTAATCTAATAGGTATAGATGTGACTGAAATGCAAAATTCCACAAGATGAAGCCCTAAAATAGGGCTAAATCACCACGCCAAACTTGAAACATACTTGTCCTCAAGTATGCTCCAACTCAATCTCTCTGCAATTTTTCCACAATCAAGAAATGACAAATGCAATGTAAAGGATGATTATTGCTGAATGGAATCAATAGTGACTAAGTACACACATTCCACCTCTCTCCTCTCCTTCTTTCACAAACCAATCATGAAAAGAGCACAAAGCATATGAACTTCAAATATAGTGCATAAAACACACAAGCTATCCATATTTCTCTCATGTGGTTCTGGGTAGACCGTTTCATGATGGCGTTAATCAAGGATGACTAGGAGTGTTGTTTCACCTTCATGCTTTCAACATTATGTTTCAAATCACACCAAATGGCCCACATGGCTGCGAAAAAGAGAAAAATGAACTAGTTTTGATGTTTCCTAGCTCAATGGGTATGAAAATGGAAGAAAGGGTTGCAGTAAGATTTAGGAGTGCTATTACATAGGGCACTCATCTTTTCTTTACTTAGATGTTCTTAAACAGGAGCACCTTTTATTTTCTTTTTACATTTTTTACTTTTTCTTTGCCCTTGGAGTAGATAGGGCATACGGTGATGAGAGTGAAGTGGTGAGATGTAGATGTGGCCACCCCCACTTTTTGGAGTTGGCCATGACTGATATGTGCACTTTGGCATCCTTTCATGAGGCAGACAGGTAAGAAGATGGTGAGTGAAGAGTCGGGTCAAAGAGGGGTCACTGGCGTGATTCTCAACATAAGGTGTCCTGTATGAAAATTAATCCAACACTTCATCCAACAATATCACACCACATGAATGAACAACATGAAATTGATACTTCTATCAAGTGATTTCATAGGCACTAAGCGCTCATAGCTTGCTCAAGTCACAATTCAACCAAATAATTCACAAACACAAGAGAGGTGATGCACATGTAAAAAGTCAAGAATTGATACCAAATAAACAATGATAATTCACTTGCATTTGTTAAAGGTCATCATTTTTAATCCAAAAAGTAGAAATTGGGTTGAAACACACTTTTAGGCAAGATATCTCAAATTTGAGAAAATTTGGCCAAAATGGTACCAGGTTTCCTTCAATCACATCTACTCCTACATTATTGAACTCAAAGTAGTAAACAAGAAAATCCTAGCTAAAACATGCATAAAATTACCAAAAATATACATGATATGCAACACATGGAAAAAAGGCAAAATTTTTGAAAATTATGCAAAAATTACAAGAAAGCAACCTACATGGCATGCAAGTATGCTAAGCGGGTAAACTCTATGCTAAAGAAAGCAAAATCAAACAAAAAAAAGTAAATGGTAGGTGAAATGCAAAATAAGAATGAAAATGAGATAGGGCATACCGCCCTACCACCCCAAACTTTTGAATCATGATGTCCTCAGCATGACACTAAAGTCTGGCAATGATAGGGTAGATGATCACTGTGGTAGCGGTGGTCCTCCCTGTGGTGGAGGATGCTGGTAGTAGGAACCACAATAGTATGATTGTGGAGGCGGGTAGTTGTCCTGATATGCTGACAATGAATTCCACTAATCATCCCCCCACTGGGGGTTCCCCTTTCCCTGGACATGCTGGAACTGGTATAGGTGGTTGACTTGATAATGCATCTGCAGATGGTCCAACCACAAGGCATCATGAGTATGCTGAAAACCCTCCTATGCCTACAAAATACCCTCCTGGGTGCTCAAAATGCGGTCCTGAGTGCTCTGAATACCCTCCAGCTGTGCATGTATGGTGGACATGTCATATGCATTTGTTGTGGGTTGTTGTTTCTACTGTTGTGATGTTTCTGCCTCACGATGCCTCACTCTGTGGTTCTCTCGCTCCTCCACTGTCCTCCTCTCGACGGGTGCTTGTGACTCTCCAACCCCCTCAGGTAGATCTCTGGGTTGCTGTTGCCATGTGTCTCTAGGATGCTCCTCTTCCCATCTCCTCAAGATGTCCAGAAAGTCTAGAGATGGGCCACATCCCTCTAAGAGAGGTGTGACGTGGTAGGGGAGCTCAAGTAAAACCCCAATATAAGGAGGGTTGACTTGGTAGAAAATCTTCTGGTCAACCATTGATATCATCGATGATCGGGGCAAGTAATGCAAGTCAACTAGCTTTTATACTTCTGCCTTTGTGTAGCCAGATACATCATGTCCTAGGGCTAAGGCAATGGAAGTAACAATCCCTCCCATGATAAATTGATTCTTGCTCTTAGATGAAATTGTCTTCATATGATCAATGTTAAGCGACCCCAGGTTTACAATCTTCCCTTGCACCATCCATCCTAACACAAAAAGGTCTTTCCTTGTGCAACTATCTTGATTTTCATAACGAATGAAGATGGTGTTCGCCAAGACCTTCTAAATGTACCTCAGGACAGGGTTATGGATCAGGCTAGTCTTTGATTACCAGCTACAAAATTGCTCTGCCTGGTGATTTTCTTCCACAGCCACGTAATTTGCATTAGTTTCTCTACCAGTGCTTCCTTCATCAAGTGACGTTGCTGCCTCGGGAGTCAGAGTAAATATGCCATTCAGAAATGCTACAGTGACAAGGTAGGTGCTACTCCCCAAGGTGACGTTGATGGCATCCTGCGAGACATTCTCTAATGTGGTAAAGAATTATTGTGTAAGACACCACATAGTTTTGCTGCACAATAGTCAACACCTCAACTAGCCCAACGGGCTCTACGACATCCTGAAAAAAATCAAAGATGCCCAAACTCTTCATCGTCTCCTAGCACACATAGCGAGTGGCGGTCACTTGACATGTCAAGCACTCTGGATGCTTGGGTTTCATCCCTATTTTACCCTGTCTGTCTGGTGTTGGCTCACGACGCATTTCAGGTGCATCCTCTGGTTGTGCATCTAGCATGACCTCATCAGTATCATCTACCAGTAGCCGTTGTCATGCTCTCAGCTTCTGCTATGGTTGTGGTGCCATAGATGTCGAGGGGTGTGCAGCTAAAAATGATGGCCGAGTCACTGCAACTAAAGGATAGACTTCTGAGACAGATGGTTGGGCGGCTTCCCTACCTCCGCTAGGTAGTATGGATGATTCCTCCATCATTGGGTCCACTGCTGCAGCCGTATGGGGGTGATTCCCTTTGTGAACAGGAGGATTCTGAAGGTGCCTAGAGGGCAAGAGTAGTTGTCGGGGCTGAAGAGGATGTGTTCTTGGGCTGGTGTCTATAGGAGATCACATCCTTGGTCTTTTCTACATCCTTCTTAGCCATTTGCTTCATTTTGGCTCTAAATTAGAGGAGAAATCAACAAAATTCAAAATTCTCCAAAGAACGGGGCTATTGGGGCGGATTTGAGAGAGATGGGGTGTTTTGTGAATGGATAAGGGATAAATCTAGAGATTTAGGTAGTAGAAATGGTAGGGGATTGATTGGAGATGGATTTGGGATGATTTTGTGGAGATTTAAGGGTGGTAGGAGGGTTGGGGAGTGTTGCACAGTCGTTGTTCATGGAGAAAGGTTGTGGTGCTCGTTGAGGTTTTGTTTGGAAATGATTTGGGATTTTGCAAAATTACTAACTTAAGTGCTGAGTCGGGTTGCACCACAGTCATGCTGCGTGGCACGGCTGTGGCGGCTAGCCTACTGCACGGCTGTGGTGCCCCACATAACCATTCTGCGTAGGTGGCTACACAGTCGTGCTTCCTTGCATGACTGTGGTGGATTTGTACTTTAGTTTTGATTTTTCATGATTCCCCTATTGGTTGTGAATGTATCAGCATGGCCATTCCATGTCACCACGGTCATGGTGAGTATTGTGGTTGTTGACTTCAACTCAAATTTCATCAAACATCAAATCTTTGGCCCAAAATGATTTTTCATGGATCACTTTGTCAAAATCTCATCTAATTCTGCTCATTTCACCCTATTTTCACCTACAAATCTTAAAACTAAACAACTATTAAAAACAAGTGTGTGTATTTTCTTAGAAAAGTGTAAAAATAAAGAAAAAGTATCAAAATGAGAGGTCGGGTGAAAAATTCCCCAAACCTAGGTGGGTTGCCTCCCACAAGCATTGAGTTTCTTGCCTTCAGCTTGGCTTCTTGGCGATTCTTCAGTGAATCATCCATTTGGTATCCTCATGTGCCCATTCTTGCAAAACGGGCATCCCTCATTTGCACTCCATCTGTTTTCATCATCCCTTTGATCACAATCATCATCATCAACTCTTCCATCTTGATCTTATTTTCTCAAATGATCATTCGAACTTGTGACGTGATCATGTCCAATATCCCTATCTCGGACCTACTGGGTTGGGGTTTTGTACATGTTGATCTTGATCTTCATGTCCATGAATGAAATTGCCATGGTGTCACTGCATACATGAATCTCGGCATCAACTGTAGATAAGAACGACCTTCCCAAGATGATGGGAATCTTCCTATCTTCCAATTCCATATCAAGTACGACAAAATCTATCGGGAACACTATGTGTTTCTCTTTATCTATCATCACCAAGACATCATCCACTCTTCCCCTAGGCACTTTTATGGATCTATCTTGCAATTGGAGAGTGCAATGTGCCGACTTCAACTTGCCTAAACCCATCTCAACATAGACATAGTATGGCATCAAATTCACACTAGATCCTAAATCAAATAAAGGATCTATCTATGTGATGTCCCCCCTATGTAACTAGGTATGAGTGGGGCTTCGGGGTCTTTTCTCTTCACATGAAGTGAATGTTGTATGATGGAGCTCACTTGTTCAGTCAACTTCACTTTCTTTGGTATCCTCCCCGTTGACCTTCTCTTCACAGTGCATAGGTTCTTGAGGAACTTGGAATATGATGGGATTTGCTTGATATCATCCAAGAGTGGAATGTTCACCTTCACTTGGCGAAACACCTCAAGAATATCCACATTGTTCTTTTACCTCCTCTTCATTTCTGGTGGCTCATCTAGTGCTTCAATGAATGGAGGATCATTGGATTTTTCCTTGCTTGCATCAATGTGAGGTGGAACACTAGGGATGGTAGGACCTATAAATGGAGAATGGAGTGGAGCACATGGTATCCCAAAATTAACAAGATGTATCATTGGATCATCTTTGGCAATTTCAATCACAATATCACAACTTGGCTGCTTTTGCTTTGCTTTGTCAACCTTTCTTTGACTTGCGGGCTACTCAAGAGACTTTCCACTCCTTAGAACTGTCGCATCACTACCTTAATCATGGTGGGGAGGGGAGCTAGTTGTGGTTGTGGAGGAGGTGGAGGTGATACTCGGAGAAGAAAATTGAGGGGGGAGGAAAGAATTTGGGTTAGAAGGTGAATTTTTGGGAAATTTGAGATGAGGGAGGTGGTGGAGTAGTGTAAGGCTTGGGATCGCCTTGGAAATGGTAGATGGGTTGCACTTGCATGGGAGGTGGATTATAGAAAATTTGAGAAGAGGGCATGGGTCCACTTGCTTCATTGTAGCTCATGATGGGTTTTGAAGACAAATTCTCTTTTTGGAGAGCAATTATGGAAGATAGATGCTCTACTTTCTCTTCTAATCTTGCAACATCTTTTTGGACATCATCAAATATTTTCAATCTAGAGAAAAACTCTTCCTTAAACCTTGAGCTATATTTTGAACTTTGTGGCTCTTGATAGCTATAGGAGTGAGGTGTCTTCTTTTCCTCACCATAGAACTCAATAGAATTTACTGGGTGGCAAGGAACATTTGTCACATGGTTCTTCATGAAGCTCACCATGTCACCAAGAATCTTCATCACTTGTGGGCTTGAGTCATTATGAGTGGGGGTGTCACACCAAAGGCATATCCCCTGTCATTCATCATGCTAGAAGCTCGAATTCTTGTTCCTTCAGCCAACTACTCAAACAAAGTCCATATCTCCTTAGGTAGCCTAGCCATGAAAACTCCTCTACAAGAGGAATCCTCTGTGTCTTGGTCTTTTAGAGATAAACTGAAGTAGAATGATAGAACTAGCTGCCACAAAGGGATCTCATAGTGCAGAAACTCTCTCAAAATCTTCTTAAACCTCTCCCATGCATTATGAAACTGCTCATTGCCCATTTGGCTAAAACTTGTCACGACGCGTCGTATTTGTGTCAACCTTGCTATAGAAAAGAATTGTCTCAAGAAGGCATTCTTCATTGTTTCCCAACTCATGATGTCCCTTCTTGAGTCATACCAATCTTTGGCTCTATCTTTGAGGGATAAAGAGAATAAGGTCAATCAGATTGTATCATCACTAGTCGTCGGCATCCTGAAGGTGGAGCATACTTCAAGGAAGGAGTCCAAGTACTTGTAGGGTCTCACTCTCCAAGTAGTAGAAGATGGGCAGCAGCCCAAGAAGACCTAGAGGAATAGAGAATTGTTCCTCTAACATTTGATCAACCCTACTAGCAATTGGTGATTTGTAGTTGCTAGGCATGAAGTAGTCTTGAAGCGGCTTGTGGGGTGCATTTTGGCCTTCCATCTTGTTTCCTCTCGACTAGCTTGTCACATGCACAAAGCACAACCAAAAAAAGAGAACAAGTTAGCAAACCACTATACACAACAAATGCAAAGAATAATGAATAAAGAATAGCAATGATGAGGGCAGTAGGAAAATTCAAAGCAAAACTAACTAGCTAGGCCGAGCGCCTTTCTCCCTGGCAACGACGTCAGCAAGCTTGGTGTGTTTCCCACCAAGGCTACACACTAGCCAACTAGAGGTGGCTAGATGCAACCCTAAGGGAGGACACAAATGTGGATCTTTTGAAATTTATATTAACCCTAACCAAGTCGATCACAATACCAAATAGGTTTCCCACAAGCGCACGAGGTACTATTGTAGCATAGGTGAAGGGAAAGCGTAGGGGTCGATCCTCAGGGAGAAAAGGGGTAACTAGAGATAGGTTAGTTTGAGTGGGTTCCTACTGCGGAGACTAGGGTTAAGGGTTTAAAGGTGGTTTGATTGTTAAACTAGGTGAGCAAGAAAGCAATTAAAGGTGAGAATGAAATCTAAGTTAACCCTAGACTAGATTAAGACTAAGTATGTAAGAAAAGACTAAGCTAGGTATAAAAAAGCAATTTACACTAATGCAGGAAAAAGAAAAGCACAAGAGTGAGTAAAGAGCTAAACTAGTAAGAACAAGGCAAGAAGATAACTAAGCAGGAAAGGAGCTAACTAAGCTAACACTAGCTAAGCAATATGAAAACTAGGGTTTCAAACCAATTAATGAAGGTGTGGGTTGTTTAGGGGATGCACTTATCACTTAAGTTGGGGGTGACATATGAACATTATGATTCCATTTAGATTATCCAAACCAAACAACAAGTTAGAGTATAATGAATTAACCTAAGCTACTAACTGGCCATGGATATGCTAGGTTGTGTATAGGGGAACTAGTCCCTAACACCCCCTACTACCCTTGTGAGGCTCAATCGGGTTAGGTATTAGGTTCAATTCAATTAGAGTCTAATCAAGTCTAGGTTTCTAGATTAGACATTCGTAGGGCAATTAGCGGCCGAGGGTAGTAATGGGGAGGTGAAATTAGGGTTTTGGACCCCAACTCCCCCACATTCTAGTCTTGAGAAGGCTCCATGCTAATTGCACTAGAGTCACCTAATCTAGCTACTTAGATCTCTCACCTAGGCTTAGGGGGATTGATTAGGATGTATGAATATGGGAGGGAACCTAGGGATCCAAGAATTGGACCTAGGGTCAAATCCCATAATTCACACATATAAGCAATTTCCCTAAATTCCTAAGTGATTTCACACACAAACCAACAAATAAGTCATGGATAATAAGATGTAAATAGAACATAATCATTTCCAAACAAAATCATAATGTTTACATATCATTTCACCCCAACATGGTATCAAAGTAACATAATTTCCCCCAAACAGCCCACCAAAAGGGGCCTAACTACTCATGGAAATGGAAAATACAAAAAGAAAGGAGAGATAGGTAGAAGAAGCCATGGATCTCAGTGTAGATGAAGAAATCCTCCTCTCCAGCTGCTGCAAGACGTCCTCCTCTCTCCTCCAAGGTGCAAGGGTATGGAATGAAGGGAATTATGGGTAGGAACTAGGACAAACTAGTGTTTTGGTGGTGGAAATGGTGAAATGGAGTGGAATGGAGGTGGAAATGGAGGGGAATGACTAAGGGGAAAAAATGGAGTGGTAGGAGTGATCTAGGGGTGGCCTTAAAGTAGCTAACCTCGACCTACAACCACCAACCCCCTATATATAAGTGTGGGGGAAGCAATAGATCAAGTAGGGACAAAGTGGGAAATGTAGTGGAAAAGTGTCTAGGTTTTTTGTGAGTAGCACAGTCGTGCTGGGTAGCACAGCCATGGTGGGATGTGAGTGGAACGTCCGTGGTGGATGGGAATGACTGAGGTGAAAAATGGTGAAAAATATCACGTTGTTTTGGGGGAGTAGCTGGCTGGTAGCACGACCGTGCTGGGTAGCACAGTTGTGTTGGGAGCTGGTAGAACAGTCGTGTTGGGTAGCATGACCGTGTTGGGTTAATGGTAACATGGACATGCTATGTGGCACATCCGTGTTGGAAGTGTCACAACATGGTCGTGATGTGTGGCACGACTGTGTTGGAGTATGCTTTGCAGCTGCTTCAAAATTGAGATTTTTCCTGTGATTTCTTCATTTGCAGCACGACCGTTCCGTGTTACCACGACTGTGTTGGGGGCTTTGCTTGCACTTTGAGCTTTAAACTTCATTATCCATGGACTTCTTTGCTTAATCTTGACTCTTGGCCACTAGGGGTAGGTTGGTGGAGCTCTGGGGCCTTCTTTGGGCCCCTCCATCTCTCTCATCCATCCAAGTGTGGTCCAAGTACCTGAAAAACAAGCAAATAATGTCCGTAAGTACATTTTGCACAAATATGAATATTAAGGGAAATAACATGTAATCTAATAGGTATAGATGTGATTTAAATGCAAAATTCCACAAGATGAAGCCCTAAAATAGGGCTGAATCAGTGTCGGATCTCTAGGAAATCAAGGACTCAGTTAGGAGCATTGGTGCAAACAAAATCCCAGGACTTGGTAGTTTCAATGGGTTCTTCTATAGAGAAAATTGGGATCTTATTATGGAGGATCTTAGTCGAGCTATCCAATGGTTCTTCGAAGGTGGTAATATGGTTCATCAGGTCAACCATGTACTTCTTGGTTTGATACCTGAAAAGGATATGGTTACCTCACAAACTGATTTTCACCCTATTTCTTACTTCTCTATGTTATACAAAATCATAACAAAGACTATATCTAAAAGATTGGATGTTATTTTACCCAATCTCATATCTAAGTATCAAGGGGCCTTTTTCAATGGATGATGCATCGAAGATTGCTCCATGCTTGATGTTGACTTTACACTCAACTTCAATGTTAAGAACAACTCTCCTTTTGCCTGTGTAAAAATCGACATCACTAAAGCATTTGACTCTATCAATTGTTCATATTTATGTAATTCTCATAGGGAACTTTTCTTCTATGATAGATGGATTTCCATGATAATATAATGTGTGGAGACCCCTTCCTTCTCCTTGTTGCTTAACGATAGCTCTGTTGGCTTCTTTAAAAACTCCAACAGACTTTGTCGGCTGATTCCTTATCACCCCTTCTCTTTTTTATAGCAATGGAAGGTCTAAGAAGGCATATTAATACAACCCATGATATGGGGAAGTTGAAGACTTATACTATTAGATGTTACCAGAGTCCTTAGTCACCTTATTTTCATGGATGATGTCCTAATCTTTGTGGAAGGTAGGAGAAGAAGCCTAAGGAACCTTAGAAACCTTCTCCTATATTTTGGGAAGTTTTCTGGTATGAAACTAATCCCTCCAAAACTCATATCTACATGTCCAAGTCTTGTAGAGATAAAGAGGCACTTACTAACTCCATTGGCATCCAGAGGGTTGAATGGCCAACCAAATACTTTAGTTTTCCCTTGGCAGGAGGGAATCTTCAACGGAAAAACTTCCATGTCTGTCTTGACAAGCTAAATGATATGATCTGCAAATGGTCCGATTCTAATATTTCTATGGTCAATAGATTCATTCTCATCAATCACTGTGATATGGGCATGATAAAGTACTGGCTTAGACACGGGGAGGTACCCTATACTATCTTACATTGGATGGAAATCATGATGAATGATTTCATTTGGTCATCTCATCACACCAAGCTGGTTGGAACAAGATTGCATATCCTAAAGTAGAAGGAGGCTTAGATCTGAAGCTTCTCTCAAATCTTGCATATTTCCATACCCTTAAAAGAATCAAGAAACTGCTCTTCAGTAACTCAACATGGAGTTTGTGGATGAAGAACATATATGGCTTGAACATTATTTCCAATCACACATGGGGATTCTCTACTTCATGGAGAAGGATGACAAAGCTTTGGCCTAAAGTTAGTCAGGTTGATGATATCGAGCTATGTGAGCTATGTAGACAGAAGCAAGAAGATAGTGTCTCTTTAAAAAACTTATGGTCAATTTCACCAACCGAGATGGAGCCTTACTACCTTTAGAGCCATGAAGAACCTCCGACCTACCAAGGATAAGATCTATAGATGGAATCCTACTGTTGACACTTCCTATTGCCTATGTCTTACTGAGATCGAATCATCTAATCATTTGTTCAATGATTGTTCCTTTTGGAGACATATTTGGGGTCGAGTACAGCTTAAACTCATTACTAGGAAGTCTTATGACCTATATACTTGCCTTGGAGAACCAAGAAAGTGAAGACTTGTCCATGACATTGTGGAGCTATGGTATACTTCTGCATGTGTTCATACTATCTGGAAGGAACATAATAACAAAAAGCATGGTGCTCAAGCTATTGATTCATTCAACCTTTTTAAGAAAATTGAGAAGGACATGAAGTTTCATTTTAGCTTGTATAAGTATAAGCTCTTAAATTTACATCCCATAATTTGTAGAAATTGGGACTTCATTTGAAGCTCAATCCTAGGGCTCCTTTAGTGTGTAAGCTCCTTTACCCACTTTCTTTTGCCTTGCAAGCTACATGTCTTGTATGTAGCTTGTAACTTTGCCCCTCTCGATGGTCAGAATGTACTTACCAGGATTTTCCAAAAAAATCATAAATATGATGACTGTGTTGAACAATTGTGAGTGAGCAAAAGTGAATTTCATAGACTTTGTGAAGTATTAATAGGGATTGGGGATTTAGTTTCCACTAAACATGTTGTTGTTCAAGAAGATGTTGTGATTTTCTTGCACATCCTAGCTCACAGTCTCAAGTACTGAGTAGTTAGGTTTGATTATCATAGGTCCAAGTAAATGGTAAGTAGATAGTTTGAATTAGTCCTTTGAGCCATTATGACAATGGCCAAAGAATATATGAAACTACACAAGTGCACTCTCAATGCAACTAATGTCGTTATATGGAAATGGTTTAAGGTTTATATATTTATTAACGTAGTACTTATATATTTATACACTCCTAATTCTTTTTAGAATGGTGAGTTTTAATTTGTTTAACTAGGACAATCTTGGTGCACCTTATGGAACTCACATTCCTCTAAGATTTTAGTCGAGAAGTAACCTTGTTATTGCAATAGGAAAGGGATCATGGCCAACATCATGTTGGGTGTTTGTGATCCAAAAACGATGTCCATCTATATGTTTCCTAGTTGGGGGGGTCCACAACTGATTCCAGATTAAATTAAACATTATCTAGAAAGGACGACCTGTGCATTCCAACTGATAAATGATGTTACCTGAAGTTCTTATATAAATATGACATAATATATTTGCATGGCTTATGATTTGTGATGATTCTAGTGTAGGGAAGTATTATCTCGTGGATGTTGGAATGAAAAATGCTAGAAGAATTCTTAATGAAGTGGGTATGAAGATTATGCAACAAACACATGGATACAATCTTGTTACATATGTGGAAAGGAATAATAGTGGGAAAATTTTCAAGATGATTTGGCACATTATATGTTTTAGGACCGTCAACAAAGAGGGGTGCTTGATGGCATGTCATTTTGGTTTCATGTAGTTTGTAGTTTTGTGTACTAGAACTCATATGTACTTAAAGATTTTTATGTAATTCATGGTATTTATGTACTTCATGGTTTTGCATACTTCATGGTTGTATACTTAGAAGTTGTATGTTCTTCATGATTTTTTAGATGAATAGTGCATATATGATTGCCTATATTTTTTTATTTTATCTTTTCTTATATTGTGTATGTGTGATTGTATAGGGTTTTGTAATGGCTTCAAAAAGAGGAAAAGAAAAGGCAATGGGACAAATCAACTACTTCCATTGTGACTTAGCTAAGGAAAGGGATTTAGATAACATCCTAAGAGATCAATGGAGTCTAGGACATAATGGAGACAATTCCCTATATGAAGTCATTAATGCAAGGAATTGTGTGATAACATGAAAGTGGACACAATAGTCATAGTGACATTCTCTCTCAAAGAAGGTTTGACTAGGATGGCAGACAACAAATGGTCAAAGTTTATAATGAAGATGCATGGAATGTGTATGTGAAAGTATATCGCATCAACTAGTATAACTTTTTTACCACTTAAACTTAAATAAATCTCATCAACTAATATGACTTTTTCTTTTTAGTCACATGAGGAGACCAATAAGTTTTGTTGTAAAGTCATTCCAAATTTGGATGACACTGTAGATTTATGCACCAAGGATAGAGCCATTGGTAAGAATAGAAACAACTACTGAAGCAAATGAGGTGATGGACTTCGAGTTGTTGGCTGAGATGGAGACAATGAGTTCGAATGAGGATACATATCCACCATATGTACTGAAAAAAGAAAGAAGCCACCATTTACTATGAAACGTACACCATCAAGGGATAGGGGACATTGTAATATCCTTACCCTTATGGTCCTTTTTACATAATACATATTGTTTTATATAAAGAGAATTCTATAAAATCAAATATTAATATCTTGAGACCATTGTCAAAGGATGGTATGAAAATTAATGAATAATGACAGTATTTTGAGACATATGGTAAAGAGAGTAAGAAAAATTGAAGTAGCATGTATGTATTCTTAACTTGAGCATCTAAGGAAGAGTGAGATTGTAATATTTTTTTATGGCCAATAGATTTTTTAAAGCAATGGAATGAAATAAAAGTATGATAAAACGTTTCTTTTTTGTTATGAGAAAAATCATTTGAACATATATGTGAATATTAATTAGAATTATGATCTATTATTTATATTTTCCTTTTTAGGAGTTGTGGTTACACAAAATGTTGTCTTTTGAGGTGCATCTTTGATCAAAAGAAATTTTATACAGAAGGTCATTGATGATCAAAGTTGGTTTCCATTTCAATTTATGGTTTGTGAATTATGGAATTATAAATGAAAAAATATGGTGTTTTTTAATAGGGATGTTTTTTTTTGAAGAACTTTGCTTTTAGTTAGAAAGATATGGAATTTTATAAAATGAAGTTTTGTTGTGATATGTTGTTTTTATTTATTATTTTTGGCTTTAGTGTGGATCAGGAAATTGAAATAAAATGTGTGTGTGCTATTGAGGGAAAAAAGGAAACAATTGAAAACAAAAATATGAGATGATTCCAAGGAGTAAAGTTTAGAATAAAAAAGGATAAATGTGATCCAATATGATAAATATTTTGAGACATTGGTCAATGTGAAACAATTTAGTAGTTGGAAAGTATTTTTTTTGTTTTTAATGCTTTCTTTAAAGATGTCAATTTGGAATTTCTTTAGACTTTCCATAGCTTTTGAAAGTATGAATTGCATTTCTTTAGACAAGGAAATGTAATTGCATAGTCCATAATTGGAGGTGTCAAACTATATTTGGAAAAATGTTGGTCAAGAATACATCAATTCTATATTTGTAATTTGGGAGTTTGGGAAAATTAAGAGAGGAATGTTGCTAAAAATGTATTAGTGATTATTAATCATTAATATGATTGATAGATCTTTTACTCATAACAAATAAAATAATTGTTTCCATAAAGCATGAGAGGACAATTAGGTTGACATTTTTGGAATAGGTTGAATAATAATTAATTAATGATCTTTTTTGTTAGGGAATATAAATCATATGTTGAGGTAAAAATATATTATTGTAGGGAAACCCTTTTGATGTTTTTACTAAGCATTAGTGACATCATGAAATGTATTATATTTATTCACAAGTAATTTTGAATGGTCAAATAGGGCTATAATAGGTTACACTTTGATCAAAAGTGAGAATTAGTGTTTCAAAAAAATTATACATTTAGCTTGACAATAGTGTTAGTTTTATCAATTATTGTGGGACTTAAAATCTATAAACTACTTCTTTTATAGACTATTTATGATGTTTCCTAACCATCACATGGTCAAACTTGATTGTCATTTTTAGGAAATCCTTTTGGTAAATTCTAATTATTATAATAAAAGCTGACGTGACAAAAATCTTTGAAGAGATTTTTAATTTTTTAAATGCATATAAGATTATAATTTCCTTTTTTAACTGATTAGAAGCCCTTTAAGTTCCATTCTTGGTCAATATGAAGTAATTGCCTTTTTGTGGAAAGACTAGTGATTCGTGACTGGGCTATAATGAGAAAACATGGCAACTTCACAATGTGTATTTAGCAACAAATCACTGAGATTTTGGGGGAAAACCTTGATTGATTTGGATTTGGTTTGACATAAATAGTGTCTTCTTGATCACAGTATAAGGGAAAGCGAGTGTCCTCGCCTACTTGAACAATGATGAATTTGAAATCAACAAATCTAGAAAACTATTAAAGTTTTGGATTAATGCTTCATTGAGTGCAAACAGTGCTATGGGGTGAACGAGGGGGCGACAACTGGGGAGACGGCGGAACCTGACCCTATGAATCCAGATCATGTTGCTGTAGTTTGTTTGGATACTCATAGAAGTTCTAGTGGAGTTCCCAATAATGTCTCTATGATGAAGGAAGCTAGAGGATGGTCATGATCGTTAAAGAATGGAAATGCAGGAGGTTTAGTTAGCCTAAAGAAAATAGAGATACAACTGGTTGATGGGAAGCTTGTCTATTCTAAGGCCATTGCTGAGAGGAATATAGCAACATGGAGTAGGACAACGGCAGGCAATGTGGTTGTACTCAAGCCACATTGACTGACACTTGTTCACATCTAGATCAAATCTGGCATGTGAAAGGTTCTATAATGATCCAATCTAGGGGATGCATTTTTTCATTTTCATGTTCACCAATGATGACGACCTAGCAACGACCATGGATGATGGTACATGGTTTGTGGCTGGTAAGCCATTTATCATTAAAAAGTGGGAATGAGGTGAGCCTCTTGAATAGATGAAGCTGACAGAAATACCTATATGGCTGAAGATCCATAATATGTCATTCGAGCTTTGGGATATTGAGATATTTAACATGATTGGTTTGTTTCTAAGGAAACCTCTATGACTTGATGAGATGACATCTAAGTTTAAAATATTAGATTATGCAAGGTTGTAAGTTGTCATTTTGACGAGCTTTTCTTTTTTGAAGGAATTACAGATTGTCAGTGATGATGGATAAAGTGACACAATTGAGTTTGAATACAAATGGGAGCCCTCTATATGTTTGAAATATGGTCTGTTTTGCCATGAATCATCATTGTGTGGACATCTGAAGAATGTGGAGGGGAGATCTCCAAAGAAGAGATTGATGAAGAATTGGGTGCCAAAGAAAAATAACATTGAAGCAGAATTAGAGGTATTCATTGATGCTGAGGAGGGTAGTTTTGAGTAGAACACTACTATCACAGATTCTAGTATGGACACAGTTTCAATTGGGAGAACTAACAAAAAAGGAGGTGAGATTGTCACTTCTATCCCTTCTCCTACGGCAAAGTGGGAAATTGTGAGGAAGAAGTTGAGATCTCCTCCTAGGGTCACTTAAAAAACTTCAGCTAGAAGCATTCTAATGACGTTGAATAAGTATTCTCCTCTGTCTAACTTTGAAGGTGTGGAAAATGAATTGGAGAAGGGAAATACACCCAAGGGAGGGGTGGTGCAGGTTGATGTGAATCTTCCCTCAATGATTAATCCATTCACAGTTATCTCTTGGAATGTGAGAGGAGGGGCAAATAAGACTCCTCACATCTAGGATGAAATGAATAAGAACAAGGCAGAGATCTATATTATCCTTGAATCTAGAATTAAGAAGGAATACCTTGAAGCTTTTGTTGATAAGCTTTGTCCTAGAGCTAGCTATGTGGACAATTGCAAGTTTTATTCTTATACTCGTATTCTGATCATGTGGATGGAAAAGGACATCGAGATTGATAAAATCATGGAGAATGAACAAATAATATACTGTAATGTGTAGAGAGCTTCTACTAATCTATCTAGTCACAGTTTATGGTACAAATTCTGATGTTGATAGAGGATTTTTTTGGTAATCCATTGTTACCATTAACAATTTAAAGCCAGAAAATGATGTACCATGATATATTTTAATGTTGTGAGACTGAATAGTGAATAGTTGGGAAAGCATCCCCCATCGAATAAATGTATGAAATATTTCAATGAAGCCACTTATAAGACTGACATGGTGAAAATGATGGCTAAGGGACCTTTCTTTATGTGGGACGGCCAAATCAGAAAAGGTAATAGTACTTCTTCAAACATTGATCATATCTTCAGTAATATACCCTTTCTATCCTATTTCCCTTACTGTTGGGGTGAGGTTACTACTGCTGTGGTAAGTGATCACATGATCATATCTCTAAGACTTGAGGAGGGAAGGCAGATGGTTACACCTTTCTTCTTTATTAATTCATGGAAAAAGCATGATTCTTTTATTAATGTTGTTGAGAAGGCTTGGAGAGGAACCTAGGTCCAGGGAACTCCTATGTTTAGAATGTATAGGAAGTTGCAAGCAGTGAAGAATGCCCTTATTGATTGGAATAAAAATATTGTTGGTAACATCTTTTCAAAAGCAAAGGAGCTTGAAGCTAAAGTTGTACATTTATAGAAGGAAGTTGATGATGATCCTATGGATAGTATTAAATAACAGGCTTTGTCTTTAGCCAAAGTAGAGATAGTTAAAGCTATGGCGAATGAAGAAAGTCTCATGAGACAAAAAGGTAGAATTCAATGGCTAAAATAGGGAGATAGGAATACTACTTTCTTTTATGCCTTGATGAAAACAAAAAGAGTGAGAAATAAAATTCATGTTCTGATCATGGAGGATGGTACAATTTTGTACGAGCCTGGTCTTATTAAGGAGGAGATAAATAACTTTTATAATAGACTCTTTAATGGTGCCACTGAAGAAAGAGTAAATTAGAATGATCAATGGGAGATTAAGAGTTTGACACAGAGCTAGATAGATGATTTAAGAAAGATTGTTTCCAAGCAAGAAATCGAAGATTTCATGAAGAATATGAATGATGATAAGGCTCCTGGCCCATATGGGTTTAACTCAACTTTCTTCAAATTGATCTGGTATATTGTGGGAGATGATATTGTTTATGTAGTTTTAAGTTTTTTCAGTTCGGGGAGGATGCTAATGGAGTGCAACAACACATTTATTAATATCATTCCTAAGAGCTCAGGAGCTTCTGATCTCAAGGATTTTAGACCCATTTCATTATGCAATGTAGTTTACAAAGTAATTACTAGAATTCTTTTTAACAGATAAAGTTCATCTTTCCACATTTTATTGACATGAACCAAGTGCTTTTATTCATGGGAGATGGATTGGTGATGTCATCCTTTTAGCAAATGAGATATTGACTAATTTTGGAATTCGGAGGAATATGTGTGTCAAGACTGGCCTCGACAAGGCTTATGCCACTATTAGAAGAGATTATATCATTTTTCTCCTCAGGAAGATGAATTTCCCTTTGTGCTGGATAAGTTAGATTGTTTAAACCTTCACTACTTCATGTTATAAGGTCCTAGTGAATGGTTCTCCCATGAAATAATTTGAAGCTAGAAATGGAGTGCGAAAAGGGGACCCTCTATCCCCCTATTTGTTTGCTATATCTATGCAAGGCATTGCAACCATCATTAATGAAGAAGTAAGAAAAGGAAACTTCAAACATGTAACTAGTTCTGATGACGTAGTTGTTTCTCATATTGTCTTTGTAGATGATCTTCTATTGTTTACCAAAGCTTATGAAGACAATTCCAATTGCCTTAAGAGTATTTAGACAACTTTTGCAAATTGTCACAGCTTCAGTTATATAACCAAATCAGCCAGATTTTTCTAAGTAAAGAAGTTGATGAAGATGTTATCTCTACTAACTTAAATATTAATGCTTGCCATTTTCCTGTCAGATATTTAGGAGTCCCCTTGTTCAGTGGGAGATTGACTAAAGAAATGTGTGGCGCTATTGTAGATAAAAGTAAAAGTAGACTTGATTCCTGGAAGGACATACTACTTTCAAAAGTAGGGAGACTAGAATTGATTATGTCAATGTTGTCTTCATACATCATATTATGGTCAGCTACTTTCCCTTTACCTAAATTAGTTATCAAAACTATTGAGAAGTATATGAGAGACTTTCTATGGAATTATACCATTGAAAAGAAGAATCTACATACTATATATTGGGACATTATATGCAGACCAAAAAATGAGTGAGGTATGGGTATAAGGAGAATTGAGGATTGGACTAATGGTGGTCTCTTTAATAACCTATGGAGTGTGGCAAGTGAAAAAGAGACCTTTTGGGTGAAATGGCTTCATGGCAGATACATCAAAGATGAGGTTGTGTGGTTAGTGGAAGCCAAATCCAACTCATCTTGGTGATGGAAAATATTGCTAGGACTAAGACAAAAACTTCTTGAAGAGGTGTACTTTAATCTTGGGAATGGTAAAAAGTTTCTACTATGGAGAGATCTGTGGCTTAAAGACAAAAAGATTCTTACTGATCTTGTGGATCCTCAATTTATTTTTCAATAGGGGAAGGGACAAAAATATAAAGTGGAGTCTTGTATTGAGATAGATAAGTGGAAAGACATACATTTTAGAGGTGCATATTTCCTCACTAATGTTTTGCACCAACAGATTCATCCTAATGCTATGAGAGATGACAATATTCTTTTCAGGCATAAAGATAAGATGAAAATGAAGGAAGGCTGGAATATTGTTAGGGAAAAGCCCCTAAAGTACCTTGGGCTAGGTGGGTCTAGTCTACAGATATTCCACCAAGGTGTTCCATTTTATTGTGGAGGCTATACTTGAACAAGATACCCACAACTGACTATTTGTAGACAATAGGGTTTAACTTGGCTTCTGGATGTCCTTTATGTTTGAAATATCAAGAGACGAGCAATCATATTTTCTTTGGTTGTGAATACACTCTCCAGATTTGGGAATGTTTCAAGGAGTTCCATGATGGGAAACCATGTTCAAAATAAGGCATCTTGATGTTGAGACAAAAAGGAAGGAATATGGAAGCTTGTGTCACCCATTTGTTATGGAAAGAAAGAAATGAGAATTTTTAGAAGCTCAAGAAGGAAGCCATGTGAGATTTGGTAGATGTGTAGAAGAGACATGGACACAAATGGTTGGATAGATAGTTAGCCTTATCTAATTTATTTAAGTAGTTTAGTTCTATTTATATATAGCTTCTTCTTTGTTGGCATGTTGGCATTTTCTTTTTCCTATTACCTATACAGATATCTACGAGAGCACCCTGCTACTCACTGAACTCTAAATTTTGATATAATAAAGAGGAACTACACCCTATCTTCACAAAAAAAAGATAAGGCCAGGGAGATCGACACCCCTTTTCACCAAGACCCTCTCCAATGAAACCTTTAGGTAAGTAAGATCTTTTAGAGGAACTATTGGGTACAACGAGCCTCCCCACTTGTGTAAACATATCATTTTGTCTCTTTGAGAAAGAGTCACAGACTCTTTACGTGTTTGGTGTCCAGAGTAGTGTCAGTCTTAAATACAATATTCATAGGACACCTGAATCATGTATGTGGGACTATCATCTTGATGTATGTCTAGTCCACTTGGACTAGAAGCATAATATTTTGATATAATATATGTTCCTCCCTTGACATCTCTATTATTATAGTATATTGATTGGCATTATTCTATTGTTTGAGATAGCATGTTCCCATGATTATTGTTTTCATCTTTGATATACACATTTAGCAAATGAACTCAAACATAACCAAGACTGTTAGTTTACTTGTGTATCATTATCGATTTTTTGAAGCCTTTCCCTTATCTTCAAATTTGGGTCAAGTGGAAATTTTGTATATAGTTGTTGCCCTTGGATCAAGTGGCACTTCGGCCTTTTACTTGGGGTGAAGTGGCACCTTTTGGTCCCTTAACCCACACCTCATGCATGTGAGGTGAATGGTTGACCCTCATTCAAAATACATTGTAAATTCATAATAAAATGCATGTTGTCACGTAATGAATTGATTTGAAACGTATATTATTGTTGTTTGCCTATATATTATGCCAAGCTATATTATATTAATAATGCAAGTTATGCTTCCCTTTTAAATATTTATTTCCTTTATGGGCACCAAGTACTCAACACATTTGTGTTGATTTTTCTACTGTTTTAATATTTACACGTTCAAAGTTAGAGAGTATATGGCATCTGGAGTTGTTATGTGTTGTAAGCCATTGATAGGGGATCCTATTATAGATCCTCCTTGATCTTGTACATGATGATATTTCTATGTAAATATGTAATCTAATTTGGAAAAAGTTATATAGATTTAAATATATGTGCATGTTGTGTTTTTTTGGGTGAAAGTTGTATTGTTCATGTCAAGTATGCATAGTCTTATGTTGTCTATGATGAAAGTTTGATATAAATGGTTAACATTTTGGGTTGAAAAATCTGGGATGTTATAGAGGTGGTACTTCAATTTTTGTTGTGTGTTAAAGATCACTTTGAGATTTGATGGCTTCATGAAGATTTTATCAACTGCAGAGGGTATTTATTCAAAGGATGTATATGATGAAGTGTTTGTCATTGATGGGCTTGATGATGCTTAGAAGATGAAAACATGATTGTGGTTTGTGGAAAATGAAAAGTAATCTTTTTGTTGAAACCTATGACAATGGAGAGAGAAAAATACATGATTCTTATGTCGATCTAGGTATGATCTTCTCGTTATGACTCTTGTTTATCTTTTCTTATATCATATTTGCTATAGTATTATTACTCATCTATCCCCACATTTTTCTCAAAATGTAGGCATTCTCATTGGAGATATGTGGAAATTTGAAGTTAAGGGCATCTAGGTATTATTGGTTTTCACTCTAATAGCACAAGTTAATGACTACCTTACTAAATAAATAAAATACTTAGTATGTTGGGTATGATTTATTGTAAGATGTCTACTTGTTTAGTTGTCCAGCAACGTGTTGAGGTTGTTGTGAAAATTGTGGTGGGTGGGTAGTCATAGCTTGTAATGTAGGTGAATGTGTACATGTTATTGTAGATTGGTTGAAAAGTAGAAGGCAATGGATATGTTATAAAGAGTGTGATCCAAGAGGGGATCCACTCCTTACATAATTAAGGACTATGTCCACTCAATCCAAACACACTTATATGTATGACGGAAAAGATGATTTTTTAATTTCTCAAGTATGATATATCAAAGAATGCCTTTAGTAGCACTGAAAAGTGAATTACTAAAAAAGCATTCTCACTATAATGCATACATTGTTCCTCACCTCAAGAGTGTCATTACAAAAGATAAAGGTAAATCTAATTTATCACTAGAACCAATGCAGATGGAAACTTATATATCTCAAGCTATACTTCAAACTCCATGGTTCAAGGTCATTCTGAGTCATCATCTTCAACAACACCTACACCTAGGTGGCTTGGGAACAACACGCAGAACTGGAAACAAAAGGTATTCTTAAGTAATCAATGATTATGTGCATAATAAAATATTTATGCATTTTAAATCCGAAGAGTAAAAAGGGGGGCTCCCATTCAAGAGGGGCATTATTGGTAGGTAGGTAAGTTAAACACAATTTCACAATATAATGAGCATAAATATAATGATTATATGGGAATGATATATGTAAAGAATATAAAGATTTTATTGCCATTCACATTACAAAATATCATAAGATAAACAACTGCATGTAGATAAAGTAGACAAAAAGGTAGCTAAAGTAGGAGTAAGACATTGATGATCATTGGCCTAAAATAGGAATGGTGGAATAGGACAACCTAGGAAGAATAGCATGCCCCCGTATCTATTAAGGGTGGAATATAAAATCTTATATGGAAAAGTGTGTCCTTTTAAAAAATTATGGTATGCATAAGCATCTACATCAGTTAACTTAGTCTAATATCACATGCAAAATAGGAAGGCAATACATATGCTCCTCAATCACATCAACAAAGATCAATTTACATAGAAAGAGGGGTTACAAACCCAATTTTACATGAATAAGTAGGTTTTCAAAGTATTACAGGAGATTGCAACCCAAAAGATATGGATTTGCAATAAGAACTAGTAATATCACAAAGATGGATCATTATAGCAAATTTTATGTCAAAGTCACATAAATTCCTAAATTAACATAAAAATTTCATGTACCTAACTTGCACAATTAATGGTTAACTCAAAAGTTATACTTGGTTTTCCAAGTCAAGTATTCACCCTAGGAATACATTATGTACGTTAGTCAAATAAAAGAAAACATGTGTATAGATTCCTATCATGGATCCATATTATTCTTATCTTAGTCTTGATCTCCCAATGATATATTAAGGCTTTTAATCTTATTACGTGGACATATGATCCATTCAATATCTATTTTAGGTCTAGTATCCATCTTTAGTCACAAAAGTCTAAATATGGTTAGGTTACATATATGTATGGGTACTAATATGTATACTTCAAATTTAGGTCTTGTAATATTGTTCTTCTCTATACTATGTGAATCCATATCATTCCTAACATCATAATTAGCATCGATATTTGTGGGTATGAACATTTTATTTTTTAAGTCTTGAATATGTCATGAATACAAGTTTGCATGTGATACTATTTTAGATGGATATGAATAATATCGTCCAAACCATGTCATTGTCAGTTACTTACTATAACACATGGGTCCACTACCCAATTTTATAGAAAAGTTTTAGGAATGACGACTACACCCACAAACCACCATTGGCCTCAGTTGCATGCTTTGTCCTCGCTAACACACAGTCTGAGATCAAATTTTTTATATCTCACTCATACTTGTACTACTCTAGGTCAAGAATGCTTATGTGTAGAGTTCTTAGTGATGGGATATCAAGAGAGGAGGTACACATTGGTGGTATGGTTAGTATCCGATCATTCTAAGATCATTTTATCTGAGACCTCAAATCATGGGATGTTATAACCCACCCTGCTTAGACTCTTGACATCCTCGTCAAGGCTCAACTATTAGGCCTCATAATCTTTCCCCATGTTAGTGTAAACCTAGAATGACACATGTATACCCAGTGGCCGAATCAAGATTTGGTGGCTAGAGGGTGGGGGCAATTTTTTTAAAAATTCTTAATATTGTATTGGAAATCATGACCTGAAGTACAACAATAAATATGTTAATAAATACACCTAGTCTAGTTATATGTTTTTGTGTCAAATAGTATGTATATATATATATATTTTGTGTGTGTATGTATCTAAATATATATATATATATATATATATATATATATATATCATCTACATTTTGTTTGTATTTTAAAAGATTAATAATGTATACACTATGAATGGAACCTTAAACCTCTTGGATATTGTTGTAACTACAAACTAGTACACCAAGTCCATGTTTGTGACTATTATTCAGTGTAAATAATATATTTTTTCAATGCACCATTAAAAATATGTATATATATACACTACATTATTTGGGGGAGGTGGCCCATGTCCGCACACCTTGGTTCCGCCCCTATGTATACCCAAATTCCAATCATGAATACCAATGCAATGGTGGCTCCATCACCATAGATAGCCCTTTCTAACATGTCTAGACCGTACAAATCAAAAACGGGCATGTCATATGCCCAATTATTCCCCACCCACTGGAGGGAAATTGGCTCTAACACCATATGTAAGCATGGTCCCACTAACCTCTATTAGAGTTTTAGGAATGACGGTCAACCCCACAAACCACTATTGGCCTCAACTACATGCTTTGACACTCGCAAACAACCCACAATCAACTTGTCCACATCTCATTATCCTAGTACTACTCTTGGATAAGCATACTTAACAATACCGTTCTTAGTGATGGGTTCCCAGAAAAGGAGATGCACCTACATGATATGGGTAGTCCAATCATTACTTCTTAGATCATTTTATCTATGACCTCAAATCCTGGGATGTTACACTCATACTCAAATTTAAAAACAAGTCTTCTTATACAAACCCTCACTCTCATATACCAATTTATTCTAAGTAGTTCAATATAAATATATATACTTTAGGTTCATGCTCTTTCTAACACATCGACATATATATATATATATATATATATGTGTGTGTGTGTGTGTGTGTGTGTGTGTGTGTGTGTGTGTGTGTGTGTGTGTGTGCGTGTTTGTATGTGTGTGTGCCTGTGTGTGTGTGTGTCTGTGTGTGTATGTGTGTGAGTGAGTATGTGTGTGTGTAGTAATGTAAGTAATTAATTATGTATGTATCATATGTATATATGTCTAGGCTTCGATTTGTAACAAGAGTGAAATAATTATTGTGGACATGCTTATTAATAATTACTAAAATTCAGAATTTAGTACTTACTAAATTAAAAATATGTATGTCAATATACTAAGTGCAAACATACTGGATCAACTAGGTTAGATTGTTATGGAACCCACCTTTTATATTTGTATACTTTAATCTTCTTAACTAATCTCATAGGTTATATATATATATATATATATATAAAGTGTACAAAAACTAGTAAATAGTATGTAACTATGTTTATATATAAGAATACATGTAGTTGATTGGCCTACTATACTTAGTAAGGTCTAGGTTTCATACTTCATTCATTGATGATATACTATTATCTTGAAAATTGTTAATGAAACTAAGATAGTAAGAAGAACATGAGACCCTAACATGCATATAGGAAATATTTATTCACTAGTCTTGGTAGAATAGTTCTCTTGCTCTGTACCTCATGGGTCGTGGTTGAACCTCCCTGCTATTGTGGGAAACAATCTAGAAACAAGGAATCTCCTCAAGGGGGGCAAAGTCCTCACATATCTACATATTGAAGGAAATCCTAGATCTTACAGAATGATGTTAGAATTCTTCTTCCCCAAAGATTTAGACCTAGGTTGCTTTCTAGGGTACATGTATCCTAGGAACATTGTAGGTGGAGGTCACAGGGAAGAGCATGCATTGGGAATGCCTGAGGGACTAATAGTAATGGTTTCAAGTAGTTAGTTAGTGTAAAATGGAACTCTCATTGGTGTGACGCCAAGTCTTAAGGTTGGAGCCAATAGACTCCATACTACTATTTACTAATGTTGCTCAATTTTCTAGATGGTTGGCAAATCACAGAGGGAAACTGGATGCCGAAGATACTTGTATGGATATGTGATACACTACTAGGTAGATCCTAGATTGCTGAACAACCACAGGGATGTTGGGTGATAATTGGAATTGGTGGCAACATCATCTGCATGTATCTATTAATTAATAGAGAGGCAGAGGGGTGATGGGTGTGCAAAATAGTGTATGGAGGTCATCTTTGAGGTGGTGCCATCCCATAGGGCGATGAAATAAGAAAGGGTACTGTCGTACAATTCCCAAAATCTAGGTGATAGAGAAGCTATAGGTCATATAAGGTTTGGCATAAATAGATGGAGTGATATGGATAAAGAGGTGAGTGTAAAAAAATATAAATCATGAAAAAGACTTCACATCTATCTAGAGATACCGCAAACCACAACCTTGGTCACATTGGGTTGCTACCAAAGCATCATGGAATTGTAGGAATAGGATAGGAAATATAAATATGTATAGAATAAGGGAATCCTACTCATCATTCTTTTGTTGTCTGTAGATGGAGAGACAATGAGGGAATGCACCCTAGTTGGAAATAGGAGTCGATTGAGCCATCGTCGCCCACAACAAATGGAAAACCAAAATTTTATCATATTGGTTAAATCCTAAAGTATAGTAAACTGACGTGGCTCTGATGCCACTGTAGGGAAATATGGTGACAGAGCAAGTTGTAGAAGCAAAACGATCATACCATATTCCCCTTTAAAAAGTAAATCTTGACAACAACTATGTAATGGTAAGGATGGTTACAAGGTTATTCCTGGTCGTGGAGCAAGTCCAACAACAATTCCCTCATTATAGCATGCACCTTACTTCAAGTTACACTAGGACAATGTGATTGTCTATGTTAGTGATGCAACTCCATTTTTGGGCTCCCTCTTGTGTCTTTTTGTATCTTAATCACATCTAAACATGGTAGAATGCAAGTGCTTTCCCCTAATATGTGATTTCATATCAAATGCACATATGGCTACTTTTTGCGTGTTTTTTAGAATTTTTGTATATGCATCGGATGTAAAGGAGAGAGAAGGAGGGGATCATTGGGTTTCTACACCCCAATATTGGATCTGAATCTTCCAGAAGCATCCCTTGAATAGGCAAAAAATTGGTCCAAAGAAAAAAAGTAACCATTTGGAGGAGTTATGAGCAAAATTGAGTAGTTGGGCCCTCAAAAAGGGTTGTGGTATTTCACTACAGCCATGGCCAAATTGCTCAAGTTACAATATAATTGAAAACTACAACAACACACATGCCATGGACATGGCCATCAAAACGGATGTAGAAAGTCAGAGATACCTTGCCTATATTGGTCGCAATGACCGTGGCAAGGAGCTTCTACAAAGATTAGGGTTCCAACCAGCATGACCATGGCCATCAGCACGATTGTGTCCCTTCAAACCCACCTCATCCGTGGAGCCCACCACGCCCATGGCCTTCAGCATCAACAATGACTGCCTCAACCGAACGACCATGGTTGCCTCCCTCCACCATGCTTGTGCCCCATGGCACACCCGTGCCACTTTCGACTCACAATGATCATGGTGACCACCACAACTGTACCATCCTTCAGTCTCCAAAGTTTATACTGTCATTTCCTCACTTTCACCTTGCTCATGCCCATCCACCACGACCGGGATGACCCCCACCACGGCCGTGGTATCTACCCTACCCTAACCTATTTTTCCACTGAATTTCCAACATTGCCCCCACTTACCTTAGTGCTTCCCCACCACCTATATATGGTAGGGTGGTGACTGTAGCATGAATTTTAGAATTCATTACACCCCCCTAGAATTCAAGAGCTCTCACCTACCTCCATCCACCCCCAACTCAATTTACACCTTCCAATACCTCAAAACCCTATTTTTCTAGGGTTTCCACCACAAAACCCCATACTTCCATGCCATCCATCCACCTTGGAGGAAGAAGCTCGTGCTAAAGCAGCTAGGAGGTAAAGGAGGAGTCTTCATCACGTTCTATGGCCCCACTCTCATGTACTCCTTTTTCCTCTTCTTTTTCTTATTCTATGTGTAGCTAAGCCCCCCTTGATGGGATTTTTGGGGGTAAAATGATGCTTTGATACCATGTTGGGGGAATTTAACTTGTAAAACTCTATATTTTCATTCCATGATGATTTATTTATATTTCTATCTTACTTCCATGTTTCTACTTGTGGTTTGTGCCTTAAAATATGAATTGCTTGTGGTTTTATGCTTGAAACCACGTAAGTCTAGGAGAAGATAGCATATGTGAGGAAATTTTGGGATTTTCTCCTAAGTCCAACTAGTAGATCCCTAGATATCACCCCATCTTCCCACACATATATCCCTTCTCCTACTCCTAGATGTGAGATATAAATAGCTAGTATAGGATTGCTTAGTGTAATTTCCTAGGAGTTTGTTAAAATATAGATGGTGAGTAACGTGAGGTGAAATACCCTTACCTATACTCTCCATTCCTACCTTTAGCTCACAATTACAATAAAAATTCCTATCCTACAAAGATATATTAGTCAAATCCAATTGAAATCCCACCTAACCTTGGTCTATTTGAGCCTCATAAGTCTAGATAGGGTGTGAAAAGGTGCAGTTCCCCTTCCCACACTCTATTCTATCCATGGCCAACCAATCATCTAGGGTGATTTCCTTACATTTTACTACTTGCTTAGTTTAGCAATCTAGAATGAATGGTTAGGTTTTGCATGAGATGATCCCCCCAATTAATATCTTAATATCATTCCCCAAACAAGCCACTCTTGCGATAACTTGCTTCAAACCCATCTTGATAGTTAATTCGTACCTAGTTGCTTAGTTTAATTGCTCTTTAGTCAATTCCTTAGCTTTTGTTAGTTAGTCCTTGCTAGGTTAGTTAGTGCATCTTTGTGCTTGCTTAATCTAGATAGTGGTAGTTTAGGTCTTTAATTTCTCAAGTTCCTTAATTTTTTGTCTAGTGTAGTTTTGTGCTCTTCTTAAGTAGTTGTCTTCTTTGTTCATTAGAATTTCTTACTTAGGGTTAACATAGGGTTCTTACCCATCTAGTCCTTTCTTGGTCAATTTCTTGCACTATAGTGTAATCAACCAAAACCAAGATTAAACCCTTAAAACCTTAATCTCTGCATTAGGAACGCATCCCACACTAACTAAGATCTAGTGCCCCCTCTCTCTCTACAGATTGACCCTTTTATTGACACTTGCATATACTACAACACGACCTCATTCTCTTGTGGGTGAAGTGTGACTGGTTTGTGAGTGTGTTAGACTAGGTTCATTATAAACTGAAAAATATTTAAGTGTGCTTGAGCTATAGGTCCGCATCTAATCAAGCCCAATTGGTTAGGTGTAACCCAAGGCAATGAGAAACACACCACGCTTTTTGGTGCCCTTGATGGGGACAGAAAGCACCAAAGCTACCTAGTACTTGTGGTGTTGACTCTCCCCTTTTGCACCATCTTTTTCTAGTTTACTTGTCTGCATTTAAGAAACACACTAAGCTTTCTGGCGTTGTTTCTGGGGAGTAGAGGCACTCAACCTATCTAATTAGTGTAGATTAACTTTTCCTACAGCCCTCACCATTGCTACTTTTTATTCATTGTTTACTTTTGCATACTTGTCTTCTAACTTCACTCTTGTTGCTTGTTTTTGCCTTGAGCATGTGACAACTGTGCATGCTTGGATGCTCAAATTCTACTTACTTGGTTTCATTTGTTCCTGATATAGGTAGAAGGAGACATCAACACCAATGCAAGCAACACCAAGAGACTAAAATGGGAGATAGGGATGAGCAACACAGAGAGGGTGAAGATTCTCAACCACCACCCAACCACCCTATCCATGAATACTTCAATCCCGGGAACTACACCCCCCCATTGCCACCCTTTTTGACCAAATGCCCGATCAACAATTTTCCATTCATCCAACCCTCCTCGGACTCCTTCCCATCTTCTATGGGATGGAGAATGAAAACCCATACCACCATGTCAATGCTTTTCTAGAGACATGCTCCACTTTCCACTCTCCTACGACAAATGATGATTCCATAAGAAGAATCCTCTTTCCATTTTCACTCAAGGGGAAAGCTAAGGAATGGTATATATAGAATCTAGAATTGGTTACTTGGATGGCAGTGAAGAAGATTTGTTGAAGGAATTCCACCTCATTTCAATGTTGACACAAATGAGGAGTTACATCACTTCATTCACTCAAAATGAGAACGAGCCATTTCATGAGACTTGGGAAAGATTCCAAAAGCTTATGAGAGATTTCCCCCACCATGAGGTTCCTATCTAGAAACTTGTGCAGTCCTTCTATACCAGGCTATCTGAACTGGGTTAAATCATGGTTGATTCCTCTTACAGTGGTGTCTTCATGGTCAAGCCCCCGAAAGAGTCATGGCCACTCTTTGAGCACCTAGATGAGAATTCATGCTATTGGGCTTTAAGAATGGGAGTGCACTATGATAGGAACTAAGCTCCACTTCCTCCTCCTCCTCCAACTCTAGTTAAAGACAAGGACACCCCCCAAATGATGAAGATTCTAGCTGACATGATGAATCTAATGAAGAGTCAACTTGGGGGTTCTAGCAGTTAATTTGCCATGGCCATTGATTTCATTGATGAAGAGGTGAAGGCTCTACATGCTTTTAGGAACCACAAAAATCAAGGAACCATGTCTAACTCCTATACTCCAGAATGGAGGAATCACCCTAATTTTTCTTAGAAGCAAAATGGTGAAGAAGGGAAAGGGCAAGTGGGACAACATTAAGGGCCAAGAAATAGTTCAATGCTTGAAGAAGAAGTCCTTGGAAGATCACCAAACCTAGATGACATGAAGAGGGATGTTTTCTCTCATGGGAAAATGATGAGCCACCTTGAGCAAAGCCTAGATCAAATCTCTCCTTCACTCACCCACCATGAGGAGGGTAAACTCCCTTCCCAACCCATGGCCAACCTGAACAATGATGATGGTTCTATGAGCACTCCTCAAGGTTCCTATGTCCCACCACAGGGGCAAGTCACAACTTTTCAACAATACCAAGGGCCTCTTAATCCATGTGCTCCTCCACCTCCACAACCACCATTCAATTACAAATACACTCCACCTCCACCACATTCTTACTAACAACCCCCTTGCTAATATCAATCCCTGCCACAACAGTCACAACAACCACCTCCACAACAATCAACTTACATCCTCCAAAATCCTAACCCACCTCACCAAAGACCACCATCACCACCACCATCCTATACACAAGATCCTCCATCTTCCCATGAGCAAGTGAACATGGTGTTCATCATATGGGGAAGGAAGGCAGTTATAGGAATTCATGGAAAACAAAGATAAGATGACTAAGGTTTTTGATGAAGAACCATTATCAGAAAAGTCTTATGGAGATGATGAAAGCATCAAGGATTCTGTCGCCCCCTTTTTTTCTTAAAAGTGGCAAGTGCACTCAAGCACTTTCTCTCCTCATTACTCTTGAGGAAATACCACACAATGTTTCACTGCCATTTGAGAAGACAACATCGCTCATCCCACCCCCAATAGAGGTCATGAGACTAGCTGTCCCATCATTTCATGAATGTGCCAAGGGCACTGAAAGTTTACTTTTCTCCCCATCATATGATGAGATAACAAGTCTTACCCAACATTCTCCTGAGATGATAACACTCCGGGCACCACTAGAGTCAGTTCATGGTAACTAGGAAAATCCCCATATCCCAAAGAAATAGGATTATGGGATGAGAGTCCCAAAGAAAAGAAGAACACATTGATCAACCTTAATGTCCTTGATTAGAAATGCATTCACCACTAAGATAAGAGTGGACAAAGAAGTAAACCAAAGAGGTCATTTCTATGGAGAGAGTGAACTTCATTTTGGGAAAATACTTCTCGGAAAAGAGGGGAGACCCAGGGATATCCTATATCTAGTATTACATCAACTGCCAGCACGCCGAACACGCACTTCTAGATTTGGGCTCTAACGTGAGTATCATATCCTATAACATGGTTCTGGGACTAGGTATAGAGAGAATGAAGCTAGAAAACTGTGTTCTTTTACTAGATGATGGGTTTAGGAAATTTCCTATTGGTATCTTGCACAATCAGATGGTGGCAATTGACAATAGAATGAGTGTTGCCTGCCTGATAGATCTTCTGGTTCTAGATTTCAAGCCATTGTATGGAAATCAATGCATCATCTTGGGGAGGCCCTTCCTATCTACATTGGATGCAGAGATCAAAGTGTGTACCGATACTATCACAATCACCTATAATAAAGAGAATATAGATGTTTTTAATTTTAGAGAGGAGGAAAGACAAAGGTTGAGAGATGAAGATTGTGTACCAAATTGGATTATACCAACTTTAGTGAGCAGTGGTTGACAACTTGTGAGTGGCAAAATGGTCGGTTCATAGGTGAACCAATCGGTTGGCATGTGATCCAATAAGTTCAAACCTTGAATCGATCATCTCATCATATTTCCCAATCACAATTGTATTGGCAATTGATATCCAATTAATGCACAAAATGACGCCAACAATAATACATGATCTAATCAAATTGATGAATCAACCAGTCAGTTCACAATCTAAACCGATCAGTTCATCCACCTGAGATGATCAGTTCACTTCTTGAACCAATCGTCTCATGAAATAGATTGCCAATCTTGGTTCAATTAACCTAACACTTTAGAACGAACAATTTAACACTTGAACCGATCATTTCACTGTCCACTCAATCAATTTTCAACCATTGTTGTTTAAATTGAATACCAAACTCTTTAATAACCAATTTTAAACTACATTCATGAACAAACTCCTATTCCAAGTGTATCCTATGTGTGAGACCCTATAGGTTCCAACTTACACTGGTAGTGAATGTCCATAACTAATTTATGACATCACAAATAATGAGCAATATCTAGCAACACATCATTGCTACCTAAGTAATCAACAAGTTGGAGAACTACTTCAACCTACAATCTGTGATTGGTGTTATAGTGTTTGTATAGTTTGTTTGTCATTGATATCTAGATTGAACTTGAGGCATGGAATCATCATCCTCTTCAATATTCAATACACGTTCCTTAAACCAGAGCAGATTGTCTAAGATATATGTAAGCTTAATATTACATATTGACTCACATGAGCATTTCTTAGTCTCACTTATCAAGTGTCCAGGATATCATACTCTTATAGGAGGGATAAATCCCATATACATCATTTACAGTCATTCCCATGTGTCATAATGCACCTGGACATCACCTTTATAGAAGACCTTATTCAATTTCATGGTGGATTATGTCAAAGTACACGAACATGTGATGAGTGCAGTGATTTTAGGTCTAAAAACCATAATCACTACCAACACTACAAGAGATAATTTTGACTACCAATTATGGTTTCCATTTACGACTCATAAGGTGGGTCTGTCTAATACACTACTCTCTAACAAGTATCTATGTGTTTGGTTTAATATCACATATCACGACTGAATGATATTCTATCATCAACCAACACACACTCTAGTCTTATGTGTTATTTCTATCTATCAACCTTCCACAATAACATCTGACTAGAGACATGACAAGAATGCATATACTATTGACATCCATATGATCTCATTGTTTAGGTCCTCAACCCAAAGACATACATCGTTGAGTAATATCATTCTTTAGACATTTATTATGTTACGTGATTATCTCATAACTAAATAAAATAGAATAAATTAGAAGATTTCCTTTATTTTAATCAAATCATTTACAAGATATGCCATTACAATCATCATATGATTGGCTCTTTGGGCATACATACCAACAATAATATCATCAATTTCTGTATGAAGGCCTTGAGATCATTTCTAATCAACAATTATTCCATAATCCATGCATACTATTGATGAACCAATTGGTTAGCTCATCCCAAGACTTCACTGTCTCCTTCTTCTATTGGTTGTACAAGGGCAAAGCTAGTCCTTTGAGAGACATTTGGAAATGTTTGATCAAGAGCTTGTCACTATATTGTACTTTGACCATGTCTAAGTAGTTCATGAAAACATGGAGATACATATATCCACACCATTTACACTTTGAGAATTTGGGGACCTTAAATTTTTTGGGTAGTCTTTCTCAAAAGTAAAAGAAGCCTCTAAAATATTCGAACCAAACTTTCTATCTCTATACTTCTTTTTAAATATTTTTAGAAATTATTCTAGTGTTCTGTTAGTTGATTCTAGGTTGGAATATAGAACTAACATCCTCATGAGCAGATTGGTACTTGGGAGATGTCATTACTAGTACTTGGGTTTGAGGATAAGATAACTCATATGGACAAAAATACATGCATGATTGTAGGTATGGAACATTTGGTAGGGGAGGAGTTGTCACTAATTATGGGCTATTAGGGTCGTTCACCTTTTTCTTCTTGGATGGTTCAACCTAATTTGTGGTCTTGTAGAAGAACCAACAATTGGTATATGGATCTTAAAACTCCTATTGATTGGTTGAGTTGTTGGCACTACATGAGGAGTTGGGAATATATCCTATATTCTTGGTATAGATACGGGTTATCTGTGCCATGATAGGTTTATCATGGCATCCCAAAGGGGTAAACCAGAGGATAGATGGTGTTCTCAAATACCACCCTTCAATAGCATCATGATTTTATGGCATATTGGTAGAGACACTTTCACTAGCTTCTTCACTATCAAAATGTTTATGTCATCCCTTGTGCTTGATCCTGACCGTTTACTTTCTCACTCACAGGTTCAACCGACACATGTAAAATCTCTAGGGCCATGGAACTCATTGCTTGTTGATGAAGAATGAGTTATTTGCAGAGGGGGTCGTGATATATGAGGTGATGCTAGGTGCATGCATGAACAAATCAAATATTTGCCTTTTTCTATAGGGTGGACTATTACAAGTAGATCCCATGTTGAAAGTACATGTAACACTTTGCATGTAAGTGTAGAGATTTACAAGTTTAAGCAATATGCCATACCTATAGGTAGTGAAAACCATTGATTTTGTATGTAAAAAATTTCTCTTTGCTTGGAAAGAGAGCTTAATATTCAAAATGCCAGAAGCAATGTTGCAGGGGAAATTATTTTTTACCCTTACATACATGGTAAGGGACTTAGATTGGTATTCTTGAATGTTCTCATTGATTTTGATGAAGGAAGAGTATAAAAAGATCAAATAAATTTGCCCCATCATTCACAAGAGGTAGGTAAGGATGAAGATGTTTCACTAAATGGTCCAAATACAAATTTTTTGGCGAAGACAATATGCATCCTAACGACCAAATAAAATAATATATCACTATAGGTTACCCCATGAAGACTTTTAACATTTGGATATTTATCCTTACATAGATGTTACAAGTTGTGGTCATCCTCTCATGATGAAAACCTAAATGATTTAGTTAAATGAATCAACATATGTGGAATAATTAATCATGGGGTGAGGTTCCCTTTCAAGGAATATGTCCACTCTGGTTTTGTCGATGTGAATAATGTGGAAGCACAAATATTTCCTTATTTATCTAGGGACCTCATATGGGACTGATCTTAGGTCAAACTTATATTGGAATCTTCCTTATTATTAATTGGGTTAGGATGAAAGGTGAATGTGTTCTTTTAAATTGTGAGAAAATTCAAGCAATATTTCATCTCTTATTCTTTATATTAACTAGAGTCATAATTTATTCTAAATTGTATGCAAATATCATATGAGATTTTAAGAGTAGTCACACTAGCATGCTGCTAGGATTCTAGTTAGGTTTTTTCCCCTTAGAGATGAGAAGAACCATAACAATTTGTTTAGGAATTTGAAAATTTTTGTAGTTCCAATTCTTTTGTGAGGATTTATCACCAAAAAGAAGGTAGAAAACTCAACAAAATGTAGCCACCAAGAACACTTAGATCAAAGCATTATGAAGGAATGGCATACATTGTTCTTTCAAAAATGATTGAATAAAAGGAGAAACTTAGAATCTTCAACTTGTTTAGGTTTTAAAATTGGGTCAATTGAGATCAATACATCATGAAGGCATGACGTAGCTTGAGTTTTTAGGAAATGTGATATCAAAATACTCTAACTAGAATCTCCAACCTATTTAAATCTATATTTATCGAGATAAATACTTAATAAGGCTTAATGTATCTTGGGTTCCAAAAAAGGTTTTACGAAAAAAGTAGAAATTAGAATATCCAATATGTTTGGGTTTTGAAAATTGGGCATACCAAGATGAATACCTTTTTAAGGTTTGATGTAGCGTGTAATTTCAAAAAAGGTTTCACCCAAAGGTAGAGATTAGAATCTCCAACATGTGTAGGTTTTGAAAATATAGTTTTAATAATATTAATACCCTATGATATCTTCATCCATATCAGGTTTAAAGAAAACCAAAATGTGGAAATTAAAAATCTCTAAGAGTGTTGGTTTTTAAAATTAGGGTTTATTAAAGATAATACCTTACAAGTTTCTCAGAGGTTTAGGTTGTGAGATTTTTTTTACTAGAGGGTGGAAATTAGAATATCCAACCTTTTTAGGTTTTGAAATTTTGGGTTTACTTAGATCAATACCTTGAAAACACTTTATGTAGCTTGGTCTTTCAATACAGGTTCTACTAATTGAAGGAAATGAGAATCTCCAACCTATTTAGGTTTTGAAAATGTGGGTTATAACCAAGGATCAATAGTTAGATAATACATCAACACTATATCAGATTTCTTTTGAGAAGGGATGAGTACATCCTCTCTATGTTCTTCCTAAAACAAGATTCTCCCTCATTTAAGGGCTAATTTGTTTAACAAAATTTTTATTTACCTCTCCACATCTATACCTACAGTGCAATGGATGTCCTTAGGTCCTTTATGGGTACAATATACTTCATCTTTCATACATATTTGTGTTTACTAGTCTAGGATGCTACCCTCACTATGTTTCCCAATCACAATGGCCGAATCAATAGTTTTTACAAGGGAACATGCATGGTCCGTGTCACTACTAATGCCCTAGTATCTTTCAGACCAAACAGCGAATATGATGCTCTTTGCTTTTGGTCAGTGTAGAATAGGGAGGGTGTGAAGTGAAAAGTGTTGAATTAAAAACCCAAAACTCATTTCTTGTAATAATAGAAAATTTGAGGGCATAAATAATAATTTTACAATATTAAATAGAAAAGGAATAATGCAAATCATCATATGTTTCCCTACAAACATCGTTGGTAATCAAAATGACAATTATATCATAAAATTAGGATCCTACTAAGAATTTTAGATGTAATACAATCATCAATACATGTGCTTGTTTATTTATGGGCCACAAAAATGGGGAACACTCTTGATGGGTACCCAATATTACATATCATTATTTTTTAAAAACTTGTCAGCAAAGAAAATAACTTCTAGTTGACAATAATAATAAAAAAAAGTAAACAAGGAAAAAGAAGCTTTTATAAAAACAAAAAATGGCAGTTGTGAATGACAATGCTTAAAGGCTAAAAAGGGGAGGCAAGTAACAATGGTTGTCACTTTTACTATGTAATGAAATAAAGTATGATCACCATGACCTTTAGGTGAGTGTGTTCATAGAAATATCCCCCTTTTTTGGAAATATTCAATCAACTCAATTTCTCACTCCCTAAATTTCCTAAAAATATGGAATAGAAGGAAAATGTATTTGTAAGATGATTTCTTGAATGTGTATGTGATTAATGATTCTTGGGATCTACCTACATGATCACCAAGTAACGGTTTCAATTGTGGTCATAAATATCCATTATATTGCATGGGGTTGTATGTTCCATTCAAAGAAACATGCACCACCACAATGTCATCACTGATTAAAAGCCTAAATCAAAAGATCATATTCCTTATGGGAAAATGTGGAAAGATAGTTAGAAACTCACATGGTATGTGAAAGCCCCATGCCCTTATCACTGGTCATAAAAATGAGTTCTAATGAAGAATAGGTTTCCATATCAGGTGGTTAGGGTTGGATCTCATGTGGTACATGGGAGGATCACTTACCATATCATGTATCTTAACAAAATGCATTTCAACATGGGAAAAAGGATAGGAGATGACAACCATGGTCAAAAAATGAGTGCACGAGTAGGCCGTGACTTGAACACCCCCACCCCAAGAAAAAAAAGATGGACCTCACCAAGATTAGTAGAAACTGTGTTTCTTCTATCCTTATAAGAGTCACCAATATGGTCTTGATGGTTCTCATAGGACAAAATGGGTGTCGATGGTCACATTGGAAAATGGAGTCAACACCATTTTAATGAGGAAATATGAGAACAATTGCATAATAACTTAAGAAAATGAGTAGATAAGACAAAAGGTAAATTAAGCATAAGGGTAAGGCATTACATTATGCACCTATAAGGTGTTAGCACCCCAAATGTCCATTTTGTAGTGCCAATCCTAATGAGGCAAGCTAGGTTTTAATTTTATACAATATGATCATATTCTTAGTGTAATATTAAAGGGCCTAAATGTTATAATTTAGCAATAAAATAGGATAAGGAATCATTCTCAGATGCCCATATATCCACAACATTATAAAATTGAAAATAGGGAGGAGATAAGGGTTCTACATGGTGGTTAGACCAATTCTATGTGGCATGAATGTCATGTTGGGTGAAGACGGATTTTAGTGCCTTTATCTTTTTAATAAAGTGGTGATTCATTCTAAAATTTCAAGTAGGATATTGGGTGCTAGTATTTTTTCAAAAGGAAAGGTTGCCTTTGATTAAGATTCTCCAGTCTAAGGGTGTGGTGTGGGGTCATGATCTTCTAGTCTAGGGGCATGGGCCTAAGTTCCTAATGACTAAACCTTGAAGTGGTGGCCATGGTGCATTACATATAATAGATACAGAGGTTATATATAGCTAGTGTTTAACTAGAGACTTACTCAAGAAAAAACATGGCTAGGTGGAGGGGAAGGGGGTGTGCCAAGTCAACATCCTCCCATCTAGAAGCATTTAGGTGCATTTGAAAGACATCTTGATTGGTCAAAGTATGGAAGTAGCGAACCCTACTTGGTACATACCTTCCTATTCATGATATTATGTGCATTTAAATTATTCTCTATTAAATTGTAAAAGTATAAAGGAGGGAGAAATTCCTATGTGTGCCCCATATTCTTGTCTCTAAGTTGATTTAAACTATCAAACCACACACTACTTTGTAATGGGGCCTGATTCCCCTAAAGTGAAGCACATGCCTAGTAGGCATATGACTTGAGCTAAGTCCTTGCATTATATTTGTCAAATTGTGATATGATCATGGATCACACCAATGTGCATGTTTTCAGTGCATCATATGAGTTTGAGTTGAATATTTTTCTCTAGGTGATGGATACTATTTATGGAATTGTTTTGGGTCAGGGCCTTAGTGACATCATCTAAGAGATGTAGTCTATAGAGGATGGTCCATTCAATTGCACACCCATTCTGGTCAATAGCCTTCACGCTGTGGGAATTTGATGTTTGAGTTATATGACTATGACTTATAATCATGAGATATTTACAATATTTTTTATTATTTCATTCTTTGACTATCAAATAAAATGATTATTGCATTGTATTTTTATCATTACCCAATGTTTGGTTTGTTTTATTGAGTTTGCTTGTAATCATCTTTACTAATGTTCCTCAGGTTGCTATATGCAAGTAAGGATGTAAATGATGCATGTATATCTGTAATCATCTCCTTAAACATTTAATATAGTCGGTATGAGTATGGCTCTAGACCATCAAAATAAAAGATTAGACCCACACTGTACTCATACATTCTATATGCATGTATGAAATATGGTATTTGAGCATTATTTTTGTATAAAATGTATTATTGTTAATGTCAGATAAGTTTTGATATGCGGTATATATTTTAATACATCAAATTGTTTTAGTTTATAATACAATATACTATAGGTTGAATATGAGCTAATAATTGTAGTCAACACTCTAGTGATTTAGATATGTAGCATATATTGTTACTATTTTGGTTTCATGTTTAGTTAACACTAGTTTAGGTTTGTGATTAGAATGGTTAATTACTAATTAAATGATATAATCTCAACTATATATATATTAGAATAGTATATAAACTCCTCTATCATATTAATTGGAGTGATAAAGTATGATATACATAACATATTATCAAAATAGTTACATATAGCGGGTATATGGGTCTGTGAGTCTAGGTCAAAGAATACCCATTAGTTGACCCACATAAATATGGTTATTTAAGTGAGAGGGTATGTATTTATGCGTGTATAAAAATCTAGATCGGTGATGGGTTTTAAGATACAAATTTGTGGGTATACTTGGACCCATTTACAATTGTACTCAAGGGGGTTTGATGGTTGCATCAGTTTATGTCATTCCACAAAGATCTCTAGTGTGTTTGGTGACAATGGTTACACAAATAGTTTATTTCTAAACCTATTCCGATGTCAATGTTTATTCACATATCTATATATGATTCATTAACTATTTTGATTGACATTGATCACATTTTTACATGTTTGACAATCGGGTCAGGCATGTTGAATTATGGAGTGTCAACATTATGGGTATGATAAAGGTGAGAAGACACTCCACTTTAGATTTAACACTAATATTTTAATTAGATACTTCATTATTCACTTTGGGAAACAATTGTGAGCATATGATAGAAGGAAAGAAGAGCCTCTTGTCTTCCAAGTAGCATTGTGAGATGGGTTCAACAAATTATGGCTGCTCAAAGATCCCTAGATGTTTGTTGCCTTATATTATACACTATGATTTCTCTATCTTCTCATTATTTTTCCATGGGTTTTATCTTTCTTGTCTTGATTGTACAAAGAACCATGAAATCATAAGGAACTAACCTCTTTCCTCTACTGGGTTGACATGAATTTTGTTTCTAGTCAATGGATATTGATTTATATGCCCTATAAGCCAATTGTTTTTTCTAAGTATAGGACAATTACTAAGTGATGTCTATAATGATATTTTGCAATTTTTTTTATTAATAATAGAAATTCTAGTTTGTTGATGCACATTTGGTAATTTTGATACTAATGTACATAATAAAAGTCCTTAAAATAATTCGTTCAAAGCCATGGGACTTCAAGTAAGTGACTTGAACATGAAATCCGGATGGATTTCAGGAACAACTTTCTTTATCCCTAGTCAAGTATTACTGTGGATTGGACAACAATAATGCACATGAGATTGGTATGTGTGGTGACTGATGACCATATTTCATGGGTCATTTTTATTGGATACCAAATCAAACGCATAGGCTTGTTAGAGAACAAGTGTACTATAGACACCTGCCTTGAGAATGATTCATGGGTTGTTATATGATAGTCATAATCATCTCACAAATGCAACAATGGTTTCATGGTCCTTTGACCTAAAGTCATTACAACTATGATGTGAACAACATCATTCTTTGACACTACTCAATGTGATCTTGAATAAGGTTGTCATAAAGGTGGTGGTTGGATGTGATGAGAAATCATGTTATGCGTTGTGAGTGATGTAGAAGGAATTGGTCCTTCCAATTCGTTAGGAGTGATATACAAGGCCTCTTTGTAAGGACCCATCCCACAAATCAAATCCTAATTGATCATTAAGACAATTCCTTAGACAAAATACAACTTATATTTAGGCAACCATCAAAAAGTGAGTTGGAATTTTTTTGAATAAAGTGATCCAAATAGAGATCCAATTATGAGTGGGAGTCACAAAAGCCTCACAAAATAAAATATAGGAGTTAAGTACTGCACATCTAAACTATTTTACATTTAAAATTGATAGAGAACAACTGAAATATCTCTTTATAGATTTGATAAAAAAGGGTTACAAGATGATACATATTCATGGAAATACAATAATATAAGATGTATAAATTCAGTTACAACCTATAAACACAAGGGAACCACCTGATAAAACAATCTATCAAGTATATCATATACTACCCACCCATCACCCAGGATAGAGAGAGTACATGGAAACTCTAGACTTAAGCATATTCTGTCTTGTTATATCTTTATCAACACATCCTTTCCACTACCTAAAAGATGTGGATAACCACATTGGTGAGACACCAAGTCCTAGTGATATGATATAACAACTAATAACTTTTAATGCTTACGAATAGGAACAAGGTATATAATTATGTTTAATAGTGTAGGTAGTTCAAAAAGAAATAACTACTATACTATGCATATGACACAATAGATACATATATACAGACATATTATGAATCCTATATATAAATTGTAGTAAATGAAAGATTTTACAATATCACATACAAATGTACATCCTTGGTATTTGCTAATTGAATCTAGACAAATATATGATATGGCTGGTACATAATTTGTTATGCATTGGGTAGTATGAGTCAAACCACTCAAACTACTCGCTGACCACTACGAGTCTGCAATCAGCCCCATATAAGATCTTAGGGTTTCCATACTCCTAAAGATCTCCTTATTGGGTTTTAGGGGAGACAGAGAAGGCAGCGGAAACAAAAATTTTCTTCTCCCAAACCCAGAATAAAGGAATCGCATCAACATCTATACAATAGGAAGGATGGTTTGTAGAGGCGTACCTTGTCCTGAGGATTGCTCGGCGATGTTACCTCACGGATGGTGCGGTCTTCACCTCCAGTCTTGGACGGTGTCTGTGCAGCTCCTAGTCTCACTGAGACTGTCGGGATTAATAGTTGTCCTCCAAACGATACAAGTCTCCCGCCTCTGAAGTAGTCCACACGGACCACCTGGAACTCCGATCTCCTTGTCCCATAAGGAATCGGAAGGAGTCACACCCTCCTATTGGCGTACTATTCACCGACACACTCTCCTGCCACCAGTCACTTTTTTTAGTTGTCTTTCCCTGCATGTGCCTCCCTTATCGGGTAGCACTTGCTCGTGCTCTCTCAGTTACCAAAACCAAAGAGAACGACAACTTTGCAGAGCAATTGGTGCTCTAAGTTGTTGTTGTTGAGAAGCCCCCAATACCCCTATATATATAGGAGGGTCATGGGATAGGGTTCTCTATCCTAGGCAATGCAGGATTAAAGAAGAAGTAGAAGGGTTCAAGATTTTCCACAAAACAACCAACTTGCGCCAACTGAACCGATCATTTCACACCCTGGAATAATCGTTTATGCCCTGAGTCGATTGTTTGGGACCTTAGCCGATCATTTGGGGATCTGAACTGATCATCTAGAGCTCTGATCCGATCGGTTCGTGGTCCTAATCCAACTCAAATTGACTTTCAAATTTGTCTCTGATTAATCATATATTAATCCTTGTCCAAATCGAATTTGTACAAGTGAAACAAATTGTATTTGCAAAATAGTCTTCTGACTTTACAAATGATCTCGGTTGGTCCATGAACCGATCAGTTCAACAATTGAGCTGATCATTTCATGGAACATGAGTCGATCGTCTCACCAGTTGAGTTGATCGGTTCACCAACCTGAGCCAATCGATTCATCCCATGAGCCGATCGGTTGGGACAGCAGACTATGCAAAATCAGTCAATTGTAGTTTCAATCAATCTGATACTCTAATCAATTGGTCAAACACCTTGAACACTATGATATTGAGCTATCAATTGATTGAGTGTTTAATTGAACTACTAAACTCCCTTAGTAATCAATCTAAACATCATTTGTGGAAAAACTCCTCTTCCGGGTTAAATCCTATGTGTGTGACCCTGCAGGTCCATTTCACGTTGGCAGTGAAAGTCCATAACACTTATGACTTCACAAGAAAAGAGTGGTGCCTAGTCGCACATCAGTGCTACCCAAGTGAAAAGGAAAGTTGGAGAACAACTTTCAATCCTACAATCTGTGAATGGTGTTAAAGTGAATGTATAATTCCTTTATCACTAATATCCTAAATGAACTCAAGGCATGGAACAGTCATCCTTTCAACGTTCATTCACTTTCTCGATCTCAGAGTAGATTGGAGGAGATATGTATGACATCAATATCACATACTGATTCACACATGCATGCACACACCTATCTCAATCCTACTCATCAAGTGGCCATGGATATCAAACTCCCTCAGGAGGGACAAATCCCATATCTATCACTCACCCCTCAAAAGCCCCATGTGTCAAAGCCACCCAATCATCACCTTTATAACAACCCATGTTTCAGGACTGCGTTTGATGATGTCAAAGTGTACCCAACGACATGTGTTGAGTGTAGTGATTTCAAGTCAAAGAATCACACTCACCACCATCACTGTGAGAACTAATTGTGACTACCATGTCATGGTTCCATGTGTCAAACTCACGGTGGGTCTGTCCGGTAAACTTGTTCTCTAACAAGTACCTATGTGTTTGGTTTGATATCTCCATATCATGACTAATGAGATTCTGTCATCAACCAACACCACAATCTAGTCTTGTGTGTCATTGTTGTCTATCTACCTTCCACAATGACATCTGACTAGGGACATAATAAGAATGCACAAACTCTTAGCATCTGTATGATCTCATTATTCAGGTCCTTAACCTGAAAGCATACGTCATTGAGTATTGTCATTCTATAGACATTCAATATGTTCTATCACTGTCTCATATGACTGAACCAGAAAGAATTGGAAGCTTGCCTTTGATGTTTATCAAATCAATATTAATGTATCCCACCAATCATCCCATGATTGGCTCTTCGGGCATACATACCAACAGACTCCCACTTGCACTGCGAGGCAATCACCCTTGAATCATATTCTTAGTGATCTTTAAACATGGCCCACATGTTACTGTACTCTAGTGCTAACATAGTGAGTTATGTCAACACCTTTCCAAAGTTAGTATTAATTGCATGTATCTCATCTCTTTGTTGTACGTCACACGTATGATATGGAGTTGTCGTAATATGTGATCTAGTATTCCTTTTCTAACCTTTAGCCACATTGCATGACCAAGCACTCCTAACTTTTCATCAATGACCGGAATATATGTAAGTTCATCTCATGAACTTCCATATCCATATAGTATCTATTGTTGTTCTTTAACACACGGATACTCGGCTTTTTCCTTTTAAATGAATTTATTGGAACGTTTCCATTATTCAACAAACATTCACTTTTATATATCCCGTATATATTTTGCAATTAATTTCCTGTCCTTTTCAGAAGTTCGCATCAGTGTAACTCTTTACAGTGAACCCTTCCTTATTTCCATAGAACTAGTACTTCTCAAGTACTTATCAAGTTCTTATGGTATTCTAGTAAACCTTACTGGAACTAGACTGACATCCACTCGTCATGTCCCACATACGAGTTATCAGGATGAGCACATCATATTATCATGTCCTACATACAAGATGATGAATGCACTTTATTTTGCTATGTCTGTACATGCAAGATAATGGGGTGATTACATACATGATAAATCCATATCTATTCTTAGTGTTCCTATTCTTCATAAGAATTGGACACTTGGCCTTGGGATACCAACTCCATGTAACATGGACAAGTTTTCTCCCACTGAATCTATGCATACTGAACCCTTCAGTATAGATTACCAATGTATACTCTCTCTTTTCAGGTTAAGAGGTTTTTCGAGAACTATCTCTATAGATATCTATTCCTATCTCATAGGAAAAGTCTCTATCTTCCCTAAAGATAATTTCCACTTTGGATTTCCATTCTAGAACATCTCCATTTCACATTAACATGTGGAATGTGAATACGCTCCCACTAAATCATAGATCTCTCTTTATCTTTGTCATATCAGTCAAACCCTTTGACTATATCATCAAAGTAAATATCACAGTTCTGAGTTGCTTGTACTTAATCAATCACATTGATTAGTCCATTGTAACTTATAGGCTTCATTTGCATTAATGGATTCATAAACCTTATAGGTTGTGTCACGTACACATTCTTGTTTTATTCCATATAGGAATGCAATTTTAGTATCTGTATGCCAAATCTCTTAGTCATTAAATTACAATCAACAAGCATCAAACTTCGTAAAATGTTATCCATGTGTTTTAACGCTTAAGACTTATTTGCACTTATGGATTTCATCCCAATGGGTGCTACCATCAAGTTCATACCTTATGGTTCACATGGAAGTCATTTAGGATGTAATGGTCATAAACCATAACTCAAAATCTGATTCCTCAATATCATGTAGATTGTTGACTCATCATATGACCAACTCATCACATAGATATTTGAGGTGTATCTGTTAAGGAATTTGAGAAGTCACAACACTTTGTGATTCTTAATATCCTTTATTAGTGTGGGGTATTCTTTATTTAATAAGAAATTAGTTATTTGATAATCATCCTCTAACTCCTTAGAGTATGACTCCTTTTGATTTAGACATCACCATGCCTTAATCATGAGTTCACTATGATACGCTATCATAATCACTCATAAGGATTTCAAACATTTGGTTCAAGTATTTCATTCATTGATCTCATCAAGAATTAGCACTTTACCAAATTCGCACTTCATCTGTGATATTCTTGAACACTTCAAGATATTCATATTGGTATTTCTCTAAACACCATTTGAAGTATTAGCATTAGGTCCAATAGATATGTAAATACATCACATGTATTATACCTAATAAGATAATCAATCTCCCACTACCATTAATGAAGATTGATTAATCATGTCTAAGAGATTCATGTCTCTTACTGGTTCTCTAACCAAAAGAGTCTAGCTTATCCATCATATGGAAATTAGAAATGAACTTCTCATGATTTATGCTAAGATTGTTTGAGTTATCAATAACTTTTAGGTATCATTTTATCTTATGCATACCAAGTACCACAAGATAAACAAGGCATTGCCACATAGATTAAAACATCAACTTTATTAATTGCTATCATTGTCATACAATATGCAAAAATAATGTGTTTCTATCCATTGGCAAATATGAAATAGCAGTTCGTAACTCTATTACATGCCTTCAAGGCTGAAAATAAACTAAAGTACTCTTATCTATGGCAGTAACACTTGCCCCATTTATTGAGTGCTTTACATTTTATATCTTGGTATCATATACCTCAAAAATGTTACAAGTTTATTTCATGACACCTTCAAGTGGAGACATTGGTTGCCTCCTTCTTCTTTAGTTCTTCCAGAAAGAGTGGACAATTCCTTTTCAAATGTCCTGGTTTTTGACAATGGTGGAAATTGCCTCTCTTGGTCACACCTCCCTTGGCCTTGAGAGTTGAAGATGACTTAGGTTGTTGGCTAGCATCAGAACTTTTCTTAGCCTTGCCTTTGCCCTTGTGCTTGGACTTGCCTTTCTTGTCATTGATCATCATCATAGACTTAGGCTTTTCCTTCTTCATCTGTGTCTCGACTATCCTCAACATGCCCAACAACTCTGTCAATGGATTGTCAAAGTTGTTCATGTTGTAGTTCATCACAAATTGATTATATGATTCTGGCAACGAATGCAGTATCACGTCAGTAGCCAACTCTTGGCTCAGAGGAAATCCCAGTCTTGTCAGGTTCTCCACAGACCCAATCATCTTGAGCGTGTGAGGGCCAACTGGATCTCCTTCTGTCATGACGCACTTGAACAGCTCCCTGGAGATATCATATCTCTCTTGCTGTGCTTGATCTTCATACATGTTCTTGAGATGTTGAATCATCTCAATGACACCCATGTTCTCATGTTGTCTCTGCAACTCATGGTTCATGGAGCACAACATCAAGCACTTTGCATCAATGGCATCATCAGAATGCTTCTTATAAGCATTCATTTCTGCCTTTGGTGTGGTAGGTGTAGGTTCCTCTAGAACTAGAGTATCTAGTACATAGAGCTTTCACTCTTGAGTGAGAACAATTCTCAATGTCCTAAACCAATCGTGGAAGTTAGTCTCATTCAGCTTGTCCTTTTCAAGGACCGATCGCAATGAAAAGTGAATGTTGTTTGTTGTCATTTGTACTGTAAAAGGAAATATATGCAATGTAGTCCAAAACTCAATTTTGACTTATTTGATTGATTTGAAAAGTTGACGATATAATTAGGACTTTAATTAATTATCACTCCCACTATTTTTGTTCAAATTGATAGCCCTCATCATCAATTTAGAAGATTGCAGCGTACAACCTTCTAGTGGGTCAAGATCCATATTTCATCAAGTCGTGAGTCAGCTTCGGTTGATCGCCCACAATATTGACTATTTAGGTAGGCCATCATGCCAATTGCATCATATGCAACTCTTGATGAATGAACATGCACAACACCTTGCCATGAACATTGCGTTCCTCTGGGCTTAGATGCTCTAAGAATCATCAGTTAAGTCTAACCCAAAAGCCAACACGGTAAACATGCACCCTGCTTTGGCAGAACCTACATGTCTACCGTTCACACTTCTATGAGATAGACAGCACACCACGCTTTGGCATAACCTACGCTTGGTCAATCAAGTTTTTCATGTGTGTCGCTAATGGAAGGCGTAAAAGACTTAATATTTAGATGAGGGATTTGGTTTTATAGGTACATATACATATCCAATCACCACAATATATAGTATGTATCATATACACGCTATATACCACAGAAAAAACATGCAAAACAATAAAAGTGATGATTATGGCTATCCTAATGTGATTCCTCGAGCCAAGAGGAATCATGGTCATCTAAGTCTACATCACATGCAACCTTTCCATGATGAAGTGCTATAGTCGTCCGAGTTGATCAACTCATCACATGAATGACCAGCTCACCCTGGTTGGTCGTCTGGGTTCCACCAGCCGATCGGTTGGCTCCTCCAACCGATCAGTTCGCTTGGTCATTGTGCATTTCTTCATGGCCGCCACCCGATCGTCTCACTCCATGAACCAGTCGTCTGGATCACCAACTGGTCAGTTCACGCCTTGAACCGATCGTCTCAGTTGTCGTCAGGTTGTCCGCCATTCTTTGACATAACAGGAAATAAAAGATCTATCTTATTTTACATTTGAATTGGGAAACCCCGAGTTACGTTCGGGGGGAGCAAAGGTAGGAAAGAAATCTCGAGTTATCTCGAGTTACATCAGGAATAAGGAGGTAGGGAATCGGTGCACAGACCGAGATGCAAGAAACCACATACAACCAAGCACACATACATAGGGTTTATTGGCCATAACCACGTTATACATCCACCACAAAACTCATTTAAGGGTGACGTGTATCGAGTGCATTCATATTACATATCATATATGAATATTGGGATTTGTGGATTTAGGATTGGACATGCACAAAGCCAATTTTATTCACATCATATACAATAAATAAAGGTGACAAACCAAAATCAATCACATCGATAATCCTAAAGTATAGAGCAGTTGGCGTGGCTCTGATACCACTGTTGGGTTTTAGGGGAGACAGAGAAGGCAGCAGAAACAAAAATTTTCTTCTCCCAAACCCATAATAAAGGATTCACGTCAACGTCTATACAATAGGAAGGATGGTTTGTAGAGGCGTACCTTGTCTCGAGGCTTGCTCAGCGACGTTACCTCGTGGCTTGCATGGTCTTCACCTCCAGTCTTGGATGGTGTCTGTGTAGCTTCTGGTCTCACCGGGACTGTCGGGATTAATAGTTGTCCTTGGAGCAGAAGAAGTCTCCCACCTCTGAAGTAGTCTACATGGACCACCTGGAACTCCGATCTCCTTGTCCCACAAGGAATTGGAAGGAGTCGCACCCTCCTATCAGTGTACTAGTCACCGACACACTCTCCTACCACCAGTCGCTTTTCTGTAGTTGTCTTTCCCTTGTTGTGCCTCCCTTATCGGGTAGCACTTGCTTGGGCTCTCTTGGTTACCAAAACTAGAGAGAACGACAACTGTGCATAGCAACTGGTGTTCTAAGTTGTTGTTGCTGAAAAGCCCCCAATACCCCTATATATAGGAGGGTCATGGGACAGGGTTCTATATCTCAGGAAATGCGGGATTAAAGTAGGAGTAGAAGGGTTCGAGATTTTCCACAAAACAACCAACTTGCGCCAGCTGAACCAATCGTTTCACACCCTGAAATGATCGTTTCATGCCCTGAGTCGATCGTTTGGGACCTGAGCCGGTCGTCTGTGGCTCTGAGCCAATCGACTGGAGCTCTGTGCCTATCAGTTCGTGATCCTGGTCCAACTCAAATTGACTTTTAAATTTGTCTCCAATTAATCAAATATCAATCCTTGTCCAAATCAAATTTTTACAAGTGAAACAAATTGTATTTACAAAATAGTCTTCTGACTTTCCAAACAATCTCGGTTGGTCCATGAACCGATCGATTCAACAATTGAGCCGATCGTTTCATGGCACATGAGACAATTGTCTCACCATCGGTTCACCAGCCTGAGTTGATCGGTTCATCCCATGAGCCAATCAGTTGGGGAAGTAGACTATGCAAAATCAGTCAATTGCAGTTTCAATCAATCTGATACTCTAATCAATCGGTACAATACCTTGAACACTATGATATTGAGATATCAATTGATTAAGTGTTTAATTTAACTACTAAACTCCTTTAGTAATCAATCTAAACATCATTTGTGGAAAAACTCCTCTTCCAAGTTAAATCCTATGTGTGTGACCCTGCAGGTCCATTTCACATTGGCAGTGAAAGTCCATAATACTTATGACTTCACAAGAAAAGAGTGGTGCCTAATTGCACATCAGTTCTACCCAAGTGAAAAGGAAAGTTGGAGAACAACTTTCAATCCTAGAATTCGTGAATGGTGTTACAGCGAATGTACAACTCCTTTATCACTGATATCCCAAATGAACTCAAGGCATGGAACAGTCATCCTTTCAACGTTCATTCACTTTCTTGATCTCAGAGTAGATTGGAGGAGATATGTATGACATCAATATCACATACTGATTCACACATGTGTGCGCATGCCTATCTCAATCCTACTCATCAAGTGGCCATGGATATCAAACTCCCTCAGGAGGGACAAATCCCATATCTATCGCTCACCCCTCAAAATCCCCATGTGTCAAAGCCACCCAATCATCACCTTTATAACAACCCATGTTTCAGGAATGCGTTTGATGATGTCAAAGTGTACCCAAAGACATGTGTTGAGTGTAGTGATTTCAGGTCAAAGAATCACACTCACCACCATCACTGTTAGAACTGACTGTGACTACCACATGCGGTCTTGAGACCGTTTGGCTTTATGCGGTCTTGAGACTGGTTGGCTTCATGCGGTCTTGGGACCGGTTGGCTTCATGCGATCTTGGGACCGTGTGAGTCCATGTGGTCTTGGGACCGTATGACTCCATGCGGTCTTGGGATCGTATGACTCCATGCGGTCTTGGGACCGCTTGAGTCTTTTGTGATTTTTTTGTGTCTTTTTCTGTAAGTAAAAGGGAGAAAAGTTAGTCTAGCAGTATGTTTGCAATAAAAGAGAATAGTTAGAGATTTTGTCTACTTTATCTGAGAAAGAGTGTGGAAAACTGAAGAATATTACTAAGATAACATCACAAAATTGGAGGTTATCACTCCTATACCTTAGTCAGAGTGAGGCTAAACAAAGTAGTGACACAAAGACCAAACTACAAGTAGAGAGCTCAAAAGCAAGTTCACTAAAACCAGGTATGTCTTGGTTACATACCACAACACCTATCTCTAAGCTATGAAACCCATATCAATCATATGCCATATATTAATTGTCACATGTCGCTTGTCACATATCACATATCACATATTACCAGAGCTACAACCTCGACTATACTCATACAACCTTGATATCAAGATAATAGAGATGTACACTCCCTACACCCACGCATACTCAATGGTATACAACTCTAATCACCTTGTCACAACCCTTAGATTGCTATAAGGATACCCAATTTACAATTTCCCTCACCGGTCCAGGGAAGTAGGTCTACGTACGCAAGGCATTATGCGGTTAGGGTTACACTCAATTAATTAAGTCAATTACTTGTATTTTAATTAGGATGGAGCTTCCACTCGTGTGGAATTGCATGCACCACTAAAAATCCTAAAGATAGTGAGTCTTTAGGTTTAGCCTTGCTTATACTAGGTTAAAAATCCACCCACGTATGCTAAGATACGTGGAAGTCTTATCGTAGTATAGTTAAGGGTCGAATCCACAGGACAACGGTCTTGTTGGCAACAACAAGATGGAAAACATAAGGATTTCACTTAACTCCTTAATAGTTGATATTTAGTCCAAAGATTTGATTTGGTTGTTTTAAACTAAATGCAAGTAAAGTAAAAGCAAGAAAGTACAGTTAGGTTGTTAACAATGATAAGGAATCACTAGGATGTGATCGGTTTTCACCACCACTACGCATGGATCAAAACATGCAATCATAAAAGCATAACCTACAATAAGAGTTAGATCAGTTAGTATCTTTGTAGACTTAGCTTCCTTTCAGAGAACTAACTATGAGGAGTGTGGGAATGTTGTAACACCAGCCATCCTTATAGGAATGGTCACTTACTTTACAACATTCCCTCCGCAAAGTGTGTTCCTCGACTTATCAAGGTTGTACTTTCATACGTCAACTGATTCCATTCCATAGTATGAAAGTGCAACGATGTAAGTGAGTTTACTTCACTCCTTGGAAAGCACCCCTAGATACTGAAACAGATCCATGGTGGATACATGCACCAAGAACCAACACACAATCGAGTTTCGAATCTAATAGTACAAACATAGACAATTCATACTAAAAGATAAAAGATAACACAAGTTGGTGATCAGGCAACAAGCATTCATTAAATGATTGATGTCGAACTGAGCAGAAAGTATATCTCTATTGCAAACTATGGATTACATTGCATGATATGAAACATGGGTAGCGGGGCTACTCCCTATACCCTAGTGAAAAGAGACTACTCGCTCATGACAAGGACAAAGAAGGAGGCGAGAAGAGAGAGAGAGTACATCATCCCCATGAAGGAGAGAGGAAAGTCAACCCCTTGGAGAGAGAGAGAAGGACGATCTTCACACTTCGCATGTTGCTCGATGATGAGGACTCCTCTTCCCACCTTCTTTGGCGATGAGAGAGAAAGCAGCTTTGGAACGGAGTGTGGATCTCAGACCAGCAGCCTTAGGGTGGAGGATGGAGGATGGAATAGCTCTGGAGTAGGAGAGGCAGCCTCTGGGCATCTGAAACTTTTAAGTCTTTGGGAGGACCCCTTGGGTCTTATTTATAGGCCTTAAGTGAAGTCCAAACGGTTTGGACAGTTTTGGGTCCAAACGGTCTTGAAGACCGTTTGGACTCTGAAACCATTTGGACCCCAAGATCGTTTGGACCCCGAGACCGTTTGGACCCCGAGACTGTTTGGACCCCGAGACCGTTTAGACTCCATGCGGTCTTGAGATCGTATGACTCAGTGCGGTCTTGAGATCATATGTCTCCATGCGGTCTAGAGACCGTTTGGCTTCATGCGGTCTTGAGACTGTTTGGCTTTATGCGGTCTTGAGACCGGTTGGCTTCATGCGGTCTTGGGACCGGTTGGCTTCATGTGGTCTTGGGACCGTGTGGGTCCATGCGGTCTTGGGACCGTATGACTCCATGCGGTCTTGGGATCGTATGACTCCATGCGATCCTGGGACCGCTTGAGTCGTTTGTGAATTTTTTGTGTCTTTTTCTATAAGTAAAAGGGAGAAAAGTTAGTCTAGCAGTATGTTTGCAATAAAAGAGAATAGTTAGAGATTTTGTCTACTTTATCTGAGAAAGAGTGTGGAAAATTGAAGAATATTACTAAGATAACATCACAAAATTGGAGGTTATCACCCCCCTAACTTAGAGTCTAGCTTGTCCTCAAGTTAGATAGAGTTGGGCATGTAATGGCTAGGCGATTTTATTTAGTTAAGATTTCCATACTCTTGCTTCAATTTTAAACATGAGATATCTTAAGGTTGTATCGGAGCTTTTTGTCTTAACTCTTTCAGGTATTGAGAGTTGCTTGGATCTCAGGTTTCTTCCATATCTTATCCCGCATTGGGACCACTTTTTCTTTATTCGGTGCATGTCATTGACTCTAATCAGTTTTATACTCCTCTGAAAATCCTACCAGAAACTAGAGTGGGTATGAGGGTTGGCTAAAGGCTTAGTGTGTAACTCCCCCTTCAAGTGGGGGAGGGGTTGTCTATGCTTTTAGGATCTCACTACCGGGCACGATACATCTGCCTTCTTGAGGGCAGCTGAATGTACTGGTCAGGCGAGTCCTTTATCAGCCTTTCATATATTTAGATACCTTAGGGTTTCACTATCGGGCACGACACATCTGCCTTTATGAGGGCAGCTGGATGTACCGGTCGGGCGAGACCTTTGTTGGTTCTTCATATAGATCCTTATTTATGGCACAACTCTCATGGTTTTATTCAATACTCTGGCTTTTATTTATAAACTCACAGGCTTGGGATTTGGATATTTAGGGATTTTGATTTGGGCGTCCAAGCCTCTTTTATTTGGAGAGAAGAAAATTGTTCTTAGAGTTGTTCGACATGCACTTATTTGGTTTCTACTAGTGGTCCACTTACAAGGCTTCATGATTTGGATGTCACCTGATGTCCCTCTCGTCCTTGAGATTGTTTTGGCTTATTGCAGCCCTGATGTTGTCCTGTGGAGAGTCAGATATAGAATTGAAACAGAAGCATGAAAATTGAGTGAAGATGATTTATTAACTCGCCATTGCATGTATATGTGCTATTTTTGTTATTGCTCTTGAGGGCTACTGGATTCTAAAGTTAGCTGGGGATGACTTTATTCCAAGTAGGTTTTATTATCAGGAGAGAGATTAAAGCAAAAACTAAGTATGTGCAAAGAAAACTAAAAAAAAATATACGGAATTGAAAAGAAGACAGAAAGGGAAGGATTTAGAATTGATACCTCGCCCTTATCCAGTGTACTCCCCCCCTAACTTATCACTCACTCTGTCCTCAGAGTGTCAAAGAGATAGGTTGAGAAGTTCAAGGATAAGGGCATCAGGCGTCCGTTAGTCCTTTATCTGAGCCATGTGTGCGAAGGAGATTAGTAGAAAACTTTCCACGTAAGGTGTGGTAATCTACATCTGTCATATCCTCTAATGGTTTTTGAAGGGTCATGATTGTGTACATCCAGTAGAGGACGTGGAAGCCGCAGTCATTTGATTCCCGAATTTGTTGGGGGCATTTGTGGTTAAAGGATGTGTGATGAAAGTGTTCTTTGTCGTATGCCCTTGTGTGCTGACTTAGAACATCGATTAATCTGTCTGCACACTCCTTCGCCACTTCCTCTATGGGCGTCTTTGGTGTCACTACATATTTCTTCTGCTTTGGGTTGAACTGGCTGTCGAAACTGTTGTAGATGATAGTTGTTCCTTCGTGTAGGTTTGTTGCTAGAAGCAGCCAGTGCTCATGGTGAAGGAAGGGGAGCATTATAAACTCCGGTGTTGTATGTTGTAGAAAGGAGATAAGCGCTTCAGTTATTCCGAAGTTCTTTAGCTAAAGGAGATCGTCCTTCATATAAGCAGATTCCATATAAGTTGTGGGGTGATTCCATCCGAGGAGAAACTGATAGGAAGCCATCAAGCTCACGGATAGAGACTCCTTGAATTGTACAGTTTCTCGTAATGTGTCTGCCATGACCAAAATGTCATCGGACATGACAACGAGGTCATCCTTCTCAGCGTAAAGCCTTGACATGATGAGACGAAGTTCATTGTCCGAAAGACTTTTGCAGGCACTGAGGTCAAAGTCTGGGAAAGTTGGTTCTATGGCCGATAGGGGCACCATTTGTGATGAGGATCTCCTGATGGTTGCCCCTGACAAAAGATCTATGTCCCCTTTATCCTGTGCCAGATCAAATTGGGAAGGGTCCCATTTGCTTTGTGCGGGGACTATGGCTGGCTGTTTGTTGTTTTCTAATTCCTTTAAGTTTTGTCTGAAAGGTCGCCTTTGTGGACATTGATTTTCTAAAAAGAGGCAATGGGGGATGTCATCTGGTGCCATTGTCGGGTCCTTGAAGAACCATATATCACAAATAAGCTCCATGGCATAACGCCCTCGCAAGGAGTGAAAATCTTCAGCGGCTAGCTCATTGAAGGGGATTTCTTGGTTTAGTGCTTGAATGTGATGTATAGTACAAAAGGCGCAATCCCCAAAGCCTTCAGCGGTTTGGACTTGTAGGTTTATTATTTGGAACCATGGTTGGCTCCAGTCCTGACAGAGGGATGGGCGTGCAACCCAAATTAGCTTAAGGAGACGGAAGGATATACATCGTGCTTCTCCTGCTCCTTCTCCAACGAAATTTATTATTTCGGCTGGCAGTTCAGCGGCACAAAAATTGTACACCTTGGCGTCACGAGCCTCGGTGTCCAAAATCATAAATAGCCAGTGATCAGACACTTGGAATGGCACTGTAAGATATCGTGCCCTCCGTGCTAGGCCGGCACACAGCCACTCTATTGACTTAGCTCATATTTGTTTGTATAACAAGCCTATGGATAGAACCGGTGAGGCATTAAACACTGGTTGCTGCCTCTTTGAGCTTCTGTAGACTTCTATGCAGTTGGCAAATAAGACACAGAAGATTGCCATTGACATTGTTGACTGTGGTCGCGAGATGTTGCGGAAGTCTTCGCGTGTTAACTTGCGCTTATTCTTTGTGTTGTGGTAGATGATGACGCCCCCCTCTTTGGCATCGTCGACAATAGTGTTCAGGATGAAGATGTATTGAGCATCTAGTGTTGAGATGGCCGCCATATCTAGATCGTGCATCTTATGCGGCAGAGGTGGTGGCGGGGGAAGCTCCTGCAGAGGGGGTGAAGAGGTTTGCTCCAGATCCTCTAAAAAAACTTGCATCTCTTCATCTGAGTCGGAAGCAAAATCGAGTTCTTCGTCGGTATCTAAACGTACTCATTTTGAATCTTCCTGTTCTGGAGGAAAGGGCATTGATAGGTCAAGTGCGGAGAAAGGCTGAGGAGCGGCTGCTGGTGTGTTTGTGCTGGTTCCTAAGATACATTGGTGGAACTCAGCAAAAGCCGCATCTTTTGCAGACTCCCCTATGGATCCTAAAGCAGAATAATCAAGGAAATTGTCTCCATATGATATATTTACATTTTCGTTGTGGGTGGGGGACTTGGTGTGATGCCCACCTTCTTGGTGGGATCTGTCGGATCCTTTTTGAGATGGTTCTGCTCCTTGTCTTGGGCCCTCCCCAGCATTGTTTGGGTCATCAGATTTGTCATCTGTGGAGGTGGTATCGTTGTTAGAATCGGCTGAGGAGTCAGAGTCATCTTCATCTTCATCATCGCCTTCTTTGTCAGCTGTTGCTTTATCTGCTGGCTTCTTGTGTGCTTTCTTTTTGCATTACCGATGAATGGTCGGTAATTCGTCAAACGCCAGTTGCACATGCTCGTGTGTTTCGAGCAGTGTGTCGTGTGTTTCTTTGAGATCTTTATATCGGCCCTCGGCAGAGAGGAGTCGTGTTGTAAGATCTGTTACATTAGCTCGTAATTGTTGGGTTTCATTGTTTGCTGACTCCTCTTGGTGATTGATGAGTTGTGTGAGGGTGTTGTTGATGGTATCCAAGCACGTGCTAAGAGTTGTTTGTTGTTGTTTAAGCTCGCGGAGGGTCTCAGGTAGAAGTTGAGTCTGCGCAGAGATCTCATCGACTTGCTTGTCCATCGCTTCTTACTGGCTTTGTACTCCAAGGACCAGCTTGGGCAAGCTGTTGAAGTGGTTGTCGATGTGATCAACTTGCTTGGCCACTACATCTTGTCATTGCTGAAGACCTTGGAGGATGCTTGGCAAGGAACGGTTTTGTTCGTCGATCTTGGCTACCTATTTTGATAGTCCCTGCATACAAGAAAAAGTAGAATTCATTATGTTAGAGGGGTTGGTGAGGAGGTTTCGGATGGTGTCGAATTGACTTCCGAATTTCTCACCGACATTTAAAAAAGGGACCCCAGAAGCGGAAGGGTGGTGTGGTTGGGGTCTGGGTGGGAGGGGTGTAGTGTCTTGCGGAAGAGACACTGTTGATGGTTCCGCGAACTGCGTGGTGACTATATATGGTGTCACCAGTGGTGTCAGGGTGGTGGTGGATGGGAAAGGTGGTGAAGTTGCTGGTGAAAATGGTGGGATTGATAGTGGTGGGGGAAAGACTGCGGGGATAGAGGCGAAGGTGATGAAGTCAGGCGTAGGGGTGGAGAAAGATGGAAGAGTGGTGGATTGTGGAAAGGTGGAGGGTGGTGAAGTGGTGGTGGTAAGCTCAGTGGTTAGACTCATAATGAAGGAGTCTAGAGATGAGGTGGTGAATTGTTCATCGGGGAGGGGGGTTTCTGTTTCTGGATGCGGTTTAGATGTTGGTGTTCCCGACAGCTGTTGTTTCTGCGAAAGTCTGGTACAGGGTCGTTTCACAGGAATTTTTGTCAACTTAGCTGTCGGGGTGGTAATGTTGAGTTATGTTCGTCCTGCTTGGGTTGGCTTAGTTTTTGCTTTGATTGGAGCTAAGAGTTTGGTAATCTCTTCATTGGTGAAGAGAAATTTGTCTTTGTCGTAGTATGCTAGCTCCAAAAGCGGTAATAGGATTCTGGAAGATCAGACTATTGGGCAGAGAATGTAATGTAGTTTTGCATCCTTCTCCTTGATAATGTAGGAGTTCTTCAAGGTTTGTTCGTTTGTTAGGATGTCACCCTTGATCTTCGTACATCGAGGGAGTAATCTGTCCATTTTGAGGTATTTAATAATGGAGGTTATGTGTCCACCCATACAGATTTCTTTTCCTATGGCGTAGGTGGAGAATTTTTGTATCAAATGACGTTCGATGTTGACCGGCTTTTCATGCAAGATAGACCATAGGATTAAGAGGTCGGCCGCAATAACATTTCCTCCCTCTGATCTGGGGAACAGCGCACTGGTAATGATTTTGTGAAGCGTGCACACGAACCCTGATTGAATATTGGAGTCTTTGCATGTCTTTGCCTCGTAATTGGGAATCCCTGTTAGTGATTTCTAGAAGGTATGTTTATTGAACGGGTAGATCTTCATTCCTGCGACTGCAACTTTTTTGAGCTGGTCAGGATTGTCGATGAAGATTTCGTTCAGAAGATTTTCTGTGATCACGATGTCATTGCCAAAAAGCTTGGTGACCATCCGGCGGTCACCCCCATCCCTTGCTCTGTGCGCAATGTCCACCGTCTCTTTGGTAAGATGGGTAAAGAATTCTGTGGTGGGTTTGACATATGAGATTTCAGGGATGAAACAGAGTCTGGATAAATTGGCGTTGTCGAGCATTGTGAGGATTCTGTCGTAGATCCCCATCTTGAGCAGTACGCTGGAGCAGACGTACTTTGTAGGTTTTAGGGTTTTATAAATGGAGGGAAGGGTGTGTATGTAGAGGTTTTGTGGTGGTGGTGTTGTAGTGGTGATGGGAGGGAAGGAAGGGACAATTATTATGGCGGGAGTGGCAGTAGAGGTGGTGGTTGGTGGAATGTCTCCTGCCAGGGTTTGCTCCCTTATAGTGACAGGATGAACCTGCTTCCTTGCCCGCTTCTTTGGTTTCTGAGTTGTGGTGGCTTCCTGGGCCATCCTTTTCCCTTTGCTCATTGTGGTGGGGGATTCCGCCTCAGGAGTCCACTCATATTCTGAGCCTTCATCATCATCGGAAGAAAGTTCTTCCACTTCTTCTTCAGGTGCCTCGGCTAGGCATTTGTTGATGCGGTCAATTTTACACAGGATATCTATGATTTTGACCTTTGGTGGGGCCTGTCCAGTTTTGTTGTAGTTATCTATGATCTTTTGGAGTTTATCTCGGTCTTCCAGTAATTGCTCCTTTGTCCAGAATGGAGCTTCGGCAGTTTCTTTGGCTTCCTTAGTTGGTGATGCCATTTCTGAAAATGGAAGATCATGAGTAAGAACAATATGCTTAGTATTAGAGAAAGATTTGGATTTTATTTGTGTTTATGTGGTTTTATGTTTTAACAAAACTTAAGCGATTGTGAGAGGCCAAACGGTTGCAAGATCGTTTGGCACCAAATGGTTTTAGGACCGTTTGGCTCCAAACAGTTTCAAGACCGTCTGGTTCCAAACGGTTTCAAGACCGTCTGGTCCAAACGGTTTCAAGACCGTCTGGCTCCAAATGGTTTCAAGACCGTCTGGCTCCAAACGGTTTTAAGATCGTCTGGCTCCAAATGGTGTCAAGACCGTCTGGCTCCAAACGGTTTCAAGACCGTAAGCAAAGATGGCGGCGATAAGGTCGTCGATGGCTATAGAAAAGGGAATTGCGGCAGTGTTGTAGACGGCGGTGATAGCAAGGACAGCGGCGGTGCGTAAGTGATGGCAATAGAACAGGTACTCACGGCAACGTTGTTGGCGTCAGTGATGGTGATGCGCTTACCTTGCTGCTAAGGGTAGGGAAAACAATGACGAGAGCGTCGGAAACGGGGTGCAATTGTCGTGAGGGTACAAGGAACCGGGAAGGATGGGTGGCGAAAGGAACCGGTGCTGCAGGTTGTGCGGGAAACGGAAGGGGAGAAGGAACAGTAAACTGAGGGTTATAGAAGGCTTCGAGAGTCGAAAGAAAGAAGAAGGAGGGTGTATTTATAGGATTCGTGGGGGGTTGACCTTGCAAAACCCTTAGTTCAAACAGTTTGGCGACCGTTTGAACTCCAAACGGTTTCAAGACCATTTGGCTCCAAACGGTTGCAGGACTGTTTGGCTCCAAACGGTTTTAGGACCGTTTGTTTCCAAACGGTTTCAAGACCGTTTGTTTCCAAACGGTTTCAAGACCGTTTGGGAGGGTTAGGGTTGTATTGATTTTTATATTTTTATGTTTGTTTTGGTTACGTAAATTTTTATATTTTCAGAAGATAAACCTAAGGTAACTTAAAAGAACAGAAAATAAAAGAAGAAGCTCAGATCTTGGGTTGCCTCCCAAGAAGCACCTGGGTTTTACGTCGCTGGCTCGATGAGGTTTCGATGTTGTTATGATGATGTTGTGGCATCACTGATTTCAATGGTCTATCTCGGCATTTTATCTGTTGGAGTGTAGTATTTTTTCAATCGATGGCCATTGACCGTCCTTTCTCCTCCGTTATCGTCAACAATTATGACAGCTCCAGTTGGGTATATATGCTTGATGGTGAAGGGCCCAGACCATTTTGTTTGGAGTTTTCTGGGGAATAATTGAGCTTGGAGTTGAAAAGGAGTACTTTTGTCACCGATGGCGATGTCTTTTCTTTTAAGATGACTGTTGTGCCACATCTTGGTTTGCTCCTTATAAATCCTAGCACTTTGATAAGCGGTCATTCGGAGTTCCTCTAGCTCCTGTAGCTAGAGTTGTCTATTTTTTCCGACACTTTTAAGGTCGAAATTTAGTTGTTTGATGGCCCACCAAGATTTGTGCTCCAGTTCTACTAGAAGATGACATGACTTCCCATATACCAAACGGAACGGGGTTGTCCCGATTGGTGTTTTATAGGTTGTTCGGTAAGCCCAAAGGGCATCGAGGAGCTTGGTGGACCAGTCAGTGTGGTTTCTATTGACTGTTTTTTCTAGGATCGCCTTTAGTTGTCTATTTGATACCTCAACCTGACCACTGGTATGTGGATGGTAAGGCGTGGCTACTTTATGGTTGACTCCATATTTTTTCAACATGGCTTCAAAACTTCGTTCCAGAAAATGGGTCTCGCCGTCTGATATGACAGTTTTGGGGACTCCAAATCTGGGGAAAATGATATATTTAAACATTTTAATAACTGGTTTGGAATTGCTGGACACTGTGGGTATAGCTTCGACCCATTTCGAGACATAGTCCACCGCAACTAGGATGTAGGAGAAACCATAGGAAGAAGGTAAGGGGCCCATATAGTCTATCCCCCAAATGTCGAAAAGTTCAATTTCTTGCCACATTGTAAGGGGCATTTCATTCCTTTTAGATATGCTACCAGAAAATTGACATTTGTTGCAAGATTTCACAAATCATAGGAGTCCTTTGCTATGGTTGGCCAGAAGAAGCCTGATTGTATAACTTTTATAGCGGTTTTCTTTGCACTCATGTGCCCCCCCCCCCGTGGGGCCTGAATGGCAATGCTCTAGGACGGGGGTAATCTCTTCTTCCGATAAGCAGAGACGAAAAAGTCCGTCTGCGCATAGGTGAAAAAGGTAAGGTTCATCCCAATAATATTATTTTATATCATGGAGGAATTTCCTTTTGTCGTGGTAGGAAGCGGAGGGGTGAATGATTCCTGTAGCTAGATAATTGACAATGTTCTCATACCAAGGAAATCCATGGGTAACCTTCATTAGTTGGTCATCCGGAAGAGAGTCTTGGATAGGGACTTTATCTTCATCTTCAACTTCAATACGACTGAGATGGTCGGCTATGACATTTTCCACTCCGCTTTTGTCTTTAATTTCCAAATCAAATTCCTGAAGCATCAACACCCAGCGGATAAGTATGGGTTTTGCATCTTGCTTCTGAATTACGTATCGTATGGCAGAGTGGTCAGTGTAGACAATGACCTTGGATCCAATCAAATAGGATCGGAATTTCTCGAACGTGTAGATGGCAGCCAGGAACTCCTTCTTTGTAGTAGTGTAGTTCTTCTGTGCTTCATCAAGCGTTTTAGATGTGTAGTAAATTACGTAAGGTTTCTTGTCGATCCTCTGTCCTAATACGGCCCCTATGGCGTAATCGTTGGTGTCGCACATGATTTCAAATGGTATCAACCAATCTGGGGCTCTCAGTATAGGTGCAGAAATTAAAGCATTTTTGAGAGTTGAGAAACTTTGCAAGCATTCCTGGTTAAAAATGAACTCAGTGTCTTTGGTCAGGAGTTGGGTCATGGGTTTTGCTATTTTTGACAAAATCTTTGATAAATCTTTTGTAAAACCCAGCATGACCCAAGAAAGCTTGTACTCCTTTTATATCTTTTGGTGGCGAAAACTTTGAGATAACATCGAGTTTTGCCTTATCGACCTCAATCCCTCTGTCACTCACTCTATGCCCGAGGACGACACCTTCAGTTACCATGAAATGGCATTTTTTCCAATTCAGTATGAGGTTCGTTTCCTCGCATCGTTGTAGAACTTGTCCAAGGTTGATTAGACAGTTATCGAAAGAATCTCCGTAAACTGAAAAATCATCCATGAACACCTCCATTATGGATTTTGTTAATCCTGTGAAAATGGCGGACATACACCTTTAGAATGTAGTGGGTGCATTACACAACTCGAATGGCATTCTTCTAAAAGCATAGGTTCTAAAGGGGTAGGTGAAGGTAGTTTTCTCTTGGTCTTCCGGGTATATGGGGATTTGGTAGAACCCGGAATAATCGTCTAGATAGCAGAAGTATTTCTGATGAGCTAAGCGTTCTAGGACTTCGTCGAGAAAGGGTAGAGGGTAGTGATCTTTCCGTGTGGATTTGTTTAATTTCCTATAGTCGATGCACATCCTCCACCCCGTCACCGTCCTAGTGGGTACTAACTCATTTTTGTCATTAAGCACGACAGTGGTGCCTCCCTTTTTAGGAACTACTTGGACGGGGCTGACACATTGAGAGTCTGAGATCAGGTAGATTATGCCGGCTTTCAGTAATTTTAGGACTTCAAGGCGAACCACTTCTTTGAGATTAGGGTTCAGCTTCCTCTGATGTTCGCGTGATGGCTTAAATTCTTCGACCATGGGCAGTCTATGCATGCATAAGGCTGGGTTTATGCCTGTCAGGTCAATTATCTTATACTCTATGGCCTTCTTGTGTTTCTTCAGCTCATCAAGAAGCCTTTCTTCCTGATTTTCTGTTAGGGTGGAACTGATGATAACCGGACATAATTTTTCCTCGTCCAAGAAGACATGTTTAAGCCCCGAAGGTAGAGTCTTCATCTCGGGGGCCTTGGGTGGCTCTGTTGCTTCTAAAATGGTGACAGCTTTGAGTTCTTCAAAGGTGGCCGTCGGAGCTTCTTCGACCTTCTCTAAGTGTTGTAGACATTGTTGAACCAATTCATTTGTAGAGAATTTGACTTCTGGGTTGGTTAGAACATTCTCTAACTCGTCCAATGGCTCAGATGTTTCTAATTGCGACATTTGATGTATTGTGTCTAGGAGAAAGACCTCCTCTTGAATGTTTGGGCCTTTCATGCTGTTGAGAACTCACAATTGAATTGCTTCTTTTCCGAGTCTTAGAATGATCGTGCCAGCTTCAACATCAATAAGCGCCCTAGTTGTGGCGAGGAAAGGTCTGCCAAAAATTATCGGGTATCTCAGATCCTCCTTGATGTCCATGATGACAAAGTCGCACGGGACATAGGCATCTTTGCCTATCCTAACTGGAATATCTTCAATAATTCCTAGAGGTGCGGTGATGGTAGAGTCAGCTAACTGAATTGTCATTGTTGTGGGTAGCAAATCAGTGAAACCTAATCATTTGCACATGGAATAGGGCATAATGGATATGCTGGCCCCTAGGTCAGATAATCCCTTTTTGTTTGATGCATTTCCAATGCAACATTGAATTCCGAAGGAACCTGGGTCCTTCTTCTTCTTTGGCATTTTATTGAGGATGATATCAGAGGTGGTTTGGGAAAGTTTGACAGTTTCTTGTTCCTCAGTGATGTACTTCCTTGATAACAGAGTTTTGAGGTATTTAGCCCAAGCCGGTACCTCTGAAAGAGCATCGAGGAGCGGGATGTCGATGTAAAGTTTCTTCATCACTTCCTTAAATTTTTGGAACCGGGTGTCCATTTTTGTTTCTCGTAATCTTCTCGGGTATGGGATCCTAGGTTTATATTGTGGGACCTCTGACTCCTTGGAGGCTCATTCCTTTTCCTTGCTTTTTTCAGTCTCTACAGAATTCTCAGTTGCTAGACTTGGGCTTGCATTTGGAACAAAGACAGATGTATCATCATTATCAAGAGTGATCCTTGTAGCTTCACGAAAGACACGACCTGACCTGGTAGTGATAGCATTCAGTTGCTCTGGTCTATTCTGGTCATGTCTTGGGTTCGACTCTGGTTGGCCAGCAAAAGTGCCTGCTGGGGGTTTCAACTGAGCAGCAATTTGTGCTAATTGAGCCTCTACAGCCTTCTGCTGGGCTTGTTGATTAGCGAGCATAGTTTGTTGCGATTGTAGCATTTTCCTGATCATGGTTATCTCATCAGTGGGCTGAGAAGGGATATTTTTCTGCTGAAAGTGTTGTTGTCCTTGAGGTGGCTGTTGTGGCAGTGGTGCTAACTGAGGCTGCTGCGACTGCTGCAGCTGAGGGGGTAGTTGTGGGTGCAGAGGAGGATGGGTGTATTGGTAGTAAGCGGAGGGATTTCTTTGGTAGTTGGATCTTGGTAGGTTATTTCTAAGGTTCCCTTGATTCTGGTTAAAGTTGCTTTGAAATCCTGGTGGCAGTCTATTAGAAGATCCCCCTTGTGTTTGGTGTTGTGGATAGGCAGTCCCCGCGGGATTTCCATATTGAAACTTGGGGTGATTTCTTGGTTGATTAGGATTATAATAAACTTGTCCCGGAATGGAATGAATAGAATTGACTTGTTCCGGCAATTGCTCTTCAGGCTGTTCCATGATTGGTTCATACTATTGTGGTGGTGGATGCATATCCATCATCACATTGTAAAGCAAACCGCATGAAAGAGTTGGATGATCAGATGCATGACAGGCTTCACAGGTTCCTGTGGCAGCTTTGACCTGTTGGACCTGAGGGTTTTTCTTCTTGTCAAATTCTCCAAGAGAAGTTTCAAGAGCTTGTTGCTTATGAGATATGGTCTTTAAGGCTTCAGCAATAGCCTTCATCTCCATTGATTCCTCGACTTTATAAACTTTAAGGACTCCTTTGCCAGCTGATCGTCCCCAGTTGGACTGATTCTCAGCTCCAAGTGTGACTATTTTCCAGGCATCCTCGTAGTTTTTTCTCATAAAATTTCCTCCAGATGAGGAATCCAGAAATTGATTGATGTCATCACTCACTCCCCTATAGAATGTTTCTATTAATTGGTTTTGGGAGATGTCGTGATGAGGGAACTTTCGCAGAAGCTCTTTGAACCTTTCCCATGCTTCCTCAAGTGATTCTCCGGGAAGTTGGGCGAAGTGGTTAATCTGCCCCCTAATTTCGTAAGTTAGTGAAGGGGGGAAGAACTTCTCTAGGAACTTTTCTTCCACGGGAGCCCATGTGGTGATTATTGGCTCCCTGTCAAGTGAGTTATACCAGCTCAGAGCTCTCCCAGATAGAGTGAAGTGAAACAGATGTAGCATTATTGCGTCGAAAGCAACTCCGGCCTGTGGGACCAGTCGGCATAGTGCCTTGAACCTTTTCAGATGATCCATACAGTCATCTCCAGAACCTCCAGAAAATGAGATACCTTACATGATCTGAATCCATTGGGTCCGGATCTCAAAGTTGGGTATGTTGATGATCGGAGGTCGAACTGGGTGGTTGTCTTTGTAGTTCTTAGGGACAGCAAAATCCCTCAACTGCTTGTTCCTTAGTTCTAACTGGGCAGCTTGGTTTGCTGCCTCATTTTCAGCTCAGATGCGGGAATGTACTTCTGCTCGAATCTCCGCTTGAATCTGAGCACGAGTATCAGCGATGAGTTGTGCTCATTGAGCGGCGATGGCGGAGTTGACCCTCTCCATTACCAGTGCAGCCTGGCGTTGATCTTCAGCCATTTGCCTGGCTCTTTGGGGATTGAGTCTGATGCGGCAGTGGAAGCTTCTCTCTACCTCAGAGCCGTACTCTGGATCAGGGGAGAATCCGAGGTTATGCGATGATTGCATACACATCATCTACCTGAGTAGAGAAAAGAAAACACCTTTTAGATGATGCTAGAAATATAATAAATTCAAGTAGATATGGATTAATGATTAAAAGAAAGTGTAAAACCCTAACCAACTAGCAAGATGGTAAATGAAATTAAAACGTTCTGTTGTCCCCGGCAACGGCGCCAATTTTTGATGGAGCTTCCACTCGTGTGGAATTGCATGCACCACTAAAAATCCTAAAGATAGTAAGTCTTTAGGTTTATCCTTGCTTATACTAGGTTAAAACTCCACCCACGTATGCTAAGATACGTGGAAGTCTTATCATAGTATAGTTAAGGGTCGAATCCACAGGACAACAGTCTTGTTGGCAACAACAAGATGGAAAATGTAAGGATTTCACTTAACTCCTTAATAGTTGATATTTAGTCCAAAGATTTGATTTGGTTGTTTAAAAACTAAATGCAAGTAAAGTAAAAGCAAGAAAGTAAACTTAGGTTGTTAACAATGATAATAAATCACTAGGATGTGATCGGTTTTCACCACCACTACACATGGATCAAAACATGCAATCATAAAAGCATAACCTGCAATAAGAGTTAGATCAGTTAGTATCTTTGTAGACTTAGCTTCCTTTTAGAGAACTAACTACGAGGAGTGTGGGAATGTTGTAACGCCAGCCATCCTTATAGGAATGGTCACTTACTTTACAACATTCCCTCCAAAACGTGTGTTCCTCGACTTATCAAGGTTGTACTTTCATACGTCAACTGATTCCATTTCATAGTATGAAAGTGCAACGATGTAAGTGAGTTTACTTCACTCCTTGGAAAGCACCCCTAGATACCGAAACAGATGCATGATGGATACATGCACCAAGAACCAACACACAATCGAGTTTCAAATCTAATAGTACAAACATAGACAATTCATACTAAAAGATAAAAGATAACACAAGTTGGTGATCAGGAAACAAGCATTCATTAAACGATTGATGTCGAGCTGAGCAGAAAGTATATCTTTATTGCAAACTATGGATTACATTGCATGATATGAAACATGGGTAGCGGGGCTACTCCCCACACCCTAGTGAAAAGAGACTACTCGCTCATGACAAGGACAAAGAAGGAGGTGAGAAGAGAGTGAGAGAACGTCATCAGGAGGGACAAATCCCATATCTATCGCTCAGGAGGGACAAATCCCATATCTATCGCTCACCCCTCAAAATCCCCATGTGTCAAAGCCACCCAATCATCACCTTTATAACAACCCATGTTTCAGGAATGCGTTTGATGATGTCAAAGTGTACCCAAAGACATGTGTTGAGTGTAGTGATTTCAGGTCAAAGAATCACACTCACCACCATCACTGTTAGAACTGACTGTGACTACCACATGCGGTCTTGAGACCGTTTGGCTTTATGCGGTCTTGAGACTGGTTGGCTTCATGCGGTCTTGGGACCGGTTGGCTTCATGCGGTCTTGGGACCGTGTGAGTCCATGCGGTCTTGGGACCGTATGACTCCATGAGGTCTTGGGATCGTATGACTCCATGCGGTCTTGGGACCGCTTGAGTCTTTTGTGATTTTTTTGTGTCTTTTTCTCTAAGTAAAAGGGAGAAAAGTTAGTCTAGCAGTATGTTTGCAATAAAAGAGAATAGTTAGAGATTTTGTCTACTTTATCTGAGAAAGAGTGTGGAAAACTGAAGAATATTACTAAGATAACATCACAAAATTGGAGGTTATCACTCCTATACCTTAGTCAGAGTGAGGCTAAACAAAGTAGTGACACAAAGACCAAACTACAAGTAGAGAGCTCAAAAGCAAGTTCACTAAAACCAGGTATGTCTTGGTTACATACCACAACACCTATCTCTAAGCTATGAAACCCATATCAATCATATGCCATATATTAATTGTCACATGTCGCTTGTCACATATCACATATCACATATTACCAGAGCTACAACCTCGACTATACTCATACAACCTTGATATCAAGATAATAGAGATGTACACTCCCTACACCCATGCATACTCAATGGTATACAACTCTAATCACCTTGTCACAACACTCAGATTGCTATAAGGATACCCAATTTACAATTTCCATCATCGATCCAGGGAAGTAGGTCTACGGATGCAAGGCATTATGCGGTTAGGGTTACACTTAATTAATTAAGTCAATTACTTATATTTTAATTACGCCCAACAAGTTACAAACAAGACATGAAGATGTAAATTGCAACATTCATCAAGTCTATAAGTCCTTAATATATAAAATATGTTCACATAAATCAAACCACTCAAATTAGAGTACCAATATTCATTTAGACCATACTAAGACCCAATTCATCAAGTTAGGGCACTACAAGGCCCACCATTTAAATCAAGGCACATCAAACTTAAACAAGGCATAGTATGGGATATATCTCCTTCCAATATTGAATTTCTAATGAACAAATAGTATCACAAAGAGTATACTATTATCCCATACATAAAAATTATCATAATCATTGTTTAGAAAAAAAAGGTGGATTATGAAAAATGTTACTTTCACTCATTTAATGTGATGGATTGTCAAAAAAGACTATCATATGGTATTGTTTCCAAGAATATTTCATTCAAGTCAATGATCGTCACTTCATGTATTGTTTAGTTTAATTAGTTATCACGGATTGTACACAATCATTAAGGCAATATAACTTCTTGAGACTACTTGTTTATAGTAGAGCATATCTTGTTTTATTTCAAGGGAAAGTGTATCAAATCCCTTCCATTATCTTCTAGATCATTTATTCCAAATATAGAGTTAAGCTTTAAACCATCAAACCCACTATCATTCGAATGATAGTACCCTCACCATTACCATTAAGGCCAAGCCTCAAGGCCTCTTACCTAATTGTATATTCCATATCCAAAGATCATCATATGACGCCAAATTTTATATCACAATTAGTTGATTTAAAAATATTACATAAAGATAAGATAAAAGAGGGATATACATTAATCTTATAAATCTCAATACGTAACATCTTTCCAAATAAGATTTCCCTAAATTATATAAAGTGCATGTATGATATGTAAATTCCCATACAATTATGTATGTACATTATTTATTGGATCTATTTCAAAAATAAAGTTAAACACAATTTATTATTATTAACCTAGATTCATGATTAATTTTAGGTTAGTAAACAACTCCAAATTGTATACCTAACCATTCTTGGCCTTAAAAGGACCAAAACTAAAAATTAGGATACATAAATGCCAAAACACCTTAAATGATAAAACATGGATAAGTTCCTTTACGATTATTAAATATAATTGAAACTTCTCTAATATATTAATAAGACAAAAATCAAACAGTACCTAAAATTTTAGTGGAGATACCTAATGTATTTAAAAGTAATGTTGGTTTAAAGATTAAGGCATGTTTAATGCCTAAAAGACCATTAAGAGTAAAAGACATAATTACTTGTAGGAGAATCATAACCTCAGGAAAATTTTCTCATAGACTTTCCATGAATAAATTTTTTTACCCAAAATTTCAGATTAAATTTGCAATATATGTGAAAGTTATGCCCCGTTCACGTTTTGGGGTGTATAATGACCAAACTAGGGAATGAATGAGCCACCTTTAGAAGAATAATGGATAGATAAAATCCTTATAAAGATTTCATATCATCACACAAATAGTAAGTGGTGATGTTTAATCCATTCATCATCAATATGACATCAGAATGTTTCAAAGAATGTTATCTTTAGGACATGAAAGCATAAATTTCAATTTTCATGCCATAAGGCATTTGGGGAACCTATATTTATCACCAAGGAATTCATGTATAGGATAGTTAGCAGCACCCAGGTTCATTTTCAATTCATATCAGGGCAACACAGCTCATAAAAATCTATCTTTTAGATACATAAAGCAAGATTTAAGCATTTTAGGGAAAAGTTAAGGAGTTTATGTGCACACATAGGAAAAAGACGGTAGTAGTTGTCATATCACTCACCTAGGTTGGTGAAAAAAATGAATAACAGAAGGAACACCTATAGGAGACCTCCTTTCAATGACCAATACCACCATTCAAGTTCCAAGATGACTCCCCCAAGCTAGGTTGAGATTTCTAAGGTAAAAAGGAAGAGAAAAGAAGTGACTTAAAGAGATGAGCATGTTTCCACCATGGAAATCCATGGAATTCGGCCAAAGGAGGAAGAATATGTGAAGTACATGAGTAAAAATAGATTGAGGTAGAGGATATTACGTTTTTGTTGCAAGGGGCAAGGTTGGAAATTCTTGGAAAGACCATGGATAGCTTGATCGTTAACATTCATTGACATTCAAGCACTTGATATAAGCTACCACCCTCCAAGCATGGATACATAGGCCTGGAGCTCCTCCTCTTTGTTTCAACAGATCTATTGACTACCAAACAAGGGTAGAGGGCCATGGTTTTTTTGTTATATGCAAGGGAAATAGTCAAAAGAACAAACAACCCCCTTAACTTCAAAGGATATTAGAGGGAAAACTAGTTCAAGATATAGAGTTCGGATTTGCTGTTACGGTTTCTCTCAGGAGTAGGCTGCTCCTTTTGTGATTCATTTACACGTGTCTCTACCCATTGAATGGTAGGGTCTGGATTTTACTCACTTAACACGTGTCAGCATCTTAAACAAGGTGCAGCCTGTTTCTTAACAAAACCATAACAGCAAATCCTGGGGGCAAGATATAGAGGCAATTGGGCCCAAGGCTTGTGAGGCCCAATGTATAGAAATTCCTTATATACAAAGGGCATGTCGAGGATGTAGACCCCTAAAGCTACCAAATCCCATGGTTGTATCTATGAATCCCTCTCATCTATACACCCACTAGATTAAGATCAAAGCTAGAAATCAATAAAAGGAGACCTTATACAAATATAAGTTCAAAAGCATCCAAAGTTCAACCCAGTAAGCAAAATATGAAAGAATGTATGCTCTTAGGTAACTTATACTCAATGTGAAATTTATATATTAAATTATGGTGAAATTACAAATTATTCCAAAATGTCCATGAAATTACAATATCAAGGCAAACATTGTCCAAATATATTCAGATTAGTGTCATCTCTTCACCTATTGATTTCAAGTCTTACTTAGTAGCTCATGCCTCTTCAAAGGCATTTTTTTAGATTACTTGCGGACTACATTTGTACTTTTTGATCCTAATGTTTGATATGTGACCATAAAGCATATTTTTATGAAGGAAAAAGATGGTTAGATGTTTTTCACATAATTTGCAATCAAGTCTTCAGACTTTGTTAATTTGCAAATTAGTCCACAACTTGCAAAGAAACTTAAAATTAGGGCAACCAAAGTGCAAATTACATCAACAGATATATCATAATCAAATTTTATCACATACTAATCAAGTCAAAGAAATATGACGGTAAATTGAGATTGGAGGAAGATGAGGGCAAATCTAGGTTCATGGTCTCACACTCTGGATAAGTGAGATTAGAGAAATGCATGGCCATGCTCTGTGAGTCAATATATGATAATGATATCATACGTATGTTTCTAGCCTACTTGGACATCAAAGAACTTAGATTGAATGTGTTATGAATAGCATGTTCGTGTAGTAATTCAATCTGGATATCTATGACAAAAAGGATTATACAACATGGTATCATTGGTCATTAACTATTTAGTCTTCTCTAACTAACCCTACTACTTGAGTAGCAATGATGTGTAAATATAAACCACTCATTTCTTATGGAACTTGAAATTGATTTGTGAATCTGCTATAACCTAGTTTTTCCCATGCTTTAATATATTTGTTTGCAAATAATGTAATATGAAGGTCACATTAGAAATATGATTCTCGATGTGTCTTATTTGGAAATTGTAGACTGAAAGGGAAAATACTCCATATGGGATGGATTTCATGTAGTTCACTATTTTCAATAAACCACTAATAGATTTTAGACAAAGAAAGAGAGGAAAATCCAATTATAAAGAAACTATAAATGCAAGTCACATAGATGTTTCAAATATGCAATTATGTGGAATACTCTAGAAAAGAGAGTTTTTGTTCATAAATGAAGGATAATTACTTTATGAATTTTTTAATAATAGAATGATGGGATATTGGACATTTTTCCAAAAATAAATAATATGTTTAGTGCTTTAGATTAATAAAAGAATAATTATGTTGCCATTATTGGAAACATAATGTTTGAGGGAATAATTAGTATTATTTCAAATTTAACCTTTGTATACTTGAAAATAATAAAAGAAAGGAGAGAATTCTAGAAATTGCATGAGATAAAGTCTTTTTTTATTGAAATGTCTAAAAGGGAAAGTCTTGTATATCAAAGACATCTCAATAAATCCCAGAGCCCGTGGTTTATGGAGGCGTCACATACGCATGATGTCATACAATGGATCAGCACACAACTAGAAGCTAATGAGGAACATGGATGCAAGTTTTTAATCACATGTTGGCACATATGGAATGCAAGGAATATGTATGTGTTTAGTAAAACAACCATGGCTACCACGCAACAGACTAGAATGATTAGAGAGAAAATCAGACTCAATAGAGTGGCGTTCATGAGAGAACCCAGGGCCAGAGAAGAAGAGGGGACGGAAGAGCTATGCTGGATTCCCCCTGTGCGTGGAGTCCCTAAACTGAATACTGATGTTGCAGTTAAAAGTGGCAAGGCAAGTTACGCAGTAGTGGTGAGGGATCACTTGGGGAAATGGATGGGAGGAGCTGTGAGAAAGGTTGTCACCTCAGATGTTTTAGAAGCCGAACTTGATAGCATTCTAGCAATGGAGGTATCCCATGAGCACGGCTTTGCTTCTATCCAGGTTGAAACTGACTCGCTGATGGCCAAGACCATGGTCCATCAGCGGAGCGACGAGAACCCTAGGTATGCTAAGCAATTAGGGAGGATCAAAAGATTATTGAAGCATAACTGGACTGTGGAATATGTGCCCAGGGAGATGAATAAAGTAGCAGACAAGTTGGCTAAAATCAGCCTCAAAAATGATCTTGCATACACAATGTATGCGACTCCTCCTAGTGAGGTTCAACAGCTAGTAGGTCTTGAATTATATAATGGTAGTAGTACTACCATGTTTCCTATTGCACATTTAATTAGTGATTGTAAGTTGTTTGATTTGTCTCGCATGAGGAGGGCGGGATGAATAAGATTGCCTCCTGACTTCTTTAAAAAAAACCCAGAGAATTAAATATGAATTGAGAAAGGTAATGGTGAGTTTAAGTGGAATAAATGTGATTCTTTTAAAGAGTATATCAAAGATATAAATATATTGATCTAGAATTAATTATCCAAAATATACCATAAAAGTGTATGCTTTCCTTTATGTCTTTTGGTGTGTCGACTAAGTAATATGGATTTTAAATCAGGAAATATACTAGAGATATAGGGACAAAGAGAAAGGTGAGGAGTAGTCTGGTGGGCAATATGTTTCACTGTCTCCTTAATTAACCAAAAATGTAACAAATGTTAATATGGTAAAAGGAGGAGGAAATTAATTATGTGTTTCCTAAAAGTAATGCCTTGCCAACATTGTACAAACTTAGATACCAAGCCAACTGTTTCACACCCTAGTATTATATATGTACCCCAATGCTCTCATCTTGGATGTACCTTTTTCCACACCATGGATATTCCCTCCCTAAAAGGTTAATGTCTACCTTCATGGCATGATGCCATGATGCCTTCTAATATCATAACCCTTGCGGAGAGCACAGGACATGTTGCTCCATCTGTGCCGCAACAATGATCTACTACCCCCTATGTTCTGCTTCAACCAGAACCATGGTGACATATGCAAGTGGCAACCTTCCTACTGGACCCTGGGATGCGAAAGGATTGTTAGAGTAGGTTGCTCCTACAAGTGTGACACTTAGGTGAGGGTTTCAACTGTATTTACTGTTTTATAGTTTTCTTCAACCTCTTCCATGTAGAACCTCATTCCCCTATGTCCGACCTTCTCTGCCCATGAGCACTGTCCACCTAGGTCCGACGAGGTTGCATGGGCTAGCCTAGACCGCAGCTTGGTTTTCTGGTGACCAACAGTAGGAGTACATCATGCGCCATCACAGTTAGGGTAGGAGCACAGGCCATCACGAGGTAGGGGAGTTTAGAAAAAAATGACCATAATGCCCCCGACCATATACTCAAAGTGAGAGGGTGCAAGAGTCACTTCCCCTTCAAAACCCAGGTAGAGTTTAGATTTATAAAACAAGGCTTATGCTGACGTGTCAACATAGTATTGGCTTAGATAGCATTATCTTGTAAATAATGTAGAAATGATTGGTAACTCGGAATTAGACAAGTTATATATGAAACTTGATCACGAAAATGTGAGGAATGCAAGTAAAATATAATAGAGTCCTAATGCTAATCCTAATTATAAAAGTATTGAAAACATGTAAAGTAGTGATTGAAACATGAAAGCCCTATATTTGTACATTGACATAATAGAACACATTAAATGCTCTTAATACTTGTTATCTAACATTTTTGAATAATATGATATTCTATGATTATTATGACCATAATGATGATAATTATAGTTTCTAGTGTGAATAACTATGGATTAGGGTTAAAGGTTATAAATTTCTACGTTGTTAATTAACATAATTGGATCCAAGTGATCATAGTGAAGGGATGTGTTGAATATGGTGATTAGGGTTGCACATGATGTCTATTGTGAATTAGCAACCTTAATAAAGAATTATGCAATGGGTTTATACCCTTATTCTTCATCCAAACCCAAACATAACCCTAAAACACTAGAATAGTATGTGATGATGATGCTTTTGGATTTACATACATATATTAAAGTTGATTGCTTGATTTTATTGCTTGATTGGATATTATGCTTGAAGTTTATTCTACATGCTAATATGCATGGCTCACCATCGAGGTACTTGGTTATGCATATGACTACCCGCATTAGTTTCTAGTGTTTTCTGAGTGTTTCTTGAGGATTTAACAAAAAAAAATTGGATCTTTTTTTAAATTTGGTTCAATTATGATGCCATTATGTGTATCACATAAATAAAGATTATGTGAAGAAAATGACAGTTCTTATTTGCAAGTATTTGATGGAATATATTTTGTTAGTTTACTTGTGCACTTTTACATGCACCCCACATACATTGTATAACTTATTACACTAATCCATGCTTTTGTTTCAAGGCATTTTAAGTACATGCAAGATAAGATGATATCCATATACGATGGACAAATGAATGTACTTGAAGACATTACAGTTAACTTGTAAGGATGATTAGACAAATACTTCTTCTCATTTAGTTCTCATATGTACAATTTTGATGATGGGAAGTTATGTAAGCTCTAGAAGAACATCTTGTAAATGATATATTTGAATTAATGGAAATTATTTGCTATTATTTATTGTTTATTAAAATCTAGATCCTTGGGTAAAATTTTAGGTAATGGCTCTCATCTTTTTTGTCATTTCTTAATTGGGGTTGTTGAAAAGTGAGGTCATTACATTTGGTATCAGAGCCCCAGAATTTTCAAATAATATTTTATAGATGATAATATCAAGTAATTTGTAGAAATATTAGGGATTTTTCTAAAGATGATGGTGTCTAAAAGGGACCATGACCCGGGGGCTGGTATAAGTTTCATATGCACTACTAGTTGGCTTATGAGGACTCTTGGGCATGTGCATCCTGTCTGGTCAAAGTTGGATGATTTTGCTTGAAGTATAATACCTTTAGGTTTTTCTTCTCATCTTAATTTATCCACTTCTCATTCTCTTGCTTGATAAAATCCTAAAAGGAATTTTCTCTCCTCGTCTAGAGTTAGGGTTTTTGAGAAGAAGTAGGATTACAACATCCACCGCCAATTATTGTACATGTAATGTGGAAATAGTAATGTACATGTAATGTGAAAATTATAATGTATATGCAATGTGGTAATAATAATATACATGTAATGTGGAAATCATGATAAGGAAAATAAAAAAGTTCTATGAGTTTTTTCTTGAGAGGGTAACCCTAGTTGGATCTTGGGTTGGTTTGGGACAACCTTAGTGGATCAAGGAACATAGAAACCCTAAGAGGTAGGGTATAATCTAACCCAAACCATAATTATGGGGATGAGAGTAGTGTGGTGACATAGAACACTACCCATATGAACCTTGAACAGGAATAAGAAAAATATAAGTAAATCAGTTAGGTGACTCAATCTTCCATGCATATGTACATGTAGAATAAGGAATTAATGAGAAAAGTTTTAAGAAATGTAAGAAACCTATGAATAATGCATTTTATGGATGTAACCTGCTCAAACCCTATATCAATTTTTGGTTAGATAAAGAGTGGGCATGGGGTGAATGGAGTCATCACATGGGGATGACTGATTTCCACTATAGGGACCAAACCTTTAGAGATGGTTCCCCATAAAGAGGCTCCCCTCAGAGAGGGCACATCATTGAGAAAAGAGGATAAGAGTGGCAAGGTTAAAGGAAGAAATGCTTATTGAGGTTTCATTAAAAAAGGATGATGATATGAAAGCATTAGTTCAACTTTTAGGTCTAGTGTCCCGTCCTGGGGTGGGTCAACCCAAGAGTGGGAAAGGGCCTATGGGGGAGGAAAACCCTAGACCTATAGGGTCGGATTGCGGCTAGAGAGCCTAACGTCCTCCTATGAGCTAAGTGGGCACCCTAGGTCACGACCTTCCCTATAAAGTAAAGTTGACTACATAAATTTAAAGATTGAGGTAACCTTAATTATCACCCAAAGGGTAGAGAATTAAGGAGATAAAATATGAAAGAACATATATTGAGTATGAATATTTGAACCCAAGTATGCCATCTCTGAGGAACATGAGGAAAAGTCACTGTGGAAGTGGCTGATAGTATGAGACCAAGCCCAAAAAAGAAAGTCGCCATGATCTCAATGAGGGGACATAAAGTGAATAATTATCATCATAATAGATGGATGAAATCCAATTTAAATATTTATATATGAAAATAATGTGCCCTTGATAAACCCTTGGGAAGGGTATAGCCCTAAGCCAATCCTAAGGTCAAGTAGGGCGTATTAAAGGTACATGGGACCGATGGGATTAGAATTTAATTGTTCCCTAAATGCACACGATAATCTAGATGGGAGGTAACAACTATATTTTCCTGAGGCCATGGCTCAGAAGATTGGCCACCTTCATGATGTTCATGTGGCCCAAGGGGTAAATGTGAGAGGCACTCCCTAGATGCATAAGGATGAGATCACTCCAAAAGTACATGTACCCCTAAAGAACTCAAGGAAGTGGTTAAGGATCATAATACATGAGGTGTAAATGTAAAAAAATAAAAGAAGTAATGTAACAAAAAAAGGAGTTGTGTACAAACTTAAGAGTGAGAAAGATACTCGACTTCATGAAATATAAGAAAGATGTAGAAAAGTATGGTCTAGAATCATGTTGAGAATGATTGAACTTATGATACCAAATTTTGAGATAGTTTGGATACACCATCTCTGTTCTTGGAATGGGATGAACTTCATATTTGGGTTGCAGTCAAGTGCTTATTCCATCCTATTATGAGGGAGAGAGATTGTCTAGACATATGCTATGCTTAAAATGGGCATATGGAAATGAATACCTTAACTTAAACTTAATGACATGATCTAGGGTTTGTGTTTTTACCTCACCCTTATGAGGGAAATATACAAATAAAAGGTGAAAAGATTATCACCAAGTAAAATTGAAATCATAAAATGAAAATGAAATCATTAAGAGATGATGTCGCGTAAATACTAGGGATGTGTATATACTTTGAATTGAATTAGGTACCAATATTAGTAATAATATGTGGAATTTTTGTGTAAAAGTTGTTTAAGATATTAAAGAAAGGTTGCTAACCCTAAGGTTTGAGATTAAGATGAGTTACTTTTCAACCAACCTTACTAGGTTTAAATTTTGGGGACAAAATTCCTTTAAAGGAGGGGTGAATGTTATATCCCCAATTTTAGTAAAATTGAATTACATAAAGATAAAGCATGACTTGATAAAAATAATTTCCCCAAGGATAATAGTGAAATAATCATGTTATCCACTGTGTAGCATGAGTGCAACCCATGGCCCAAGTGAGTTCCATGAGACTATTTGCTTTGCAAATAGGTCCTTGTGGCACAAATTAAAGAAATAGAAGGAATTTATGCATAAAAAAGTTAATGGCATTATGAGATGTTAGCTAAAATATATGTGAGGAAGTTTTCTCATACCATATGCCTGGATGACTAGTCAAATTTTGAGGTCAAAATTCCTATAAAAGGGAAAGGATGTTATAACATGGTTTTTCCCATGCTTTAATATATTTGTTTGTGAATAATGTAATATGGAGGACACATTAGAAAGATGGTTCTCTATGTGCCATGTATTGAAAGTGAAAATATTCCATATGGTATGGACTTGGTGTAGTTCACTATTTTGAATAAACCATTCGTATATTTTAGACAAAGAAAGAAGGAAAATCCAATTACAAAGAAATTACTAAAGGTAATTCATAATGGATATTTTAAATATGCAATTATGTGAAATACTCTAGGAAAGAGAGTTTTTTTGCATAAATGAAGGATAATTACATTATGAATTTTTTAATAATAGAATTATGGAATATTAGACAATTTTCCAAAAGAAAATAAGATGGTTGGTGTTTTAGATAATTAAAAGAATAATTATCTAGCCATTATTGGCAACACAATCTTTGAGGCAACGATTAGTATTATTTCAGATTTAACCTTTGTCTACTTAAAAATAATAAAATAAAGGAGAGAATTCTAGAAATTGGGAGAAGGATATGTCATGATATAATGACATTGTTTTAATGAAATGTCTAAAAGGGAATGTCTTGTATATCAAAGACACCTCAAAGAATCCCAGAGGACAAAAATACAAATTGAGAAAGGTAATGGTGAGTTTCCATGGAATAAATATGATTGTTTTAAAGAGTATATCAAAGAGATAAATAGATGAATAATTTATAATTCATTATTCAAAATATACCATAAAATGTATGCTTTCCTTTATGGCTTTTGGTGTGTCAACCAAGAATATGGATTTTTTTAATCAGGAAATATACTAAAGATAGAGGGGGAGAGAGAGAAAGGTAAGGAGTTGTTTGGTGGGAAACAAGTTTCACTCTCTCCTTAACTTACCAAAAATGTAACAAATGTTAATATGGTAAAGGAAAAGAATTAGGAAAGTAATTAAGTGTTTCCTATAAGTGATGCCTTACCAACATTGTACAAACTTGGATATCAAGCCAACTGCTCCACACCCTAGTACTATATATGTACCCACAAATGCTCTCATCTTGGGTGTACCTTTTTTCATGTAATGTCTATGCCCTCCCTAGAAGGTTAGTGTTTCCGTTCATGGCATGATGCCATAATGTCTTCTGATATCATAACCCTTGAGGAGAGTAGAGGACATGCTGCTCCATCTGTACTGCAACAACGATCTACTAAACCCATACATTCTACCTCAACTAAAACCATATAGAGAGATGCAAGTGATGACCTTCTTATAGGACCCTGGGATGCAGAAGGATTTTTAGAGCAGGTTGTTCCTACAAGTGCAGCGCCTAGGTGAGGGTTTCGTCCATCTTTACTATTTTATAGTTTGTTGCAATCTCTACCATGTTGAACCTCATTCCCATGTGTCTGGCCTTTTCCAGCCATAAGCAGTGTCTGTCCACGTCTGACAAGGTCGCACGAGCTATCCCAGACTGCCTCTTGGCCATCTGGAGGCCGACAACATGAGTACATCATGTGTCATTGCGGTTAGGGGGAGCCTAGGCTGTCACAAGGTAGGGGGGTTCAGAATTAAATGACCCTAATACCCCCTACTATATATTCAAAGTAAGAGGGTGCATATGTGATTTCCCCCTCAAAACATAGGTGGAGTCGGGATTTATAAAACAAGGCTTATGATGACGTGCCAAGATAGCATTATCTTAGATAACATTATCTTGTAAATAATGTAGAAAATGGTTAGTAACTCAGAATAAGACAAGTTATATATGAAACTTGATCATAAAAATGAGAATAATGCAAATAAAATATGTTGGAGATGTATTTAAAATACTAATTCTAAAAGTAGTGAAAATATTTTTTAAAGAGGGGATTAAAACATAAACGCCCTAGATTTGTACATTGGCATAATAGAATACACTAAATGCTCTTAATTCTTGTTGTTATCTTACATTGTTGAATAAGATGATAATCTATGATGATCATGACCAAAATGGTGATAATTAGAGTTGATAATGTAATTAATCATGGATTAGGGTTAAAGGTTATAACTTTCTATGTAATTCATGAACATAATTGGATCTAAGTGATCATACTGAAGAGATATGTTGAATATGGTGATTAGGGTTGCACATGATGTCTAATGTGAATTAATAACCTTAATAAAGAATTATAAGATGGAATAGGTTTTATACCCTTATTCTTCATTGAAATCCATCCATGATCTTAAAATCCTAGAATGGACTGAGTGGGGTTTAATCAGTTTAACATGATGACAATGCTTTAGGATTTACATATGTGCATATTAATGTTGATTGCTTGATTTGCTTGCTTGATTGGATAATATGCATGAAGTAAATTTTGCATGATAATATACATGGATCACCATCAAGGTTTGTGGTTACACCTATGACTACCCACACTAGTTTGCCTATGTTTTCTGAGTGTTTCTCGAGGAATGAACACCTAAACTGTTAGATCTTTATTTACATTTTGTTCAATTATAATGCCACTATGAGTATCAGATAAATAAGATTTTGTGTAGAAAATTACAGTTATTATTTGCAAGTATTTGATGGAATATATGTTGTTAGTTTACTTGCACACTTTTGCATGCACCCCACGTACACAGTATAGCTTGTTATACTGATTTGTGCTTTTGTTTCATGGCATTTTAAGTACATTCTAGATAAGATGATATCAAGATACGATGGATAGATGAATGTATTTGAAGACATCAAAGTTAACTTGTAAGGAGGATTAGATAGATATTTCTTCTCATATAGTTCTCATATGTACAATTCTGATGATGGGAAGTAATGTAACTTTTAGAGGAACATCTTGTAAATGATATATTTGAATAAATGGAAATTATTTGCTATTATTTAGTGTTTATTAAAATATGAATCCTTGGGTAAAATTGTAGGTAACAACTCTCATCTTTTTGTCCTTCCTTAATTGGGGTTGCTAAAAAGTGAGATCGTTACAGAATTTGTTGCCAATATATTATGGTGACTAAAGGGTCACGACATAGAAATAGATTGAAGAAAGTGTGATTTGAACTCAACTGTAGTTGTTACAAACAGAAGGGCCTGAAAGTAAGTTTTGAGGACTTGGAATGAAATATGGATCTGGACATTGGAAATTTGTTTCCATAAGTCTGGGACTCATTCCTCATAGAAGAGGGAAGTCATACACACCGGGTTTGGAGGAACATTGCATTCTACAAACCCACTGAGTGATGAAATCTCTCATTCCATGAGGTAGTCCATAGCCTGGACAAATAGGATTTGAGAGCCTCTAACCTCTCCACTTCTTTGTATTGATGATATGAGGGAGGTTGTCTTGGCAGACAATCATGTCTTGTCACTGTTGCCTCTAGAGTTTGGGAAACCCTAAGATCAACCTAGAGAGAAAGAAAAAGAGGAGAAGAATCCTTGGGTTGTCTTTGAGTGTTTGATTGGATACCATGGATATGAGTTAACACATTGAATTTGTTTTAGAAGAGAATCTTCAAAACCATCACATAAATTGATAAGGTCTCTAGACAAAATGACGTATTCCACAAATAGTTCCATCTATAGAACAATATGTTTTCCAAAAGATTTTTAGATTTGGTGTCAATAGAGTTAACTCTATGACCTTGGGATCTGCACCAATTGCTGGTGGAATAAGAAAATATGCACTAACAGTCAACCACGAATTCCAACAATCCATTACAGACAAATCAATTTTTTTACACATCTCAAGATGATTTTTAGAGTGCCATAGACATTGGAAACAAATCATGATTTTTGGTTCAATGAGATTATAAATAGACATAGATTGGAGGATAAAAAACTACACCAAGCATTTCAAGTTGGGTCATTGGAGCATCTTCTATGATAAGGTATAAATTTGTAAACCCTAGTCTAGTTTTGTTGCATTAGATGGATCATGTTCGTAGGATTCTCAAGAAAATTTTATTCCACAACATTTTCTGACCCCAATAACCCAAAAGTGGTATTAGACTATGTCTAATGCTCTTCACTAGTTTTTTTCAATATGAATCAAGTTTTGTCATTGGACAATGGAAGCACAAATATTTCATAAAATGATATTTATTGATATATGGATTCGATTAATGGGAATGTCATGGTTAATATCACCACCATATTATGATATATATATATATATATATATATGTGTGTGTGTGCGCGCGTGTGCGTGTGTGTGATATATGTATATATTTGTATATATATATATATATATATATATATATATATATATATATATATATATATATATATATATAATACCCAAAGTGACACCTAAAATGGTTTTTTTCTAGTGTGTTATGAATGATTACGCAAAAATCCTAATTGTTATTGCTTTTACAACATGTGTTTGATTGTCTGCAATTCTATATACGACTTGCATGTCATACCTTATCTATTGATTCCATATGTATGGCTTCACACCCTATTACCTTTTAATGTAACTTGATATTTCTCTTACATATCATGTAATATTTTTTGATGGTATAGGATATGTGATATATGTATTGGTGGTCATGGAGAAGGATGAGTGCTGAACAATAATAAACAATGACGGATCATCTCTATTGGCTGCTCATGATTGAAAGATCCATACCTTATGGATTGTTGTCTTTTGCAAATGTGATGTAGGAAACCCTAAATGACCTCAAAATCCCATTATCTTCGAAATATTTTGCTAGGATCCCATAATCATCACATTTTTATATTTAGCGCTTGTGGTGTTTGTTTATATATCTGATATATGATATATACATATGCGGTGATTGGATACTATATGTGTTATCCCAATTACCTCATTATATATTAAGCTAAAGATGATTTCCAACATGCAATAAACATAAAGGCATTGATCAATTTATGTAGGATCTACAAGGTGAGGTGCATTTCCCATCTTAGTGAGGTGTGAGTTAAATGTGTGAGTCTGCCAAAGCAGGGTACACAATTTTACCGATATCGATGATTGGATTCTACTTAATAAGGTAATCATAATAGTATTAAGAGCATGGAGGAATGCAAATTGGTGTTCTATATTATGGGATATTGTTATTTTGCATACATTAAGGGCTTCATGTGATATATTGAAAAAAAATTCCTACCTAAATAATTGAGTTGTGAGCAGCCAGAAATGTTGACTCATGATTAATGAAATATGGATGCCCACTAGAAACTTATTTGCTCTAACTTTCTAGATTAATAATGAGTGCTACTAACTTAAAGAAAATAGTGGGAGTATATGTTCAATTAAGACCTAACTGAATGTAAATATGTTTTGAAATTGAAATTTTAATCCCTACTTATTTTTATTTGTAGATCACATGCACTACTACAAAAAATGATTTTTACCATGAATAAAATAGAACAGTTCTATTGGTTGTGTTGTAGTTAGCATATTTATAATAAAAAGTCGATTTGTGTGTTGTTTATTGTATATATTATACAACATAAGCTATATATAGCGGGCCAAACACATTGTAGTACACATGATACTATATGTGTTAAACTATTATAATAGACTATAATATTATAACATACTCAAAGCCATTGTAAAAGACCATAATTACACAACATGTTCTAATACATTATAATAGTCATGTATGCTAACCTGCTGTAATAGACCATAATTACACAACATACTCTAACCCATTGTAATATACCATAATCATACATCATGCTTTCACATGTTGTAATAGTTACCTTTTGTAATAGACCACATTCACACAACAGGTGTATACATGACTCACTGTATATGTACAACAAAGAATGCATGTGATCCATAAAAAGAAATTGGTTCAGTGGTTTGAGTTGTGCTTTACTTTCATGTGTTCTCAAGTTTGAAACATGTGTCAAGATGTATTTTCCTTTTTTCTCAACATATTGTGTAAAACACCCCTACTACAATGGGTGTGTTCAGTGAACTACAACATGCATTACCTATTGTTTGGAATTCACATATATTACAACATATAAAACACATTTTGTACAAAGAACCCCCTATAAAACCACACAATCTAATACAACGATTGACACATGTTGTAAAATGCAAAAAATTAATTGTTGTAAAAAGTGTTTTCTATAGTAGTGATGGTAAATAATAATAACCTTTTTCTATTATCGGTCCTTGGGAAGGACAAGCTCAACATGATGTTTTTTTGGATTTGTTTCAAAATTTGAGGACTTCTCTCAAGAATGAGTGTAGGCTTGATGTACTAAATCATGATTACCTAAAGAGCACACTCCTAATGCACCAAAGGTTGAAAGGGATGCATACGATGTTGGTTATATATGCCTAGAGAGCCAATCATGTGATGATTGTAATGGTAAATCATGTAAAAACTATTTGATTATTAGTAAAAGGAAAGCTTCCAATTTTTCTATTTAATTCAATTATGAGATAATGATGTAACATGATAATGTCTAGAGAATAATATTACTCAATGATGTATGTCTTCAAGTACGTGACTTGGAAGAAATGAGATCGTACAAATGTTAAGAGTACATAGTTACATTCTCATTATGTCCCTGATCAACTGTTATTGTGGAAGGTTGATAGACAACAATAACACATAAGATGAGAGTGTGTGTTGGTTGATGACATAATCTCATTTAGTCATGATATGGCAATATCAAACCAAGCACATAGATACATGTTAGAGAATAGTGTATCGGACATATCCACTATGAGACTAACACATTGAAGTTGTCTTCATGGAAGTCATAGTCAGGTCTCACAGTGATGGTGGTGGTTGTGGTTCTTTGACTTGAAATCATTCCACTCATCATATGTCATTGGGTACTCTTTGACATCATCAAATGTAGTCCTAAAACATGGGTTGTTAAAAAGATGATGGTTGGGTGTCTTTGACACATGGGGATAGACTATGAATGATGGATATGGGATTTGTCCCTCCTACTGGAGTGTGATGTTGTAACGACCCTGCCTCCCAGTAACCCCCAATTAAGGGAGACCAAGAGGTCAGATCCGTTATCCCAATTTCCGGATCAAAGGTTCAACAAATAATTGATAATAATTATCAAATTCTACTAAACTAAACTGAAAGGATCTTTGCATACCTTTTTTTCTTCAAACTGAGGGTAACTACTTCTATCCATAACTGGAGTCTATTCTAACTAATCCTCCTTTGTACTTTAATCCTCATTTAAATTCCACATATGCCACTTTACTGTTTGTTCTTTTCACTTGTACCTAAAACGCCGACAAACAAAACGTCGGTCAGCATAAAGCTGGTATGTGGGGGAAACAATAATCGTGCAACTATGATAAGATCGAGATGATTACAAATTGCAATCAGGATTTGTGTTTTTCCTAAACAACAGAGTTGTAAGATGTAAGAGTTCCAAGCAAGAGACAGTTGTCAATTCTACAATAGAGACCTAGTATATTGATGCGTCGAGTGCAACAATGGAGGCTGTATCAACATGGGGTTGTTCCAAGCATCATCGACGCATTTGAGCTATATTGTGACAACAATGGAGCTATTGCACAAGCTAAGTAACCCAGATTGCATCAGTGCTCAAAGCATATACAAAGACAGTTCCATGTCATATGAGAGATCGTGCAGCGTGGAGTTGTGAAGGTTTGCAAAGTTCCAACTGAGAGCAATGTTGTTGATCCCTTGACAAAGCACTTTCACAGCAGAAGCATGATGGTCATGTTAGGTCACTCAGAATAAGAATTGTGGGTGATTGGCTCTAAGTGCAAGTGGGAGTCTATTGGTTATGTATTCTTAGAGAGACAATCATATGATGATTGTAATGGCATATCATGTAAAACAATTTGATTATTAATAAAAGGCAAGCTTCTAATGTATTCTGTTTAATTCAGTTATGAGATAATGATGTAACATGATAAATGTCTAGAGAAAAATATTAATCAATGTTGTATGTCTTTAAGTATGTGACTTGGAAGAAATGAGATCATACGAATGTTAAAAGTACATATTTACATTCTCATTATGTCCCTGATTGGCTGATATTATGAAAGGTTGATAGACAACAATAACACATAAGATCAGAGTGTGAGTTGGTTGATGACAGAATCTCATTTAGTCATGATATGGTGATATGAAACCAAGCACACAAATACAAGTTAGAGAACTGTGTATCAGACAGACCAATCGTGAGACTGACACATGGAAGCCATCTTCATGGAAGTCATAGTCAGGTCTCACAATGATGGTGGTGGTGGTGGTTCTTTGACTTGAAATTTTTGCACTCATCACATGTTGTTGGGTATGCTTTGACATCATCAAATGCAATCCTGAAACATGGCTTGTTATAAAGGTGATGATTGGGTGGTTTTGACACATGGGGATAGACTGTGAATGATAGATATGGGATTTGTCCCTCCTATTGGAGTGTGATGTCCTAGGCCTCTTGATTAGCGAGATTGAGAAAACCATGGCCATGCATTGGTGAGTCAATATGTGATATTGAGCTTTCACATATCTGAGATAGTCTGCTCTTGGTTCAAGAAACAAGATTGAATAATAATGAGGGTAATTGTTCCATGCCTCTAGTTCAATATGGACATCAGTGACAAAGGAACTATACAAACACTACAACACCATACATAGATTGTAGGTTGAAGTTGTTCTCTAACTTTCCATTTACTTGGGTAGCATTGATGTGCGACTAGGCACTGCTCATTTCTTGTGATGTCATAAGTGTTATGGACATTCACTACCAACGTAATATGGGACCTATAGGGTCACGCACATAGGTATTGACCTAGAACATGAGTTCAGATCTCGAATGACAATTGAATTAAGTACGAAAATGTTTAGGTATTTGATTCACACAACATATAGGCTGACAACACTGCCAAACGCCCATATCAAGTGTTGAGACGGTCGTCTAGAAGTGCCAAATGTTCGTCTCAAGTGTTGATACGGGCTACTACGTGGCAATCCTATTATGAGTTGAATTTATCTAAGGAATGAACCGACCCAACCAAATTGGATCGACTCGGGTCACCAGACGACCGTATGGGTGAACCGAGATAGCCGTCTCACATGGGTGAGATGGTCTAGTTTGGTTGGGGAAGGTTCTGGATGTTTTCCTATTCATTGCACTTGAGAAATACTTATTTCACAAGGAAATGAATGTTGAACATTGATGGGAATTGATTTGCCAAATTTGTGTACACCTAAAAACTACAAAATGACCTTCTCATGGTGTGAGACGACTGTTTGATTTTCCAAATGGCCATTTCAGACACCACATGTTGCAAAGTTTCCAGAATTGTTGCAAATTTTTGAGATCTTCCGGTCCTTTCCACTCCTACACATTAATCATGTATAGGATAGAAACTGCAAACCTTAACCCTGGTCTCTACTATATATATAGGGGTATTGGGGGCTTCCCAGAATGCAACACAGATAATTGAGAACCAGTTGCTCTGAAAAACATTGTCTTCTCTGGTTGTGGTAACCACGAGAGCCCGTGTAAGTCCTACCCGACTAGGGAGGGATAACCAAAGGGAGAGAAACAACGAGTTCATTGTTGTGGGAGAGCAGGCTGGTGACTAGAACACCAGCGGGAGGGACAACTCCTTCTTGTCCAGTCCAGTAGGATGACAAGAGTTCTAGGCGGTCTGTGTGGACTTCTCTAGAGGTGGGAGGTCGTTGTCTTCCGCTAAGTAGGACATCATCAACCAACAATCTATAATGAGAGGAGCTACTATAGAAGATGATGAGTGAGTCTGGTATCCTAAGAGGATCAGTCAGACGAGTCCCAGTACAATCGGGATTTAGAGTTGCACATCTGCAATGATGAGGATTATCACTAGACTTGCTCCAGGACCAGGTATATCCTCATAAACCATCCTTCATGTCTTATAGTAATTGATGTGATCCATTAGATGTGGGAATATGGTAGATAAAAATTTTGTTTCCACTACCTATATCTTATCCATATTTCCCTACATACAAGATGTATTCTGATAACTCCAATGATTTGACTTGCTTCTTACTTGCATCCATGGTGACTAAGCTATAGAGGCATAACAAGAACATGGAGGCCTTTGGAACTATTGAGAATCTCAAAGGATTGTTTAGAGGCCAATCTAGAGAAGAGAGATATGTCGTATCAAATATGTTATTTTAGAGAAAGCGAGTAGAGGGAGATCTATTTGGTCCTCACATGCTCAAGATGATTGGGTATGTGGAGAGCCTAGAGTGAATGGTTTCCCAATGGACAAGAGTTGGCCACCAATTTGATTCTTTAATTGTTTCCTAAATCTTACAACTAATTTGTTATGAACTTCACTAGAATGAAATGGTTAAGTTGCTTCTAGGACTACTTATCATGTTGCAAACTATTTAAATAAACATGAAGAAGGTTAAGACTAAATCTATGTGTCAAGAAGGTGGTGAGTTGGCCATAGATGATGAGCCAACAACCTATCTAGAAGCTACTAAGGGACCAGAGTCTGAAAAATGGCTTGAAGCCATGAGATCTGAGATGGAATCCATGTACACCAACAAGGTATGGACCTTGGTGGATCCACCTGAAGGGGTAAAACCCATAGGGTGCAAATGGGTCTTCAAGAAGAACACTGACAGGGATGGTAAAGTAAAAAACCTATAAGTACATATTGGTTGCAAAGGGTCTTAGACAAGGTCAAGGTGTTGACAATGATGAAAATATTTCTCCAGTTGCCATGGTTAAGTCCATCAACATCATGCTTGCCATTGCAACTTATCATGACTATGATATTTGGTAGATAAATGTTAAAATTGCATTCCTTAACGAGAGTCTTCAGGTGTGTACATGACACAACCTGAGGGTTTTATAAATCCAAAGGATGCAAATAAAGTGTCCAAGGTACAAAGTCAATCTATGGATTGAAGCAAGCATCTCAGAGCTAGAATCTTCAATTTGATGAAACAGACAAAAAGTTTAGCTTTAGTCAAAATGAATATGAACCTTGTGTGTACAAGAAGGTTAGTGGGAGCACAAATGTATTCCCCATATTGTATGTAGATGACATACTATTGATGGGGAATGACATCCCTACTTTACAGAAGGTAAAGATCTGGCTTGGAAATACATTCTCTATGAAGGAATTAGGTGAAGCATCTTACATCTTGGGAATCAAGATACATACATATAGATCTAGAAGGCTTCTTGGATTAAGTCAGAGCACATAAATTGACAAAGTGTTAAGAGGTTCAACATGGAGGACTAAATGAGAGGAAACCTGCCCATGTCTTATGGAGTTGCCATCTCTAGAGCTCAATGCTCCAATTCTTGTGAAGAAAGGGAACATGTGAGTAGGACTCCATATGCATCTGCAATTGGATCTATCATGTATGCAATGTTATCAGTTAGATACTAATCAGATCCAGGTGATGCTCACTGGACAACCTTGATGAACATCCTTAAGTACTTGAAAAGAACTAAGGACGAGTTCCTTGTCTACAGTGGAGAGGAAGAGTTGGTGGTAGAAGGTTAGACTGATGGAAGCTTCCGAACTGACAAAGATGATTATTGATAGCAATAAGGATTTATGTTTTGCCTCAACAACAGAGTTGTGAGCTAGAAGAGTTCCAAGTAAGATATAGTTATGGATTCTACAATAGAGGCCGAGTATATTGTTGCATCCAATACAGCAAAGGAGGTTGTTTGGATCAAGAAGTTCATTTATGAACTTGGGGTAGTTCCAAGCACCAGTGATGCAATTGAGCTATATTGTGACAATAATGGAGCTATTGCACAATCTAAGGAACCCAGATTGTATCATTGTTTGAAGCATATACAAAGGTGGTTCCATCTCATACGAGAGATCATACATCAAGGAGATGTGAAGATTTGTATATTACTAATTGAAAGCAATGTAGTTGACCCCTTGATAAAAGCACTTTTGTAGCAGAAGCATGATGGTCATGTTAGATCACTTGGGATCAAATTCATGGGTGAGTGGCTCTAAGAGCAAGTGGGATTCTATTGGTATGTATGCCCTCAGAACAAATCACATAATGATTGCATTGGCATTTTTGTAAATGATTTGATTAATAAAGGCAATCTTCTAATTTATTTTATTGTATTTAGTCATGAGATAATGATGTAACATAATAAATGTATAGAGAATGATAATACTCAATGATGTATGTCTTCGGGTTGATGACATAAACAATGAGATCATACAGATCTCAAGAGTATACATTCTTGTTATGTCCCTAGTCGGTTGTTATTGTGGAAGGTTAATTGACAACAATAACATACAAGACTAGATTGTGTGTTGGTTGATCACAAAATCTCATCAGTTATGATATGTGATATTATAACATACTCATCCTAGTGTCTCGCTATATAGATTCTATATGCATTGGTGGACCTCACAATCATCAAAACCCGACCTTAATATGCAATAGGGGTTTAATAATGATGAAGATCAAATGATCGTATCATATTGATTGGAATGATGTGACTAAATACTCATTCATATACTTGAGTGTCAATTCAACCTCTCATTACATGTCTAGACCACAAAACTTTTATGTGATGATCATATGGATACTCATGAGTAATATGATATATATGGAAATATTTGGAGGTGTTTTGATAAGAAGAACTAGTTTATAAAATCATGGTGATGAGCTTTCAGAGTAATTAATTTAATGGGACAACCCAACATGTTGTAATCATGTTATTGTGAAGAGCTATTCTTATTCGTGATGGATTTATGACACAATGTATTGTGACTTGTATCTATGTAATGGAGTCTATGTATAGTAAAATCTACGGGATAAGGAATACCATAATATTTATAATGATCTTTCCTTGAGTCACATGCACGTACAGGGACAAGAGTTCAAGTATAAGATTTGAATCGAAATAACGTGAATTAGATAATGACCAAAAAAGGATAGCATATTTGTGATCATATGACTTTCATTTTATTACATATCCCAATGATACCGGATTAACTCGAGTTGTTTCCAAGTAGGACTTTGTTACACATATGTAAAGTAGGAAGGATCACAATGAATGTCCCAATCATACAGGAGACGCAACTGCAGATGCACCAAAACTTGCATAAACCTAAGCTAGATTAGATTCCTAGGATATATACAAATACAAGTTATCGCTATCCTGGGGCAGGCGGAAGCATTGTCACAAGATCTAACACCCTAGGTCACCACCATGAAGATGACGAGAAGAGCCACCCAGAAGCAAAGGGGTCAGGGTGTTCCTCAGCCAGCGATGATGGCTAGAACGACTCATCCCTTCACCTCACTGAACCCAAACGCGCGTTGAACACAGATTAAAGGAGGCCGGCGAAGAGGGTCCACGTTGACCTGCAACCAGCTATCCTACTTGGTATCGATGCCATCATAGAAGAGTCACACACGTGTGGTCATTTTGGACTCGTCGAAGAAATCAGGCATGGCCTTCATGTGCTAGTGCTCGCCCAGGGAATCGATGTATCCTCCTGTTTGTAGACTTCTGTTTGTGAGGAGAAGGATCATGAAGGCAGAAATGGCAGCCGACGTTGAGACGTTGTCCTGCTACAGCACCAAGGCTCTACAGAAAACCAAAAGCCCCTTCTCCATCGGAACCCATACAGGAGGGCGGCCACCTATAGGTGTCTGGATTGAGCGCTCGACTCCATCGTAGGCGGTGGCGCGGAGGACAAGCTCACTGGAGGAGCTTGGGAGGGACAACGCCCTGGCTGCCAGACAGGGAATAGAGGGGTATATAGACGCGTGAGGGGAGGTGTGCATCACGCGACTGGGAGGTAGCGCCGAAACCTGGCTTGTGGCCAGGCATCTTTGTGAGCGGAGGCGCAGGGTCCGTGCTCAGCCGAAACGCGGACGACCGCGTTGGGGAAGAACTAAGAAGCCCCTTGCCGGGTATCCGAACTGTTGCTGGGTGGATTCTTCACTGGATCCGCGAGATTAGAAGAAGAGGGGTGAGTCTGTGGAAACCTGCTAACCGATAGATCCAATCTGGACGCCGGACGGTCACTCCTTGTAAATTGCGGTAATCGGTCTATCTAGCTTCTGATTGGCTGTTTTCAGTCAAATCTTCAATAAATCATAGAAATAAATTTGCAACTCGGATGCGGTCAAACCTCATACAGTTTTTGATCAACTTTTCAAGATCTAGCCGATGGGCTTGGTCACAAAACATGATTTGACTTTATTTTTTAAGAAGTTTTAAAGTTAGCGTAATTAGAGTTTAGAAACTTGATTAAGAAACTTTGGGTTGTAATCACAGGCAAATCAAAGACTTGTGATCATGATTCTAAGATGGATTTTTCCTGCTAAAATTAGGCAAGTGGTCCATGCCTTGGGTTTTAAAATATTGCATTCATTTCAATTTAGCTCGCTTAGTCGTGTTTAAAGTTCATGTTATATGTGTTATTATGTGAGAACCTTAATGTCTTAAGAGGTACTTATATATACAAATCTTATTAGATTTAATGCATACATGTTATATGTTAAGACCAGATAGGTTAAAAGAACATACCTCTCATGTTTAAGATCAATAATGCAGTTATGGGTGAAAACCCTAAGTAATGATCAAATTAGATCAGTTAAAATAATGTATGTTCATTATTAAGATTCGTAATGTAATTGTAGGTGAAAATCTAAGTAAGACAAGATCATGTCAGATCAGATTAAGAACAAATAATTAGACCCTACTCATGAACGTATTTATGGAAGGTTGGTGCTCTATGAGCCCCCTTCATTTTATGGGTTCAAGCCCAATCTTGTTAATTTTCAGTGTGTTCAGATGATTGTTCACTTTCAATGTGTTTGGTATTTTTATGTTCTTGTTCACTTTCAATGTGTTCAGATTATTGTTCACTTTCTGTGTGTTCGGTATGTTTATATTCTTGTTGGCTTTCGATGTGTTCATATGATTGTTCACTTTCAATGTGTTCGGTATGTTTATGTTCGTGTTCACTTTCAGTGTGTTGAGATGACTGTTCACTTTCAGTGTGTTCGGTATGTTTACATTTATGTTCTCTTTTAATGTGTTCGGTATGTTTACATTCATGTTCACTTTTAGTGTGTTCAAATGATTGTTCACTTTCAGTGTGTTCAGTATGTTTATGTTCATTGAGTAGGTTCCCTAATAAGAAAGCTTAATCAAGCTAGTAATGCATCTTGAAATCATGAATAATGTTTAAGTATGCTCATAATGCATCTTGAAGTCATGAATAGTGTTTAAGTGCATTCATATCAATTTTTAAGCTTTATATTGAGTTATGTTCATATTATTATTGAAACCCAACCACTTACAATTTGTTTGTCAAATGCATGGTTGGGGGGTGTGATGCCCGCAGGTAAGGATCAAGAATAGAGAATAAAGATGTCTAATCTACAAGGACTAGATCAAGGATCTATATACGAGTTCAAGACCTTGTGGGGCATCATCTATGAGATCCAAAGAGGTTTAACTAATTTATCTGTTATATCATGTATTATGTTCTTTGTTGTAAGCTTTGTGAGAAGAATATGTATGAGAATCAATGTATTTATATCCTATGTAAAGTTGTTTTTATTATTACAATGAATGATATATGCTATTTTTGATGTTCCTTGAGTGTGATATTTATGGTCCATGCTTCTGTGATGTTGTTTTATGGATTGCACTTGGGAGATGCTACATATATCAAACCAAACACATAGATACTTGTTAGAGAATAATGTATCAGATAGACCCATCATGAGAGTGAGACATGGAAACCATTACATGGTAGTCAGAATCATCTCTCACAATGTTGGTGGTGATTGTGGTTCTTAGAACTAAAATCACCACACTCATCTCATGTCATTTGGTGTACTTTGACATCATCCATTGTGACCTTGAATAAGGGTTTCCATAAAGGTGATGATCTGATGTAGTGTGACATATGGGAATGATTGTGAGGGATGTAGATGGGATTTGCCCCTCCTACAGGAGTATGATATCTTGTCTACTTGATAAGTAAGATTGAGAAATTCATGGTCATGCTCATCTTAGTCATTATGTGATATTGAGTTTACATATATCTCAGACAGTCTACTCTAGTTCCAGGAACATGGATTGAACTTTGAAGAGGATGACGATTCCATGCCCCAAGTTCAATGTGATGTCCCGTGCCACAGGCGAAACGAGATTACTCAAAACAAAACTATAGAAGAGAGATTAACAAACTTATTAGCAGAAAACACTAAAAATTAATACCTTTTTCATAAAATAGCCATATAGCATGAACCTTTATACATGAGTACTTTCATGCCTCAAAGCATTCACAAGGCATGTTGTCAACCTATAATGAGTGCACTATTCCAGAACATATATACATGATTCCATCATATCTGATATATAGAAAGCACATAAAGATAGCACGTCTACAAAATATCTACAAAACACTCCCAAAGACCCCAAGTGTACAGGGACAACTCTAGGACTCTATCAACAAAAGACATCCAGTCGAACTTCCAACCTTATTAGCTACTGCTCCTCTGGATGTTGCTCAACCTCAGCATGATCTCTACCTCTTCATGCTCGTCCACCTAAAAAGGGGATTAACTAATGGGGTGAGACACATAGTCCCAGTGAGAGATATAACTCTCCACCAACTCTATTATTATCACAGATAAGATAAACTGAGCAGTAGTATAAATATAACTAAGAAGAAGCAGATAATGATTATTAACAGGAATGCAATTGTTGTTGAATTATGAACATCTTAATAATTTAAAAGGAATATGAAGAACATGTATATTTTCTATCAAGAATATTGTATAAAGATCAAGCAAGGCCTCATGCAATATTTTCTTTGTCTCGGCCTTTGGTGTCTTGCCTTAGGCTGGGTAGTTTGTTTATTTCTTTTTTCCCTTGGTATTCAGCCTTGGGTCTTTTCCTATACAGTTCTTTTGATCTTAATAGAGGAGTAACACGTCGTTCAAAACAAAAAAAAAATATACTACACTGTTGATTACGTATTTCATTATGCCCCGAGGATTTGAATCATACCATCTAAATCCAACCGGCCACTTGATAAGTTGAATGTGGTGCCACACAAGGTCTAATAGAAGAGTCAGAATCCACGACCTCACCACACCTCTTGGTCAGCACAAGAGAAAACATCGCAGAGACATATCAGTCAACTACAACAATGACATATAGTCAAGATTAGGGATTGGCTCACGCATGGCCATTCACATATATAATCATAACTAGCCCACCTTGGTACAGGTATGGAACTAGAAGAACAGGCTCACACATGGTCGTACTAACAAAGGAGTGTCTCACGCATGGCCATCCATATTACACTAAGATCGTCTCACGCATGGCCATCTCACACATCATGTATTTAAGGATACAAGTAATTACTTGACTTGTACCCCGCATATTCAATAGTATGCGCTCTGAGTTAAACTCATTTCACCATCCAGCAATAAAGCTGACACTGGAATGGATCTATGTAATAGGGCAAACTACACTATTAGATTTCACTTGATTAATTAGATCAATTTAACATCTTTGAGCACTAATCAAGTTACAATGTATAACATCTAAAAAAGATCTACATAAACAGGGCATAACTCATCACCAGAACATATCGATCCACATTAAGTGTGATCTCATCACATCATGTCTCTTTATGATTAATATTCACTAATGTCCATCACAAGGACCAATGTCCATCACAAGGACCAATGTCCATCACAAGGACCAATGTCCACTGCAAGGACAACATGTCCACCGCAAGGACCACATGTCCATCACATCATAACCACCATAGTTCATACCTGGCTATGTACATCAATCAGTATAACCTGCATGGTTAGAAACTGATAACAAGAAGGCAAAGCATCATCATCTCATAGAACTCATGCTAAACATTTACACCATACATTTCACATCATAACAATTAGGGTTTCACCTTACCTGATTAGGGTATACAGGGTTGGATCAACAACCATCTTTAGGTTATCACTTCCTCATCATCATGAAGTATATTTATGAGATGCAGAAACATATTCCTATCATTATTATGAAGCATGTAGAGAGGTCTAGCTTTCAACATCATACACATGCTCACACCATAGGGTATCACATCACGCCATGCAACCCTAGCATCAACAAGATGCATCACTACACATCACAAGATGTCGATTAGGGTTAGGGTATTGACCACCACACTAAGGTAGGGTATCGGCCACCACACTAAGGTAGGGTATTGGCCCCCACACTAAGGTAGGGTATCGGTTTACCAACTCAAGGATGAGTATCGATTTAACATCACTTTGTATCGGGCTCAACACCTCAATGAGAGGGTGTTGGCCAAGGCACAACAAAGGATATCGGTCTAGAGGTGCATAAGAAAGTGTATCGGTCATACCATCTCATAAGGTATCAGCCTCACCATCCATTAGGGTATCAGTCTCACCATCCATTAGGGTATTGGCCTACCCACTCAACTAGGGTATCGGCCTCACCATCCATTAGGGTATCGGCCTACCCACTCAACTAGGCTATCAGCCTATGTGCCCCTTGGTGTATCAACCACATAGATCTCCATAGGATGTCGGCCACTAGGGTTTGGTTGTATCAATTGAGCCTCAAGGTAGGTGTTTCTCACCTCTGGACAAGGTGTGTCGGGCTAGGGAGTATCAGATTGCAAGGGGTGTCTGATTACATGTATATCGAAATAGGGTTACCCATGCCAACTTCCATATTCCACTAAAAGCATCAAGGTTCAACACTCTTCCTCACTAGACATCACTAGATCATAACAAGACAACATCATGGTAGGTATATCAGTTTAGAAAAAATCACATCTTTCAGCATGTCCGATTACATCTCATATCAGTTTATCATGTCATATCAGTTTAGTCATCTTCTACCTTAAGATGACGTTATTAACAAGGCAAAAGAGAAGAGCATCTTATGGCTACAACTTAACAAAGTTCTACTCTCAAAAACAGAACATAATGCTACCAAGAAAAGCTACTAACCAACAAGAAATAATCAAGCTAAAAACACTAGCAAGGTAACAAGTAGAAAGGTGGTAATAACAAAGTAGGTTTAGAGTTATATAACTCGCCTCAAGAACAACCACTAAGCCCTAAGGTCCAAGGTCAATCTCCAAGCTTCCCAAGCTTAAGGAAGAAGATCATCCAAGCACAACACCTCTAAGAGATAAGATAGGACCAAGGTTAAGAGAGAGCAAAAGAGAGGAAAGGAGATGCCAAGATTCATGGCCGAGAAGAAGAAAGAAGAAGATAAGAAAGCTAGAAAACCATGGCATACCAAGAAAGAAGATGAAAGAGAGCTCCACAAGCTTTTGGATCACTCACCAAGCTCCAAGGGAGAGTTCACTTCAAGCTCAAGGTCAGCCACCAAGGAGAGAAATCAAAGATCACCTAAAAGGGTTCTCTTGCATGGGAAGATAGGGGTATATATACATGGTCGATGAGAGAGAGAACAAGGGAAAGGTTTCATCACCTTAGAACCCTAGAAGACTCATGTCCAAGAAGAAAGGACACATGTAACACCATTCATCAAGGTGATAGCATCTATGTTTCGCCCACTTGGTCACTAAGGAAGGTCAAGGTCGATACACCCATCCACCCCCTTCACAAACCGATAGGGATGAAACCCTAGGTCACAAACCGATATGGCACTTCTCTAGAGTCACCACAACCCGATATGGTGATCCTAAAGATGCCATCAATCGATAGGATGTCCCTCAAGACACCCTCAACTGATACTAAGTCTCCTCAAGGCAACCAAAAATGGATATAGGATCTCACCAAGGCTCTCAAGCTAGAGACAACTCTCTCATGAGCAAAGCACATCTCAAACATGTGCCCAAAACATCACCAAGTATCTCACCACTCAACCAAGGACAAAATAAGGCACCCAACACTTCCTCTCTCCTCTAGATTATGCCAAGAGAGAGAAGAAACACTCTAGAGGTGTAAAACTTGCACATCAACCCCTATTCTGGGTGAATTGCAATTTACACCAAAACCTCTCCACAAAACACAAATGTCAACCAAACAAGATCAAACAAGGAGAACAAACCTCCAACATGCCCTAATTACATCTTAAATGATTAGAGCAAGGAGTTAAGAAACATTCTTAAGCAAAACAAATAGGGTTATCCCAAAACATGGGTCAGGGTCCTTACATTCAATTTGGATATCAGTGACAAAGGAACTATACAAACACTATAACACCAATCACATTTTGTAGGTTGAAGTTGTTCTACAACTTTCAAAAATACTTGGGTAGCAATATGTGTTGCTAGATACTGTTCACTACTTGTGATGTCATAAATTAGTTATAGATATTCACTTCCAATGTAACTTGGAACATATAGGGTCACACACATAGGATACACTTGGAATGGGAGTTTATTCATGAATGATGTTAACTTGATTAATAAATTGTTTAGGTATTCGACTTAAACAACAATTGACTGACTGGACTCTGAACAGACTGGTTTAGAGTTGAACTAATCAATTGGAGTGTCATGTAGATTGAAATTACATTGGCTAAATTATGACATGGTCCGACCAGTTCACTGAGTGAATCGATCGGCTCAAGGACCCAAATGATTGATTTGTATGATGAACCACCCAGTTCATAGATCAATTCAATTGTATCAAGTTTTAGTGTTGATTTCATGTTGTGCATTAATTGAATATTAATTGTCAATACAATTGCAACTAGAAAACATGATGAAACAACATGTTCAAGGGTTGAACCGATTGACTCACATGCCAACCAATCGGTTCACCTTTGAATCGATCATTTCACCACTTGCAGGATGCAAAAATTCATGAAATTCCAACCCTTTCCACTCCCTGTCAGTCTGAGAACCCTAACCCTAACCCTCCTATAAATAGAGGGGTACTGGGGCTTCTCAGACACATCAATTAGCTCTTACAATTATTGTATTCTGTGGTTGTGGTAACCATGAGAACTCAAGAAAGTCCTACCTGATAAAGGGAGGGATAGCAAGGGAGAACAATTATTGGAGAGAAAGTTGGTGCTAGTGCACCCAAGAGAAGGGACAACTCCTTCCTGTATATTCTTCTAGAACAACAGGAATTCCCAGTGGTCCATGTGTAATACTCTAGAGATGAGGATTTTTTCTCTCCAGGAGTATGCCATCAACCTCCGTCTGTGGTGTTGCACCAAGAGGCCGTTGTTGATGACTACTCAAGTGTTGCCTGAAGAAAAAGCACAATGCGACTTGAAGAAAAGGTGCACACTACAACAAGGGAATTGTCGTTGGACTTGCTCCAGGACTAGGTATGACCTTGTGAACCATCTTCTCATTACATAGTTATTGACGTGATCATTTGTTAAAGGGGAATATGGTAGATAATTTTTTTAGTTTTTATTGCCTATATGTAGCCATATTTCCCTACAGTGGTATCAGAACTACATCAATTTACTATGTTTTGGGATTAATTGACATGATTGGATTTTGGTTTTCATCATTTATTTATTGCATACAATGTGAATATTTAAAAAGATTAATGTTCATTAAATATCATATATGGTCCCAACTAATATATATATATGCAATTTACATGTGTCACCTAAAAGTTGATTTTGATGGTGGATGTGAAGCATGGTTGTGGCCAATCACCCAGATATATGTGCATGGTGGTTGTATGTATGCTTATTCTTGTTTATATCTCAATTTGCATATCGTGCCTCTTATTCTTCTTCTAAGTATAAAAAGTATTATTTTCTCCTTCCTATGCTCCCCTCCAATGTAACTCGAGGTTTTTCCTATTACTTTGTATTATGTTAAATAACATTAGGATAGTTTTAGTATTTTATTATAATAAAGAAGACGATCAACACCAGACAAGTTGATCGACTGGAGGACTAAGGAGGATAGACGACAGGAGGAACCAAACTGATTGTCTGGTGGCCCAACCGATCGATTGGAGGGTCCAGAAGATGGCCGATTTGAAACCAAGTGACCAAGGAGACGACCAACAGACCGGCCAGGATGCGAACCCATAGGTTTAAGGGTTGAATCGATCAACCCAGACTGGTTCAAGTACAAATCTTCATCAGCAACATGTTTCTGCATGTGATGTAGACCCTAGGAGGTGGTAATTCCTTGTAGCTCCAAGGAATTACAATAGAATGGCCATAACCATTGCTTAAGTTTTATTGCATATTTATGTTTGTGGGATATATCATGTATGTGATATGTAATATAGTATGTGGTGATTGGATGTTAATTTATATATTTATAAATACAAATCCATCAATAAATATTAATCCTAGGATTCTTTCCATAAGAAACACATATGAAAAGCTTGATCAACCAAGCGTAGGTTATGCCAAAGTGTAGTGTGCCATCTATCTTGTTGAAGTGTGATGGTAGATATGTAGAACTGCCAAAGTAGGGTACATGTTCTATCGTGTTGGCTTTTAGGCCATGCTTAACTAGGTTATCTTAATGAGATTAAGTACCTAGAAGCCACAAAGATGGATTGTGACAAAGAATTGTGCGCATTATCTATCCAAGAGTTGCATTTAGATGCAATTTGCAAATGATGCCTACCTAAATAGTCAAGTTGTGGGCGATCAGCCAAAGCTAACTCATGATTTGATGAAATATGGATCTTGACTCACTAGAATGTTGTACGCTGTAATCTTTTAGATTGATATGAGAGGGGTATCAATTTGAACAAAAAAGTGGGAGCGATAATTAATTAAAGGCCTAATTGAATATTATCAAATATTATTCAAATCAAATCAATAAAAAATGTTTTGACAAATGCAAATTTTCTCTTGTAGAAACAAATGACTTACAAATCATCATTGCGATCGGTCTTGAAGAAGGAAAAACTTAATGATACAATTTTTCATGACTGATTATGGACTTTGAGAAAGGATCTCAATTATGAGCATAAACTCTATGTCCTAGATACATCAGTATCAGAAACAACTACTCTTGATGCACCTAGGGATGAAGTGGTTGCTTACTAGAAGAATGCCAACAATGCCTTAGACATAAAGCACCTTATGCTTAGCTGCATGAACTATGAGTTTCATGAGCAATGTGAAGATATGGGGATCCTTAAGATGGTTACACATCTTAAGAATGTGAACCATAATCATACAAAGCAAGAAAAGTACAATGTGTCAAGAGAACTCTTTAAGTGTAAGATGACAGAGGGAGATATAGTAGAGACCCATGTACTCAATCAGATTGGACATGTGAAACATCTAGAAGAACTGGTATTCTCTTTGAGCCAAGAGTTGGCCACAGATATGATTCTACAACAATTTCCTAAATCATATATCCATTTTATCGAGCGTTACCACTTGAATAACATGGAGAAACCGTTGTCATATTTCCTTGGCATGCTAATAAATGTCAAAGCAAGAATGAAGAAGGACACATCCCTAATAGTGATCAACAAGATGGAGTACGAGGATGAAAGAAAGGCCATGTAGAGTTTTGAGGCTAAACATAGATCCATATCTTCAACACTCAAGATAAGGAGAAAGAAAAGTATAAGAGGAGTTTGTCCATTGTACTTGAAGGGATTCAAGAAGATGAAGATGGGGATGGAGATTCCACTTTAGGTATTTATGTTATTGAGATAAATTTATATAATTCTTCATCATGGGTACTATATACCGGATGTCGATCTCACATATGTTTGAATATGCAGGATCTAAAAAGAAGTAAGCCTTTTAGAAAGGGCAAGGTCAAACGACGAGTTGCAAATGGAGCAAGAGTTGTTGCCACCATAGTTGGAACCTATAATTTATCTCTATCTTCAGGGCTTGTAATAGAGTTAATGAAATACTATTATGTATATGCTATAAATAGAAACATCATTTCTCTATATTGTATGGACAATGATTGATATGAATTTCATATTAAGAACGGTTGATGTTATATTTCAAAAGATGAGATCTTTTATGATAGTTCCCCAATGTCTTATGGTCTTTATTTGCTGGATCTAAAGACTAATGTTTATAACATAAATACCAAAATATTAAAGCTCGATAACTCAAACAAGACGTATCTTTGGCATTGTTGTTTAGGGCACATAAATGAAAATCACATATCTAGACTCCATAAAGATGGTTATATAGACTTTTTTATTTCGAATCAATAGAGACATGTCAATCTTGTTTATTGGGAAAGATGACTAAGACCCCTTTCAGTGGTAATAATGAGAGAGCTAATGATCTATCAGAACTCACATGTACCGATGTATGTGACCCTTTTAGAACAAACGCCAGAGGAGGTTGTTAATATTTCATTATCTTTACTGATGACTTCAGTAGGTATGGTTATGTTTACTTGATGAAACATAAATCAGAAACTCTTGAAAAGTTCAAGGATTTCATGAATGAAGTACAAAACTAACTTGGCAAAAGTATAAAGTCTCTTCATTCTGATCGAGGTGGAGAATATTTAAGCTAAGAGTTTGAGGATCTTCTAAGAGATTGTGGTATTGTATCACAATGGATTCCACCTGGAACACCTCAACACAATGATGTATCAGAAAGAAGGAATCACACGTTATTAGATATGGTGTGATCAATGATGAGTTTAGCTGAACTTTTGAATAACTTCTGGGGTTATGCTCCTGAAACCTCCGCATTACACTAAACTTTTTACCATTGAAATATGTTCAAATGACACCATATGATATATGAACGGGGAAACATCTTAAAATGTCTTTTATGAGGATTTGGGGATGCAAATATTATGTGAGGAAAATGTTTCCTAAAAATCTTGGCCCTAGATATAATAAATGTTTTTTTTAGATATCCAAAAGCAATCAAGGGATACTACTTGTATAACCCAACTAACAACAAAGTTTTTGTTTCTAGATATGTTGCATTCTTAGAAAAGGAATTTATTTCAAAGGAAGCAATGGGAGGAAAGTAGAACTCAGAGAGGTTCAAGACCAGTAAAAAAATATTGAAGCTGAAGAGGTACAGGAGGAACAAGGAGACTCACAGATTGTTGTGGAACCTCAAATTCCTTGAGTAACAAAGGAACCTCATAGTTCTAGTAGGATACACCTTGAACCTAAAGATTTGTTTATATTATGACCCAAGAAGGTAGTGAGTTGGCCATAGATGATGGGCCAACAACCTATCTAGAAGCTACTAAGAGACTCGAGATCTGAGAAACAGCTTGAAGCCATGAGATCTGAGATGGAATCCATGTACACCAATAAGGTATGGACCTTGGTGGATCCACTGTTGGTATGTATGCTCAGAGAGCCAATCATATGATGATTGTGATGGCATATTACATAAAGGATTTGATTTATAATCATAAAATAAAGCTTCCAATTCATTTTGTTTCACTCAGTTATGAGATAATGAGGAAACATAATGAATTTCTAAAGAATGACAATTACTCAATGACTTATGTCTTCAAGTACGTGACTTGAACATTGAGATCATACGAATGTTAAGAGTGTGTATAATCTTGCTATGTCCCTAATTAGACGTTGTTGTGGAAGGTTGATAGACAACAGTAACACATAATAATAGAGTGTGTGTTGTTTGGTTACAAAATATCATCAGTCATGATATGGTATATAAAACCAAGCACATAGATACATGTTAGAGAACAATGTATTGGACGTACCCACCTTGAGAATGACACATGGAAACCATAAATGATGGTCATAGTCATCTCTAATAGTGAAGGTAGTGAGTTTGGTTCTTAGACATGAAGTCACTACACTCATCACATGTCGTTCAATATACTTTGACATCATCCAACGTAATCCTGAATAAGGATTGCCATAACGGTGATGATTGGGTAGTTGTGACACATGGGGATTGACTGTGAGTGGTGTAGATGGTATTTTTCCCTCCTACTGGAGTTTGATATCATGGCCACTTGATAAGCGACACTTAGAAAAGTATGTGCATGCACATGTAAATCAATATATGATATTGAGGTCACATATATCTTTGACAGTCTAATCTTGGATCAAGGGACATGGATTGAACATTGAGAGGATGACGATTCCATGCCTCAAGTTCATTTTGGATATCAGAGACCTAGGAATTGTATAATCACAAGTTGTTCTCCAACTTTCCATTCACTTAGGTATCACTGATGTGTGACTAGGCACCACTCTTTACTTGTAATGTCATAAACTAGTTATGGACATTTAGTGCCAACATGATATGGGACCTATAAGGTCACACACACATGAATTCTCCTAGAAGAGGAGTTTAATCATGAATGATAATTGAATTGATTACTAAAATGTTTAGGTATTCAATTTAAGCACCAAATCAGTTGACAAGACTCCCAACTGGTTGGCTCAATTGTTGAAACAATTAGTTGGAGTGTCAGGTTGATTAGAAATTGAATTAGTTGAATAGTGTCTGTACTGGGTAGCAAACTGACCAGTTCACATAGGGAACTGACTGGCTCGAGTCGCCAACTGACCATTTGGTTGGGTGAGACACCAGGTTCATGGAGAAATTTGATTACATCAAGGATTAGTGATGACGTCATGTTGTGCATTAATTGGATTTGAACTGCCAATTCATATGCGATTGGGAAACATGGCAAAATGACCAGCTCATAGAGTGAACTGATTGGCTTGCATGTGAACTGATAGACTCTCTTACAAACTGATCAGTTTGGCTCACTCATAGGTTGAGAAAATTCATGGCCTTCTAATCCCTTCCACTCCTACACAGATTGAGAACCCTGACCCTAAGCCCTCCTACAAATAGAGGGGTACAGAGGGATTCTCAGACATCAGTTTCCTCTGATAATTGTTTGTCTTCTATGGTTTTGGTAACTGAGAGAACTCGAGCAAGTCCTACGGATAGAAATGGAGAACAATTGTGGGAGAGAAATTTGGTGACTAGTACGCCAATAGGAGAGAAAACTCCTTCTTATCCATTCTAGTTGAACGATAGGATTTCTAGGTGGTGTGTGTGAACTTCCATAAAGGTGAGGTGGTCTTTTCCCATCACTAGGAGGACAATGTCAGCTTGTAGTCCATAAAGGAGTTGATGCAGACACCGTCTGAGTCTGTTGTCTGTGGTGGAGACCAGAAGCTGCTGTTGATGAGTCCCAGTGCCACTAGGAGTGTTTCACTATTGTAACAAGTTATAGTCACTGGACTTGCTCCAGGACCAGGTATAAACTAGTTAAATCATCCTTTCCATTGCATAGTTGTTGACATGATCTTGTTGTTCTGGGAATATGCATAGATAAAAAAAATTCTTTCCACTGCCTACTTTGTGCCCATATTTTCCTACAATGGTATCTTATCCACATCAATTTACTATGATTTGGGATAATCGATGTGATCAGATTTTTGGTTTTCTATCATTTATTTATTACACACAATGTGAATACTTAAACTGATAATGTGTATATCCAATCACAGGCCACATAATCCCAAAATAATATATATATATGCAATTTACACGTGTCGCCCTAGAAGTAAGTTTTGATGATGGATGTGTAGCATGGTTATGACAATATCCCAATTATATGTGCATGGTGGTTGTGTGTTTATTTCCAATTATATCTCAGTTTGCATACCTAGCCTCCACCTTCTTCTTCCCAATGTAAAAGTATTATTCTTTCCTACCTTTGCTCCCCTTGAATGTAACTCGAGGTTTCTCTTTACCATGTAATAAGTTGAATAGAAATAGGATAGTTTCTTTTCTTGCAACGATGAAGATGACAATTAGTGTCAAGTGAGCCGACCATTTCATGTAACAAGCTGACCGAATGGGGGACAGAGGAGGGAAGATCATAGGAGTGAATGGACCAGATGGTGGGTCCAACCAACAGTTTGGAAGTGTCCAGACATTGATCAAACATGAGGCCAGATGATTGTTTCTGACGACCAACCGACCAGACAAGAGGTGAGACAACCAGTTCAAGGGTTGAACCGATCAACCCAGATTGGCAAGCACATATCTTCATCAACCACAAGATTTTTCATGTGATCTAGACCCTACGTTGTGGTAATTCCTTGTGTCTCCTAGGAACTACATTAGAATGGCCATAACCATTGCTTTTTTTATATTGCATGTTTACATTGTGGGATATAGAGTGTATATGATATGTACTATATATATGTGGTGATCATATAAAGTATATGTATTTATGTTATATATACATATATACAAACTCCCTCAAATAAAATATTAAGTCTTAGATGCTTTCCACTAGAGGCACACATGAAAATCTTGATCGACTAAGCATGAGCACCCCAAGGATGGTGCATTGTCTATCTCGTGCAAGTGTGATGGTAATAATGTGGGCCTGCCAAGCAAGGTGCATTATTATCATGTCGGATTTTGGGCCAGTCTTAACTAAGTGACCTTAATGAGATTAATAACTAGAGGCATACATATGATTGTGTCAAAGAGTTGCAAATATCATCTATCTAAGAATTACATAAGATGTAATTGATAAAAGTTGTCTACCTTAATAGCTGACTATGGACGTTGACATTGGTTGGGTAATAGTTGAACTATTTTGGATCTTGGATCACTAGAAGATTGTATGTTGCAATCTTCAAAATTGATATGTGAGGGCTATCAATTTGAGTAATATAGTGAGAGTGATAGTTAATTAAAGACCTAATTAACATCGTCAAATTTTAATCAAAACAAATCAAAATTGAGTTTTGACAAAATTGTAATTTTTTTGTTGAATCAAATGGCAATACACAACAAAAACTTTTCTCTGTGATCAATCCTTGAGAAGGACAAGTTAAATGGGAACAACTTCCATGATTGGTTCAGGATGTTGAGAATCATTCTCACACAGGAGCGCAAGCTCTATATCCTAGAGACAACAGAGCTAGATGAACCCCTTCCCAATGCACCTAAGGCTGATAGGGATGCTTACAAGAAGCATACTGAAGATGTCATTGATGTAAAATGTCTGATGCTATGCTCCATTAACTATGAGTTGCAAAGGAAGTATGAGAACATGGATGTTATTGAGATGGTCGCACATCTTAGAACATTTTCCAAGATCAGGCAAGACAAGAGAGATTTGATGTCTCTAAGGCGTTGTTTAAATGTAACATGGCAGAATGAGATCCAATAGGTCCTCATGTGCTCAAGCTCATTGGGTATGTGGAGAGCCTTGCAAGACTGGGATTCCCTAGGTAAAAGTTGGCCACTGATGTGATTCTGTAGTCTCTACCAGAGACCTACAGTCAGTTTATCATGAACTACCACATGAATGACTTTGACAAGACGTTGATAGAGTTATTAGGCATGCTGAGAATAGCTGAGACACAAATGAAGAAAGACAAGCCCAAGTATGTGATGATGATCAACAAGACAAAGAGGAAGTATAAAGGCAAAGGAAAAGCTAAGAAGAGTTCTAAAGTTGGTCAGATACCCAAGTCTTCAAATATCAAGGCAAATGGAGGAGTAAAGAAGGGAGACAATTGTCACCACTGTCACCAGCCTGGACATTAGAAAAAGAATTTCCCTCTTTTCCTGGAGGAAGTAAAGAAGAAGAAGGAAGAGGCATAGGACTCTACTTTAGGTATGAATGTTATAAAATAAATTTAATTACTTATTCATCTTGATATGTGATACCATATGTAAATCTCACATATGTTGATGTACAAGATCTAATAAGAAGTAAAGTCTTTATGAAAGGGAAAGAGTAGAGTGTGTGTGAAGCAAGAGTTGTTGTATCTTTAGTCTACATTTATAATTTATCTCAGCCCATTGGGCATGTAATAGAGTTAGTTGAACTTTTATTTCATTATGACAAAATAGAAACATTTTACTTTATGCATCTTGTATGACAAGGATGATAAATCAATAAAGAGTTGTTAATGCTTCTATTTCAAAGATGTGATCTTGTATGGAAATGCCCTAACATATAGTGATATTTATTTGAAAGGATCTAAAGATTAATGTTAATAACATAAATACCAAGAGGATTATAATTGATAACTCAACCAATATGTAACATTGTCATCTAGAGCACATATATGAGAAATGCATTACTAGAATCCATATTGATGTTTATGTAGACTCCTTTGGTTATTGAACCAACAAGAGACATGCAAGTCTCATTTATGACAAACATGAAAAACCACCTCTCACTAGGTATAGTGGAGATAACAAGCTTTTCTATTAGTTCTTATAGATTTTGATCTATAAAGATCTTTTAGAATAATTTTACAGCTAGTTGTTTGTGCTTCATTATATTCATTGATGATCTCAGTTGATATAGGGTTTGTATTTGGGGAAATACAAGCATGAACCTCTTAAAGTGTTCAAGGAGATTATAAATGAAGTATAATTTTTATAGAAGTATTAGAAAACTTTGATGTGATCAAATATTGAAATACTTTACATCAGTAGTTTGAGGACCTTCTAGATAGATCATGATAATGTATCACAAGTCAAATCCACCTAAAACATGATGACATATCAGAATGAAGGAATCACATCCTGATCAGTCATGATATGATTATCATTTAATCTAATCTTCTAATCTCCTCATAGAAATATACTTTATACTAAATTAATGTACCATCTAAAATGGTTTAAAAGATATCATATGATATATGATATGGGAATGTCTCGATATGTCTTAAGGATTGAAACCTATATAAAGAAAGTAGTTTCTTAAAAAGGTTTATCCACAAACCATAATTGTTAAATACTACCTTTATCCCTAAACTGACAACAAAATGTTTGTCTCTAGGATAACTGACTTCCAAAAGACTCAGTGGGAGTAAAAGTAGAACTCTATAGGGTCGAGGTGAACAAGAAGGTACAATGGGAACAATTGGGAATCACAAATTGTTGTGGAATCTCAAGTTCCTCATGTAACATAGAACCTCATAAGTTCTAGGAGAATAAATATGAGATTGAAAGATTGTGAATCCAACAACTCATATAGGTTGGTCATAAGATGATGAGACAACAAATCAACTAGAAGTTATTGAGATCCAGAATCTAAGAAATGGCTTAAAGCCATTATGAAGTCCATGTTCACTAACAAGGTATGACCTTGGAAGTATCACCTAAAGGGGTAAAACACAAAGGGTGGAGTTGGGTTTTTGTTGCAAAGACCAACACAGATAACCTAAAAGGACAGATTGGATGTGAAGATTTTTTAATCAGGTTAAATCATTGAACCAAAGAAATTCCTTTACCAATTGTCATGCTTGTTGTTGTGGCTAGTATATATTATGATATTTGGCATATGAAGCTTAAAACCACATTCCTTAAAAGGAATATATGAAAGGATTTGTATGTGATACAACTTAAAGGTTTAATAACTTTATGAATGCAAATAAAGTCTGTAAGCTACAAAGTTCAATTTGAGATATTGAAACAAGCATCTCAGAGATGAGATCTTTTGACTTGACAAGATAGTCAAAGAGTTTGACTTGAGCCAAGATAAAAGATAAAATCTGTGATTACAAAATATTTAGTGGGAACATATATAAATATTCCACATATTGATGGGGAATAACATCTCGATACAATAAACATTGAGACCTGGCATGGAAAAAACCTTCAACAATGAAGGATTAGATGAAACATACTATGTGATAGGAATTGAGATCTATAGAGATAGTTCTTGAAAGTTTCATAACCTAAGTATGTGCACATACAATAACTAGATGTTGAAAGAGTTCAACATGAAGGATTCAATGAGAGAGAATCTTATCATGATTCATGGGATCAGTCTCTCAAGAACCCTTATTTTGATTCTTGTGAAGAATGGAAAGACCTGAGAAAGATGCCATATGCACCAGAAATTGGATCTATTATGTATGCCATATAAATGTACTCATTTCATAGTCTTGTATGTACTGGACATGACAAGTTGGTATTAGATTCCAAGAGGGTCATTGGAATGTCATTAAAGATATCCATTAGAGCTTGAGAAGCACTAAAGGATAAGTTGCTAGATTATAGCAACAAGGAAGAGTTGGTGTAAGGGGTTACACCGATGCAAGATTCTAAAACGACAGAGAGTGATCACAATATAAAATATGTTTAATTTTAAGAAAAGAGTTATAAGTTAGAAGGGTTCCAAACTACATGCCATTAATTCAATTATACAATAGAAGTTGAGTATCCTGGTGTTTTGAACACCAGAGTGGATACTATATGGATCTAGAAGTTTATATAGATGTACTTAAAGATGCTCCAACCATTAAAGACAGTAAAAATACTGTGACAGCAATGGAGCTATCGGTTAGGCAAGGAATATCAGATAGAACATTACGACAAATACATCTCACAACAAAGAGATGAGAAACATGCAATATACAGACTAAAAGCAAAGTGTTGCTAACCTTCTAGATTAGCACTTGCTCAGCAAAAACATGATGGACATGTTTAGATTACTAAGAATATGATTTGTGGGTGATTGGTTATAAATGCAAGTGGGAGTTTGTTGGTATGTATGGCCAGAGAGCCAATCATATGATGGTTGTGATGACATATTACATAAAGGATTTGATTGATAATAATAAAGGCAAGCTTCCAATTCTAAAGAATGACAATTACTCAATGACATATGTCTTCAAGTACATGACTTGAGCAATGAGATCATATAGATGCTAAGAGTATGTGTATTCTTGCTACGTCCATAGTCAGATGTTACTGTGGGAGGCAGATAGACAGAAGTAACACATAAGACTAGAGTGTGTGTTGGTTGATGATAGAATCCCATCAGTCATGATATTGTATATCAAACCAAACACATAGATACATGTTAGAGAATAGTGTATCAGACATACCCACCTTGAGAACGACACATGGAAACTATACTTGGTGGTCATAGTCATCTCTCATAGTGAAGGTGGTGATTGCGGTTCTTCGACCTAAAGTCACTACAATCATCACATGTCATTTGGTATATTTTGACATCATCCAACGTAATCCTGAATAAGGATTGCCATAAAGGTGATGATTGGGTAGCTGTGATACATGGGGATTGACTGTGAGTGATGTAGATGGGATTTGTCCCTCCTATTGGAGTTTGATATCCTGGCCACTTGATAAGAGACTGAGAAAAGCATGTGCATTCACACGTGAAATACATGATATTGAGGTCACATATATCTTAGATAGTCTACTCTTGGGTCAAGGAACACGGATTGAACATTGAGAGGATGATGATTCCATGCCTTGAGTTCATTTCAGATATCAGAGACAAAGGAAATATATAATCAATATAACCTTACAGAGATTGTAGGTTGAAGTTGTTCTCCAACTTTCCATTCACTTGGTAGCATTGATGTGTGACTAGGCACCACTCTTTACTTGTGATGTCATAAACTAGTTATGAACATTCACTGCCAACATGATATAGGACATGTAGGGTCACAGACATAGGAATTCACCTAGAAGAGGAGTTTAATCAGGAAAAATAAATGAATTGATTACTAAAGAGTTTAGGTATTCAATTTGAGCAATAAATTAGCTGATTGAACTCTCAACCGATTGGCTCAAGCATTGAAATGACCAATTAGAGTGTCAGGTTGATTAGAAATTGAATTGGCCAAGTTCTGACAAAACTGAGGAGCTAACTAACCGGTTCACATAGAGAATCGACTGGCTCAGGTCGCCAACTGATTGTTTGGTTGGGTGAGACACCAGGTTCATGGAGAAATTTTATGGCATCAAGGATTACTGTTGATGTCATGTTGTGCATTAATTGGATTCGGATTTCCAATTCATATGCGATTGGGAAACATGGCAAAAAAATTGGTTCATGGAGAAAACTAATTAGCTCGCATGTGAACCGATCAGTTTGTCCCTCATAGGTTGTAAAAGTTCATGATCTTCCAGTCCCTTCCACTCCCACACAAATTGGGAACCATGACCCTAACCCATCCTATATATAGAGTGGTACTAGGGGCTTGTCATACACATCAATTGCCTCTAACAATTGTTTGTCTTCTCTGGTTATGGTAACCGAGAGAACCTAAGCAAGTCCTACCTGATAAAGGGAGGGCTAGCAAGGGAGAACAATTGTAGGAGAGCAAGTTAGTGACTAGTACACCAACAGGAGGGACAAATCCATCGTGTCCTTTCTAGTAGAACAATAGGAGTTATAGGTGGTCTGTGTGGACTTCCATAGAGGTGAGGTGGCCTTTGCCCATCGCTAGGAGGAAAACATCTACCTGTAGTCCGTGGAGGATCTCTTGTAGATGTTGTTTGAGTCTGCTATCTGTGGTGGAGACCAAAAGCTGCCGCAGATGAGTCCCAGTCCAACTAGGAGTGATACACTACTGCAATGAGTTATAATGGTTGGACTTGCTCTAGGACCATGAATGAACTCTTTAAACCATCCTTTCCGGTACATAGGTGTTGACGCAATCTTGTTGCTCTAGGGAATATGGATAGATAAAAATTTATTTTTGTTTCCTACTTTATGCCCATATTTCCCTACATCCCCCTGAAGGGATAAACCCATAGGGTGTAAATGGGTCTTCAAGAAGAAGACTGTCATGGATGGTAAATTACAAACCTATAAGGGTAGATTGGTTGCAAAGGGTTTCAAACAAGTTCAAGGTGTTGACTATGAAGAAACCTTTTCTCCCATTTCCATGGTTAAGTCCTTCAGGATCATGCTTGCCATTGCATCTTATCATGACTATGAGATTTGGCAGATAAATGTTAAAACTGCATTCCTTAATGAGAATCTTCTTGAGGATGTGTACATGATAAAACTTGAGGATTTTATAAATATAAAGGATGAAAATAAAGTGTGCAAGCTACAAATGTGATGTCTCGATCCTTTTGCCATCTCTAATGACCTCAAAGACTGGAGAGTCAACCTTGGTAAACCACCCTTAACTTTTTCTTTTCTTAATCACTTAAAATTAATCTAAAGGAAAATCTTATAACTTGGAATAAACTGAAATTTTACTAAACTGTGGAAGAAACTACTATTTACTTTACTAGGTAGGTAAAGCAGATTTACACAACATATTAAATTTTTCATGTGGAATATAAAGCACAACAGATAACTTAACTACATATTACACTACATTCTCTCTGTACCACACCACATGCCCCAAGGACCGATGGGAAAAGACTAAGAGACCTCTATTCTAACTATGAACTGCCTTCTAAGAGCCTGGGTGATAAGATCCTTCAGCTTCCTCATGTTGACGTTTACCTAAAAAAATTAGTAGGTTGGTGAGCTACTGGCTCAGTGAATAGAATTTCACCCAACCATCACAGATAACTCATTTGTGTTTATTAAACTGAAATAAAATGCAGAAATTACTACACTGAGCAGATCTAACAATTACAATTTAAATACCACAGGGAATGTAAATATTAAATTAAAAGAACAACTGTTGTGAAACTATACCCGAATCTTTCTTAACCTTTCTTACTTATAAGAAACTCTTTAAAACTTATATTATCATATTTTAGCTTATGCCCTAATCATATGCAGTGCACTCTACATATGAAGACTCATAGTGAACTATGATCTCACCGTACAAGACTTAGCTGACACACCCGAGATGCTAAGCCTGACTACTTCACTGGTCTGCAATAGGAAAATGGCACTCTGGCCTCGACACACCTATGGGCCGTAAAACTAGACCCCTCCTATAACATGAGCACATAGGTGGAGAGTCAAGCCACCTATTGGTTTTTCTGTACTCTAGTGCCACCAGGACCTCTGATTGATGTTGGACACTACGTGTTGTATATTAAGGAGACTTCCACTAGGGCTTTGTCCCTCGTACCACCTGTTAGTACATTCTGACCCCCGTATACTGGACACTGCCAGGGTTGGGTCGTTTCATCCCTATGGAGCAGACCTCTCATAGGGAATCTACGGTGTTCAGGGCCCCTAAGTCTATTATTTTATTATTCTTGGAAAGCTCTTACTATATTGTATCTTTTCTTTACTTATACTTGACTCTGGTATCTCTATGGTACCGAGTCTATTTATCTGAAGTTTATAACACAATATGTATATCATTCTAAACTTGGCAGAGCAGTATACTCAAAACATTGTAATATTCTGAGAAATCAACATTTTATACTTGTAGGCAGACGAAAATTCTTAAATAAACAAAATACATGTCCACTTGATACTTTATACACTAGAATCATGCAATTTAACTTCTTAATACACTAATAAGAGTTAATTACTTGACATATGAATAATCGTCATTTGCACCTGTAAATTATTTGTGCTTTCTTGGAAAACGTGCATATCAACCCTAATCCTAAGTTGTGCATTACATAACTTAATTAAGGGTTAATTACTTATCATGGCAAGAATTATTAATAATAACTGAGAATTTCTAATGATATCTTTGAGAAACGTGCCAACTCGTGTTAATACTAAACCACACACATTAACTAAAACAGGGAGCATACAAACAGGTTTCCATTGAAACATTTCAGGTCATCATCTTTTTCTTTGAAAACGTACGATTAGTTAATTACTAAAATCGTACAGCCTGGGTTTTTACCCAAACTGTACAGCTATTGTAAATCCGGGTCGTGTGCTACTGTCTTCAACCTCTAAACTGAGCAATTTAGGATTTGATCATCCGTGTAAATTTCAACAGTCCAAATCGTATAGATCGGTTAATAAATTATGATCGTGCAAAACGTGGAGAAGAGAAACATGAAATAAAAAGCCAGGCGATGCCAAGACTGTACAGCACCTGGGTAACCCTTTTTACCCGCAATACACACAGATCTAATCGAAATTGTCTGTTTCATGGAGTTAATCCTTTCTTAGTGAGTGAAATTCTACTCATTAAGGTTCGAGATGGCCGAAATCAACTAGAAATGCACCCAAAGCCTGCTTTCGGGCATCCATGAGGTTGTCTTCAACCTTGGGCCTGCCCTGGTTTGGACCTTCTGCAAGCACCAGCTCCACCTCACACACAGGAAGGAGGGGGCTTGGCTAATCGTCGCTGCTTGTGGCTAGGTGGCTGTGGATTCGTGCTTGGGCCTCAAGGCCAAACTCGATGGAGGCGATTCAGGGTGTTGCTCGCACCTGAAGGGCTCCTGGCCAGTGTTGCTGCCGGCCAAAACCACCCTAGCAGGTCGGGGCGCGAGATAGGGTGAGGATGAGAGGAAGAAGAAGAGGTAGAGGATGATGCCAAGCTGGATCGGAGCTAAGGGGATCAAAAAATCACCCCTCGCCTTTCGTCTGCTGATCAGTCGGGCCACTGTGTGTTGTTGCTTCAAGCGGTGCTTGATCGGGTGAAAGGGATAAGGGAAAGGGGAAATTAACCAAATAAATGGGTAAATTGCATATCTCAGCCCAAGAAACTGAAAATGCCATATCTTTTGCCTTGGAGGTCCGATTCAAGTGATTTATTTTACAAATTTTCAAGAATGAGATCCACTACAACCTCAAAGCATGAAAACATACTAACTAGATTGTATCAACCTAATCAAAGCACTAATCACATCATGTACACTTATCTTAACTTAATCAACATGGTGATGCACTAATCACTATACTTACTAGTTAAACTCGGAGTGGGTCATAACAATCTCCCTCCCTTATAAGAATTTTGTCCCAAAATTACTAAAAGAGAAAAGGAAACTTATTATGCATCTTTGACTCAATCTCCCACGTGGCTTCCTCTAGGTTGTAGTTCCTCCATAGAACTTTCACTAACGGTATCTCTCAGTTCTTGAGATTCTTAATTCTTCGATCAACTATTTGTATTGGTCCTTCAACACAGGACACATCTTTTTTGAGTTGTGCAGGTTCTGGGTCTACTAAATTCCCTGTACTAGGGTAACACTTCTTCAACATCGATACATGAAACACATCATGTAAATTAGCTAACTTGGATGGCAAATCCAACTTGTAGGCTACATGTCCAATCATCTCAATGATAGAATATGGGCCCATAAACCTAGGAGTCAGTTTGCCTCTCTTGCCAAACCTCAACACTCCTTTCCATGGTGAAACTTTCAGATACACTTCATCACAAACCTCAAACTCAAGAGGTCTATGCCTCTTCTCAACATAACTCTTCTGCCTGTCCTGTGTAGCTTTCAACTGTTCTCTTATCACTGTAATCTTTTCTGTAGTCAAATCCACTATCTGTGGTCCAAGAATCTATTTTTCACCCACCTCATACAAACATACGGGTGATCTACACTTTATGCCATATAGAGCTTCATACGGAGCCATACCAAGACTGGAATGGTGACTATTGTTGTATGCAAACTCTATAAGGCTCAAGTGTTCTTCCCAACTTCCATTGAAATGTAGGACACATGCTCTCAGCATGTCCTCAAGAGTCTGAATGGTCCTCTCTGACTGACCATCCTTCTTCAGGTGAAAAGTTGTACTAAATCTCAACTTTGTGCCTAAAGCATGATGCAACTGATTCCAAAATCTGGATGTGAACTTAGGATCTCTATCTTATATTTTTGAAACTGGGATACCATGCAACCTGACTATCTCATCCACGTATATCTTAGCCAATTTTGGGACATCAAAGGTTGACTTAACAAGAAGAAAGTGAGCAGACTTAGTCAGTCTATCCAAAATCACCCATATCGAGTCACAACCTCTAGATGTCCTGGGCAACCCTACCACAAAATCCATTGTGATATGTTCCCACTTCCACTATGGTATAGGGAGAGATTGCAAGGTACCTACAAGTTTCTGATGCTCAGCCTTAACCTGCTGGCACACACTACACCTAGCCACGTACTCAACTACATCCTTCTTCATACCTGACCACCAGTACAACTCCTTAAGATTCATGTACATCTTAGTGTTGCCTAGATGCATAGTGTACATCAATGCATGCGCTTCCTCAAGAATTTGTTCTTTCAAATCATTATCTCCAGGTACACACAACCTATCATGCTGATACAACAAACTATCATCTGAAAACCTGAACTCTGGTCTTTTTCCCCTGTCATGTCCTGCATGATATGCTGTAACTCACTGTCACTCTGTTGTAGTTCCTTGATCTGATCATAAAAGGTAGGCTTGACTTGCATCTGTGCAATCAAACCATTTTGTTTTGTCACTCCTAAGTCTAAGTTCAACTTCCGCATCTCTACTAGCAGGTCTCTCCTAAAACATGCCATAGAGAATATATCAACTGTTGAACTTGACTTCCTGCTCAGAGCATCTGCTACCACATTCGCCTTTCCAGGATGATAATCTATCGTCACTTCATAATCCTTGATCAATTCTAACCATCTCTGTTGTCTAAGATTCAGATCCTTCTGGGTGAAGATATATTTCAAGCTCTTATGATCTGTAAACACCTGGCACGCCTCACCATAAAGATAGTGGTGCCATGTCTTAAGAGCATGAACTACTGTAGCTAACTCCAGATCATGTGTCGGGTAATTCTCCTCATTCTTCTTAAGTTGTCTAGATGCATAAGCTACTACTTTGCCTTCCTACATAAACACAGAGCCTAAACCTCTCCTTGAAGCATCACAAAACACTGTGTACCCTTTATCTACCTATGGTAGGATCAACACTGGTGTTGTAGTCAACCTTTTCTTCAAAATCTGAAAACTCTTCTCACAGTTGTCTGACTAGACAAACGGTGTATCCTTTCTCGTTAAGCGTGTCAGAGGTGACGCTACAACACTGAAGTTTCGGATGAACCTCTTATAGTAACCTGCCAATCCTAAGAAGCTTCTAATCTCAGTAGGAGTCTTAGGTTGCTCCCACTTTAGAACAGACTCGAATTTCTTAGGGTCAACACTTACTCCATCTCCTGAGATGACAAGTCCAAGAAAAGTCACCTCAGCTAACCAAAACTCGCACCTACTGAACTTAGCATATAACTGGTGTTGTCTCAGCAACTGTAACGCTATCCTCAGATGCTGCTCATGTTGCTCATCATCTCTAGAATAAATTAGAATGTCATCTATGAAAACTACTATGAAGTGTTCCAAGAAAGGCTTGAAAATTTGGTTCATCATATCCATGAAAGTTGTTGGGGCATTAGTCAGTCCAAATGACATAACCAGAAAATCATAATGATCGTATCTTGTTATGAAAGCCGACTTAGGAATATCTAAAGCCTTTATCCTCAACTGATGATATCCAGATCTCAAGTCTATCTTAGAAAAGATCGTTGCTCCACACAACTAATCAAACAAATCATCTATCCTTGGCAATGGATACTTATTCTTAATGGTGATCTTATTAAACTGCATGTAGTCTATACATAACCTCATAGTACCATTTTTCTTTTTCACAAACAAGATTGGATCTCCCCATGGTGAAGAACTAGGTCGAATGAAACTCTTATCTAGTATTTACTCCTGTAATTGGATCTTCAGTTCCTTCAACTTTGTAGATGCCATTCTGTAGGCTGGCAGTGCTACAGGGTGACTACCTGGAAACACCTGGATCTCAAAGTCTATCTCTCTTTCTAAGGTAGACCTAGCAACTCATCTGAGAAAACATCTGGGAACTCACAGACCACTGGCACATCCCATAGGCTGACTGTGCTCTTCTCTGCTATGGTATCTACTACATGTGCCAAGAACGCCTCACAACCTTTCAGCAACATCTTATCAGCTACAATGGTTGATATGATACACGTAGGCAAAACTTTCCTGTCTCCAAAAAAGACACAAGAAAATCCACCCTGTTGAAAGACAACCTCCTTCTTCCAACAGTCGAGTTGAACTTGATATGTCTTTAGGCAACCCATACCCAAGATAACTTGAAAATAGTTAATATCTAGGGGTATAATGTTAACCGCAATGGTGTAACCACCAAAAGTCAATAAACATTCAGGACAAAACTATGTCAACACTGTCAGTTCACCTAACGGAACCCTCAACAAAGCTAAAGAACTCTATATTAACGAGTGAGTAGCACCCGGATCTATCAAAATTGTAGCTGAAATGTTATTAAAGAAAAGCATTTCTCCTGTAATTACTTGGGAAGAAACAATACCTTCTTGTTGTGTTAGAGAGAAGAAGCATCCTGAAGCTCTTCCTCTCCCACGATGTCCTCATTGTCCTTCCCTTCTACTAGGTGCTCTTCCTCCTCAGGAACCTGAAGCTACTGAAGAACTTGCTCCTCCAGCTGGAGCCTGTCGCGGAACATTCTGGTATTGTAACTGGGAACCCTGTGTTGCCACTTACTGAAGCTAGGGACATTGCCTTCTGAAGTATCCCACATGTCTGCAGATGTGACCACCTTGAAAATATACACCCCAACACTGACCGAAGTGCGGCTTTCCACAGATATCACACATCGGTATCTCTTTCTTTGGCGGACCTGTCACTGACACTGAAAATCCCAAAGACCTAGTTGGAGGTGTCCATGTAGACTGTCTATTCCATCTTCTGAAATTAGGCCTTCTTTTACTTGATGAAAAACTAGATCCTTGTCTACCAAAACAGCCAATTCCTCATCCTATCTTTGAAAAGAAACCACCACCTCCTCTATATCCACCACTACCATGTCCCCCTCTATTAAAGTCTCCAGATCTTTTCTTACTCTCAGACTGCTTATCAGCATTAATTGACTCTGCTACACGTCTCGCTGCTTCCACAAACTCCCTAAAGTTTTATCTGTCTCTTTGACTAATGGTTGACACTGTGTGTCTAATCTCTGATCTTAATCCTTGTTGAAATCTTCTACACTTTTCTACATCATCAGGTACAAGTTGCAGACAGAAATTTGCCAACCTTGTGAAATGTGCCCCATATTCACCAATTGTCATATTTCCTTGTCTGATATTCTCCAACTGTTTAATCTTATCACTTAGGAAGGTAGGAGGATAATACTTAAGGTGAAATTCATCCACGAAGTCCTTCCAGGTCATCTATGCATTTCTCCTTTTATCTTCCACTCCTCGCCACCACAGCTCAGCATCTCCCTTGAGTAAATATACTGCATGATTGATTTGCTTATCTTTTGATAACTCCATTAAACGAAAGACCTTTTTTAGTTGTTGAAGCCACACCTCCGCCACAACTAGATTTGTTGTTCCAGAAAATTCAATTCCACCAAGCTTCTTCACCAACTCATAGGATCTCATCAGATCCTTACTAGAAGATGAAGACTTCCTGTCCATCTTGTATTTTTCTTTTGTCTCCAGAAAAATACGATACATCCTTGTTCCCTCATTATCCTCTTCACCTTGAGCCATTGCTTAAGGGTCAGGGTTGTAATGGCTCTCAGTTTGTTCCTCGCCATGCCCACGTCCTCTTCCTTCCATCTGCATGTCCATAACAGAACATATCTGTTAGAAAATTGCAGTTCAAAGAGGAAAACATCCTAATCCTATTGGTCTCTTATCGTCCCCTAACCTTGACTTAGAGTAACTACATACTCAACCTAGGCTGTAACGCCAATCGTTGTGCTCTGATACCAAAATCGCTGTGATGCCCCGATCCCCGTGCCATCTCTAATGACCCCGAAGACCGGAGAGTCAACCTTGGTAAACCACCCTTAACATTTTCTTTTCTTAATCACTTAAAATTAACCTAAAGGAAAATCTTGTAACTTGGAATAAACTGAAATCTTACTAAACTGCGGAAGCAACTACTATTTACTTTACTGGGTAGATAAAGTAGATTTACACAACATATTACATTTTTCATGAGGAATATAAAGCACGACAGATAACTTAAAACTAAACTACATATTACATTACATTCTCTCTCTACCACACCACATGCCCCAAGGATCGAGGGGAAAGGACTAAGAGACCTCTATTCTAACTATGAACTACCTTCTAAGAGCATGGGTGATAAGATCATTCAGCTTCCTTGTGCTGACGTTTACCTGAAAAAATTTCAGTAGGTTGGTGAGCTACTGGCTCAGTGAATAGAATTTCACCCAACCATTGTAGATAACTCATTTATGTTTATTAAACTGAAATAAAATGTAGAAATTACTACACTGAGCAGATCTAACAATTACAATTTAAATACCATAGGGAATGTAAATATTACATTAAAAGAACAACTGTTGTGAAACTGTACCTGAATCTTTCTTAACCTTTCTTACTTATAAGAAACTCTTTAAAACTTATATTATCATATTTTATCTTATGCCTGATCATATGCAATGTACTCTACATATGAAGACTCATAGCGAACTATGATCTCACTATATAAGACTTAGTTGGCACACCCGGGATGCTAAGCCTGACTACGTCACTGGTCTGCAACAGGAAAATGGCACTCTGGCCTTAGCACACCTATGGTCCGTAAAACTAGACTCCTCCTCTAACCTGAGCACACAGGCAGAGAGTCAAGCCATCTATTGGCTAACCACCTATTGGCTTTTTTGTACTCTAGTGCCACCAAGACCTTTGGTTAATGTTGGACACTACATGATGTATATTAAGGAGACTTCCACTAGGGCTTTGTCCCCCGTACCACATGTTAGTACGTTCCAACCCCTGTATACTAGACACTACCAGGGTTGGGTCATTTCATCCCTACGGCGCAGACCTCTCATAGGGAATCTACGGTGTTCAGGGCCCCTAAGTCTATTATTTTATTATTCTTCGAAAGTTCTTACTATATTGTATCTTTTCCTTACTTATACTTGACTCTGGTATTTCTATGGTACCAAGTCTATTTATTTGAAGTTTATAACACAACATGTATATCATTCTAAACTTGGAAGAGCAGTATACTCAAAACATTGTAATATACTGAGAAATCAACATTTTATACATGTAGGCAGACTAAAATTCTTAAATAAATAGAATACATGTCCACTTGATACTTTATACACTAGAATCATGCAATTGAATTTCTTAATACACTTATAAGAGTTAATTACTTGACATATGAATAATCATCATTTGCGCCTATAAATTATTTGTGCTTTCTTGGAAAATGTGCACATCAACCCTAATCCTAAGTTGTGCATCACATAATTTAATTAAGGGTTAATTACTTATGATGGCAAGAATTATTAGTAATAACTGAGAATTTCTAATGATATCTTTGAGAAACGTACCAATTCATGTTAATACTAAACCACGCACATTAACTAAAATAGGGAGCGCGCAAACAGGTTTCCATTGAAACATTTCAGGTCATCATCTTTTTCTTTGAAAATGTGTGATTAGATAATTAATAAAATTGTACAGCCTGGGTTTATACCCAAACCGTACAAATATTATAAATCTGGGTCGTGTGCTACTGTCTTCAACCTCTAAACTGAGCAATTTAGGATTTGATCATCCGTGTAAATTTCAACAGTCCAAATCGTACAGACCAGTTAATAAATTAAGATCGTGTAAAATGTGGAGAAGAGAAATGTGAAATAAAAAGTCAGGCGACGCCAAGACTGCACAGCACCTGGGTAATTGTTGTTACCCGCAATACACACAGATCTAATCGAAATTGTCTATTTCAGGGAGTTAATACTTGCTTAGTGAGTGAAATTCTACTCGTTGAGGTTTGAGATGGCCTAAATCGACTGAAAATGTGCCCAAAGCCTACTTCCGAGCGTCCACGGGGTTGTCTTCAACCTTGGGCTTGCCCTAGTTCAGACCTACTGCAAGCAGCAGCTCCACCTTGCGCACAGGAGGGAGGGGGTTTGGCTAATCATTACTGCTCGTGGCTAGGTGACTGGGGATTTGTGCTTGGGCCTCAAGGCCGGACTCGATGGCGACGATTCGGGGTGTTGCTCACGCCTAAAGGTCCCCTGGCCAGCACCGCAAAGCTGGTCGGTGCTGCCCTAGCAGGCCGAGTGCGAGATAGGGTGAGGGAAAGAGGAAGAAGAAGAGGTAGAGGATGATGCCAAGCTGGATCGGAGCTAAAGGGCTCAAAAAATTGCCCCTCACCTTTCATCTGCTGATCGGTCGGGCCATTATGCGCTGTTGCTTCAAGCGGTGCTCGATCGGGTGAAAGGGATAAGGGAAAGGGGAAATTAACCAAATAAATGGGTAAATTGCATATCTCAGCCCAAGAAACTAAAAATGCCAAATCTTTTGCCTCGTAGGTCCGATTCAAGTGATTTCTTTTGCAAATTTTCAAGAACGAGATCCACTACAACCCCAAAGAATGAAAATATACTAACTAGATTTTATCAGCCTGATCAAAGCACTAATCACATCATGTACACTTATCTTAACTTAATCAACATGGTGATGCACTAATCACTGTACTTACTAGTTAAACTCAGAGTGGGTCATAACAACAAAGGTCAATCTATGGATTGAAGCAAGCATTTCAGAGCTAGAATCTTTAATTTGACGAAATAGTCAAAAAGTTTTCCTTTAGTCAAAATGAAGATGAACCTTGTTTCTACAAGAAGGTTAATGGGAGCATGATTGTATTCCCCATATTGTATGTAGATGACATATTATTGATGGGGAATGATGTCCCTACTTCACAGAAGGTAAAGACCTGGATTGGAAATACATTCTCTATGAAGGACTTAGGTGAAGCATTCTACGTCTTGGGAATCAAGATCTATAGAGATAGATCTAAAAGGGTTTTTTGACTAAGTCATAGAAATATATGGACAAAGTGTTGAAGAGGTTCAACATAGAAGACTCAAAGAGAGGAAACCTACCCATCTCTCATGGAGTTTCCATCTCTAGAGCTCAGTGCCCCAGTTCTTGTGAAGAAAGGGAATGCATAAGTAGGACTCCATATGCATCTCCAGCAAGATCCATCATGCACACAATGTTATGTACTCTCCCCGATGTCTCATATTCCTTGAGCATGATGAGCAGATATCATTAAGATCCAAGTGATGCTCACTGGAAAATCATGAAGAACATCCTTAACTACTTGACAATAACTGAGGATCAGTTCCTTGCCTACAACGGAGAGGAAGAGTTTGTGGTAAAAGGTTACACCGATGTAAGATTCCAAATTGACAAAGATGATAGATCTCAATTAGGATTTGTATTTTGCCTCAGAAATAGAGCTGCAAGCTGGAAGAGTTCCAAGCAATACATAGTTGTGGATTCTACAATAGAGGTTAAGTATATTGTTGCATCCAATGCAGCAAAGGAGGCTATTTGGATCAAGAAGTTCATTACTGAACTTGGGGTGGTTCCAAGCATCAGTGATGCAATTGAGCTATATTGTAATAATAATGGAGCTATTACACAAGCTAAGGAACCCAGATTGCACCATTATTCCAAGCATATACAAAGGCAGTTCTATATCATACGAGAGATTGTATAGTGAGAAGATGTGAAGATCTGCAGAGTACCAATCAAAATCAATGTAGTTGACCCCTTGACAAAAGCACTTTCATAGTAGAAGCATGATGGTCATGTTAGATCACTTGGGATCAAATTCATGGGTGATTGGCTCTAAGTGAAAGTGGGAATCTTTTGGTATGTATGCCCTCTAAATAGCTCATATGATGATTGTAAGGGCATATATTGTAAATGATTTGATTAATAATAAAGGCGATCTTCCAACTTATTCTATTTTATTTAGTTATGAGATAAGGATGTAACATATTAAATGTCTAGAGAATCATATTAATCAATGTTGTATGTCTTTGGGTTGATGACAAAAATAATGAGATCATACAGATGTCAGAGTATACATTCTTGTTATGTCCCTAGTCGGTTGTTATTGTTGAAGGTTAATTGATAGCAATGACACATAAGACTAGATTGTATGTTGGTTGATGAAAAAAGATCATCAGTCGTGATATGTGATATCAAACCAAACGCATAGATAATTGTTAGATAATAGTGTATCAAACAGACCCACCATGAGACAGACACATGGAAACCATTACGTGGTAGTCATAATCATCTCTCATAGTGTTGGTGGTGATTGTAGTTCTTAGACCTAAAATCACTACACTCATCACATGTCATTCGATGTACTTTGGCATCATCTACTATGACCTTGAATAAGGGTTTCCATAAAGGTGATGATCGAATGCACTGTGACACATGGGAATGATTGTGAGTGATGTATATGGGATTTGTCCCTCCTACAGGAGTATGATATCTTGATCACTTGATAAGCGAGAGTGAGAAATGCATGGCCATGCACATGTGAGTCAATATGTTATATTGAGCTTAAATATATCTTAGATAGTCTGCTCTATATCTAGGAACATGGATTGAACATTAAATAAGATGATGATTCCATGCCTTGAGTTCAATTTGGATATCAGTGACAAAGGAACTATACAAACACTATAACACCAATCACATATTATAGGTTGAAGTTGCTCTCCAACTTTCTAAATTACTTGGGTAGCAATGATGTGTTTCTAGATACCTCTCATTGCCTGTGATGTCATTAATTAGTTATGGACATTCACTACCAACATAACTTGGAATCTGTAGGGTCACACACATATGATACACTTAGAATAGGAGTTTATTCATGAATGATGTTTAACTTGATTACTAAAGTGTTTAGATATTTGATTTAAATAACAATTGACTGAATGGACTCTATAATGATTGGTTCAAGAGTTGAACCGATCGGTTAAAGTGTCAGGTAGATTGAAATTGCATTGGCTGAATATTGGTTGAACTGTGGCATGAACTGACCGGTTCATTGAGTGATCTGATTGGCTCAAGGACCCAAATGACCAGTTCATATGATGAACCACCCAATTCATTGATCAATTCAATCACATCAAATTTTAGTGTTGACATCATGTTGTACATTAATTGAATATTAAGGGCTAATACAATTGTGATTGTGAAACATGATGAAACGACCATTTTAAGGGTTGAACCAATCAACTCACATGCCATCCAATCGATTCACCTATGAACTGATCATTTTTTTGCTTGTAGGATGCAAAATTTCCATAAAATTTTGGCCCCTTCCACTCCCACTCAGGCTGGAACCATAACCCTCCTATAAATAGAGGGGTATTGGGGCTTCTCAGACACATCAATTAGCTCTAACAATTGTTATCTTCTTTGTTTGTGGTAACCAAGTGAATCTAAGAAAGTCCTACCTGATAAAGGAAGGGATAATAAGGGAGAACAATTGTGGGAGAGCAAGTTGGTGCTAGGATACCAACGAGAAGGTACAACTCCTTCTTGTATGTTCTTCTAGAATGACATGAGTTTCTAATGATCCATGTGGACTACTTTAGAGGTGAGGATTTTCTCTCACTAGGAGGAGCCATCAACCTCCATCTATGGTATTGTACCTGGAGGCCATTACTGACGACTGCTCATGAGCTGCCTGAAGATAAAGCATGTTATGACTTGAAGAAAAGACGCACGCTGCACCAAGCAATTATCGCTGGATTTTCTCTAGGACCAGGTATGACCTGCAAATCATCCTTCCAATTATATAGTTACTAACCTGATTGTCTATTAAAGGGGAATATGACATATACTTTTTATTTATTTTTCCACCTATCTATATCCATATTTCCCTATATGAAAAAATCTCTCATAATGAGCCTATCATGGTACCATGCTGCCACACAGAGCATAGTCATAATCACAACATCAAAATGATTTTATTTCTCTTCACTTTCTTCTCTTTATCCTCTCCCCCATCTACTATTATGTTTCTACAAAGATTCTATAATAGATCACTCATCCCTTGTGCAGGAATATCAAACACTATAAAATATCATTTTAAATTATTATCACAATGCCATTTTAAATCGATGTAAGAAGTTAGTGATAACTAATTTAAGTTAATAGATCATCGATTGCAGTAGTGTTCCAGTCTTAAATATGATAAACTTAAGTAATCATTAACTACAACTACACAAATCAATTTGTGATAAGCTATGTAGTATTAAACTAAGACTTGATTATGTTATATAAGAAAATTTGACCTTAGGCACGAAGGATTTGCAAGTTTGTTGACTACTAAGGAATATCCTAAAAACAAATGTGAAGCTTTGAAGCATAGGTAACAACTTCAATTTTATCTCTTTGGAAAAATATTGGAAAACTAAAGCCAACAAAATTGCAATTCAAATATTAAGTTGTCTAGAAAAAGAAAGTACACGTTGAAATTAAAAAGAATCAATTCTAAAACAAGTTGAAACCTTATGGGAAGATCATGTCTTCCATTTAAGGATATTTAAAAGATAAGAAATAGTTGAAAAGATCAATTTGAGCTAGATGAATTGGAAAAAAAGTAGGAGATGCATCACACAATTAGGAATCTGTCTAGAGGATACTTGATTGCTCAAATTTATTCAAGAGGGTGTTAAATCACCACACAAGTGTAGAATATCTACTAAGAAACATAGAGATAAGGAGATGGAAAAATAAATATTGTAAGTTGCTCAACCGAAGGGACATTTTGTGTCTAATTACTTATCAAAAATATGGGTACTAATGTGTTATTGAGAATGAGGATGCTTTCTTCAAAGTGGATATATAAAGAGAATGGCAACACATTTGCAACATTGATAGTTCTACTAGTAGACATTCGATAAAAGAGAGAAAATATGTTTTCCTACAATGGTAATCAAGAGGTAGATATCGGATCAGTATACTTTCATACATGACAACCACCCATCTCATTCTAGTCAACAAATGATGAGTTGATGTTTGCATGATAAAAAGAATATACTAATTAGAAGTTGCATAAACACAAGTAGGAAGCCACTAGATCACTAGTGTTGAATCACTAACGCACAGACGTACTGCCTACAACCCATACCATTGAAGATAATAACCCTAGGAAGGAATTACAACTAAAAGTAGCATGAGGTTGTGGGAAACAATAAAGTAGATTCAAAAGTACAAAAAATGAGTAAGGACGATAACCAATAGTTATCAATAAATTAAATAAATAAATGCATAAGATAGACATAATTGGGTAAATGTTTACCTAGCTGCTGACAACTTCCCGAGCTTGTGACCTGTGACTCCATGGATTTGATAAGTCTAAACACGATTGAAATTGGTGGATGGGTAGTTGGAGTTGGTGGATGGGAACAAAATGGGGATGGGAATAGGGAGAAGGCGAGAGAGATGAGGAAGTGAAATTTAGTGGTGCCATGGTGGTAATGGGCGTAGTGGATTGTGATGGTAAGAGAAAGGAAAAGTCATTGAGGGAAAACTAGGAAACCCTAGTGCTCGATGATAACCCTAATGTGTGTGTATTGAAGAATGAACAAGGATAAGGCATAAGAAGGAAAATGACATGTTCGAGCACCTAGGTCACAAAGCAACAACAAGACGCGTCATGATCTGACATGCAAATCAAGTGAAATACCAAGTGGGAGTGTCATAGATCTGCCGAAACACCAAGCAATATTGAGATCATGAACTCACTAACAACCTCGAACCATCAATCCACTTCAAGAGATGTAGTTAGGGAGAAGAGGTAGATGTTATGGTGGTAGTAACGAGAGGATGGGGGGAGGATAAAAGAGGGGGTGTTGACACTATTGAAGAGAAGATGGGGGACGACACCCTCGAGGGTTGAATTTTGAAAATAGGGATGGGGTCAGTGTAGGGATATATGGCTATGAGATAGGTAGTGGAAACAAAAATTGTATCTACCATATTCCCCTTATCCAACAAATCACGTCAATTACTATAAAACAAGAAGGATGGTTTATGAGGATATACCTAGTCCTGGAGCAAGTCCAACGACAATCCTCATCATTGTAGTTATGCAACTCTAAATCCTAATTGTAGTATGACTCATCTGACTACTCCTCCTAGGACACCAGCCTTGCTCATCGTCTTCTGTAGCAGCTCCTCTCATCACGGACTGATGGTTGACGATGTCCTCCTTAGTGGCAGACAACGACCTCCTACCTCTTGAGGAGTTCACACGGACCACATAGAATTCTTGTCATCCTGCTAGACTGGACAGGAAGGAGTTGTCCCTCTCACTGGCATACTGGTCACCATCTTGCTCTCCCACGAAAATGAACTCAGTTGTTTCTCTCCCTTTGTCTATCCCTCCCTAGTCGGGTAGGACTTGCATGGGCTCTCATGGTTACCACAACCAGAGAGGAAAACATTTGTTAGAGCAATTGATTCTCAATTTTCTATGTTGTTCTCTAGGAAGCCCACAATACCCCTCTATATATAGTAGAAGCCAGGGTCAAGGTTCCTAGTTTCTATCGTGCGGGAGTGGAAAGGACCGAAAAATATCAAAATTTTACAAAAATTTTGAAATTTTGCTACATGCTTCAGCTAAAACGGCCATTTAGCAAACTGAGGTCGTCTAGCACTATGAGATAGTCATTTTGTATTTTTCAGTTGTACATGAAGTTGGCAAATCAATTCCCATCAATGTTAGACATTGATTTCCTTGTGCAACAAGTATTGCTCAAGAGAAATGAATAGGGAAACATCTAGAACCTTCCTCGACCGAACTGGACCATCTCGCCCATGTGAGATGGTCATCTTGGTTTACCCATATGGTCATATGGTAACTCGAGTCAAGCTAGTTTGGTTGGTTCAATTTGTTCCTTAGCTAAATTCAACTCACAAAAATCCTGACACCCAGACGTCCGTCTCAACACTTGAGACGACTGTTTGGCACTCCAGACGACCATCTCAACACTTGAGATGGGCGTTTAGCAGTGTTGTCATCTTATTTGTTGTGTGAATCAAATACCTAACACTTTAGTACTTAATTCAGTTTCCATTTGAGATATGAACTTCTCTTCTAGGTCCAGACCTATGTGTGTGACCCTATAGGTCCCACATTATGTTGACAGTGAATGTTCATAAAAGTTATGACATCACAAGCAATGAGTGGTGCCTAGTCGCACATCAGTGGCACCCAAGTAAATGGAAATTTGGAAAACAACTTCAACCTACAATCTGTGTATCGTGTTGCAGTGTTTGTATAGTTCCTTTGTCACTGATGTCCAGATTTAACTAGAGGCATGGAGAATTCACCCTCATTATAATTCAATCTTGTTTCTTGAACTAAGAGCAGACTGTGTGAGATATATGTAAGCTCAATATCACATATTGACTAACATGCACATGGCCATACTTTTCTCAGTCTCGCTAATCAAGAGGTCCAGGACATCACACTCCAGTAGGAGAGACAAATTCCATGTCTATCATTCATAGTCTATCCCCATGTGTCAAAGCCACCCAATCATCACTTTTATAATAACCCGTGTTTCAAGACTGTGTTTGATGATGTCAAAGTGTACCCAATGACATGTGATGAGTGCAATGATTTCACGTCTAAGAATCACAACCACCACCATCACTGTGAGACCTAACTATGACTTCCATGAAGATGGCTTCCATTTCAGTCTCATGGTGGGTTTGTCTGATATAATGTTCTCTAACATGTATATGTGTGCTTGGTTTGATATCCCATATCATGACTAATGAGATCTAGTCATCAACCAACTCACACTCTGATCTTATGTGTCATTGTTGTCTATCAGCCTTCCATAATAACAATATATCAAGGACATAATGAGAATATGCATATGTACTCTTAGCATCCATATGATCTCATCCACAAGGTTAGTAACTTGATTACATATGTCATCGAGGAATATGGTTCTCTAGACATTTATAATGTTACATCATTATCGCATACTTGAATTAAATATAATAAATTGGAAGATTGCCTTTTATTAATAATCAAATCATTTTCACATGTTATGCTATTACAATCATCACATGATTGGCTCTCTAGGCATACATAATGAACATACCCACTTGCACTTAGATCCAATCACCCACGAATCATATTTTGAGTGATCTAACATGACCATCATGCTTCTGCTATGAAAGTGCCTTTATCAAGGGATCAACGACATTGCTCTCATTTGGAACTTTACAAGTCCTTACATCTCTACATTGCATAATCTCTCGCATGATATGGAACCACCTTTGTATATGCCTTGAGCGTTGATGCGATATGGGTTCCTTAGCTTACGCTGTAATAAACTAAAATCTTGCTATATTATCTTTTGACTCTCTTCCTAAGATTTTTCTTTCTTTTCTATCATTTTTGTCCTTAATGTTGAATTTGTGGAATTATTAGTGGTTTTCGGTAATTTTGATTACCATTTATGCCAACAACTGGGTTTATGCACAAATACCTCAATTAATTTGTCAATCAGGGTCTAATATGCAATTTGACCACTTATGTGAGATATTAATAAATTAAATTCGTTCTAGATCATTCCTTAGCCTTATGGAGCAAGGAAGAGAAAAAGGAATGAATTATAATGCTTTAAACATGTTAATATGATATTTAATAATTTCATATGAGAAATAATGGTAATAATGGATAATAGACCTAAATTTATTAAAGGAAGACTAATTGGTTAAACATAACTTGATATTCATTTTCCTTGGGTTAATTTGGCTTGGAGGCCAAGTTTCATAGATTTGGAATAATATTAACCATATCTCTTTTATTTTGAAAAGAAAAGGTGAGTTTTCTCCAAAATATGAAATAAAATATTTAATGACTCAAAAATTAGAAAATAATCTTGGATTCATAATCTACAACTTAGAATAGTCTTTGGGTGAATTTTCATGTAATTTGGCTAATATTTAATGTGCATGTGTAGATTAGGAGAGAGAAAGTCCAAAATATTAAATAATGATCAAAATAATTCCAAAAGATAAAATTTGCAATGACCAAATCATGTTCCATATGCTTTGGTTTGCTTAAGGATGAAGTTTCACAATAATTGATGATTTCTAGATGTTTCTAATGTGTTAAGAAAGAGAAAATATGGTTTCATGTAAAATATTTAAACAAAATATTTAGAAGCCTCAAATCTAAAAACTGTGACCATATTTGGATTCACATGTCCAAATTAGGCTAGATGCCAAATTTCATTAAAAATGGATGTTGTTTGTACCCTTTTTGGAAGAGAGAAATTTAATTACATATTTAATTTATCACTTTATTCGAATTCATTTAGTAATGCATTATTATGTCACACTGTCCTTTATATTTTTGGGAGCATGATATGGACTATTGGATCCACGATCTAATGGCTCATGGATCATCCTCTAGCTTGCGATGAATAAGGAAACCAGACGCTTGGCACACGTCTTGGTTAAATCGCAATTCCTTCCTCTACACTCAATCATTTCCCATGATCTTTTTTCCATCAGTTTCCTCTTCAAGAGACGCATCTATGGATCCCCTAGTTGGTTCCTAACTCTAGATATCCAAGTTTTGCCTCTTTTTCACCTCCACCTTCTCAGAGTGTCCGGTTGCATAAACCCTAATAGGCAACCCTATAAATAGTGGATCCCCTCTCTAGTTCTGTTGGGTTCTGAGAGACTGTCCTTCCGTTCCAATTCCACCTTTTGCTCTCGTGTCTTTGTTGCTAATTAAGTTTTCTGGTTCCACCTCGCGCCTCCTCTCTACGACACCCTACTTCACTAAGGTGTGATTAACTTTTGGGTAAGCTTCCTTGATATTTATTCTTTTCCCTGAATGAGTAAGTCTCTCAAACGAGCAAGAAAGGTGGGTTTCCCTCTTTTTAGCTTGGCGCTACTGTTGCTTCATGCATGGCCATGGTGAGCACTAAGAAAGGGGATGAATCCCATTGTATTTTCTTAGTTTTAGCCCCGCTTTGTTTCCTAGCTTATTTTCTCCGCTAAGGGCTTTTTCATCTTTTGGCCATGTGTTTCTTCTACTTTGACGCAGACTTTGACTAGGAGACATGGTTGTGCCTGATTGGTCCATGTCATGTGGGCCCGATCCTCTCCCTCGCCTATTTTGATGACGTGGCAAATTTTGATTGGTCGATGTTGCAAAATTCTTAACTTTTTAATCATTCATCCAAAAATTAAAGTAAAATATGTTTTGGAATCAAAATAATGTAAGCTTTCTAATAAAGTTTTTGAGGCTTGGTTTTGAGTTTTATCAAAAGGTGTTTTCTAAAAATAATGTTAATACATAAAATCACCAAAAATACACTTTAATTATCATAACTCCAAAATCAACAAAATTATATGTTTTCTTAATCAAGAGAATCTATTAAGATCAATGGTGATAATTTCATAGTCTAAATCAAGGTTTTGTTCAAAAAAGTCCAAAACTAGGGTCTCTACATTGATGCATATGATGTACCCTAATACATGTTAATACATTGAAAATAGGAAAAGTTGATCTTGGATCATCTAAAAGTGGTGAAAGCTAATAATTGAACTCAATAAGAGAGGTATGTGCATTCCTTACCCCTTAAGTTGGGAAATTGTGATCCAAACCATAAATTCCTTAATGAGGCATTGATTGAACCCTAATCTATCTTTTGATAATTCTTTTGCTATTCTTGCCTCAAAGTCAATTTTGTTATTTATTTTTTGGGTTTTACACCCCACTGCCATGTTTTTATTATTTGATGCTTATACTTGCCATGGTTCTTTAGCATGTTGATTTCATTAGACTATTTAACTAGTGTAGTGGTATTTGTGTACAACCACCCGTAGATAGGGTATGTATAAATTCACACAGGGGAATGTGTTACTCTCCCTAATATAAAACATTTGATAGGTGACTGGAATGTGTTACTCTCCCTCACCTATTTGTTTGAGGTCTGGTAGGTGCCTCAACCTTCTTAGTTAAGGTAGTCAATATCATGCATGCAATCTTTTTATTACTTTTCTTGTTATGGCAAGCATCTATTTATTTATGCCTCATTCTCTTGGCCTTCTTGTCTTATGATGAATCTATATCCTTTTGTTTCTTATTCATATTGTTAACACATACCTTTCTTCTCTCTTTTGTTGGGTGATTTCCCAACCACCCAGATAAAGCACAAGGTGTTGAACAAGATCAAGGAGAACATAGCTTTTGGCATGGACCTAGATCTTGGAGATGTTACTTTGGATACGAGACTTGAAGTAGTTTAGAATTCCCTCTATCTAGATCCTTTTGTTGTACATTGATGTAAACCCTAATGGGAGATTTTGATGTACTTCGGTAATCTTTTATGAAAATTGAATATAGTCATTACTTTTTCCACTTCTATACACTTTGGTCTTTTGTATACCATTTTATAAAGATTTGAAAATTTTACACATGTTCCAACATACCTTTTGAGTATGTTTGGGATGGATGTTTTATTTTTCAAATTTTTAGTAAAAGGTTGATTTCACACTTTTACATTCACAATAGCTCCATTGTTGTCACAATATAGCTCGATTACCTCGCTGATGCTTGGAACGACCCCAAGTTCTGTGATGAACTTCTTAATCCATACAACCTCCTTTGTTGCACTTGATGTAGCAATATACCCGACCTTTTTGTAGAATTGGCAACTATCTCTTTCTTGGAACTCTTCCAACTTACATCTATGTTCTTTAGGCAAAACACGAACCCTGATTGCGATTTGTAAGCATCTTGATCAGTCTAGAAGCTTGCATCAATGTAACCCTTTACCACCAACTCTTCCTCTCCGTCATAGACCAAAAACTGATCCTTAGTCCTTCTCAAGTACTTGAGGATGTGCTTCATGACTATCCAGTGAGCATCACCTGGATCTGACTAATATCTACTCGTCATGCTCAAAGCATATGAGACGTCTACACTGGTGCACACCATTGTGTGCATGATTGATCCAATTGCCGAGGCATATGGAATCTCACTCATGTGTTCCCTATCTTTACAAGAACTGAGACATTGACTCTTAGAGAGGGTCACTCAATGCAATACATGCACGTTTTCTCTCTTTAAGTCTCCATGTTGAACCGCTTCATCACTTTGTCAATGTATGTGCTCTGACTTAGTCCAAGAAGCCTTCTGGATCTATATCTATAGATCTTTATCCCCAAGATGTAGGATGCTTCTCCCAAGTCTTTCATAGAGTGTAAGGACCCTGACCTTCATTTTAGGCTTACCCTATTTGCTTTTCCTAAACCTTGTATTGAGATGCTTGCTAATCATATGAGTTGTGATTAGGGTTTGTTTGTGCTTTGTTGAGAGGTGGAGATACAACTTGCAAATTACCCAAGTTTTAGGGTTGGTGTGCAAGTTTGTCACCTTGAGAGATGTCTTTCTCTCTCCTTGCATCCTCCAGAGTTGAGAGGATGGGTTGGTCTCGTTGCTTGAGTAGCTTTGGGCTTTGTTGAGCCTTGTTGGGCTTTGTTTTGCCTTGTTGAGCCTTGTTGAGGTATGGTATCGGTCAAGGGTGAGCCTGGTGCCTTGTATCGGCCATGGTGTATCGGCCAGGAAGGTGTATCGGCCAAGGGTGTTGGTGGATGTGTAGGGTTGCCATCTTGGGCGACGCACACCCTCCACCCTAGCCTTGTTTGTGTCAACATCTTGGGACAAGTGGTCGTTGCCTTGCTAGTGGGTGGAAAGTCATGGACAAGTGGTTTGGGATGCTAGCATGTGGCATAACCCTTGGACAAGTGGTGGTTTGGGCGAGGTCGTAGCTCAGTTTCACTAGCGTTGTGTCTATATACCAAGGCAGGATAAGTTGTTTTGCTAATGACTTGTATGTTATGTCACTGCGGTTTTACTCCAGTTCCGACGGGGAGTTGTGGATAGGTCATGTATTTCAGCTCTTCCATGGACCTTGTATGTCGTTGATTTTGACTTAGCATTGGTCAGTTGGAGTATGATTGGTATACCTCATCTCCTCAGGGCATAATAAAATATGTAATACAGCAGTGACATCCCTTAGTGGACGCCCACTTAACCCTCTTGCTTATATACCCCCTTCTTTGCTAGCTTGGGATCCCTTTAGCTCCTTAGTTGATGTCCTTCTTCCTTAGTGGCGGATACACTTCCCCTTGGTGGAGCTTGATGGTCGATACTCTCTCCTTGGTGGGTGACATATCTCTAGTCTCCTTCTTCCTCTAGTGGAGGTCGAACCCTAGAGAGTGCCTTGCTCCTTCTCCTCTTGTGGTGGTGCCTTGGAGCTTGGAAGCTTGGTGCTTGGAGCTTTGGAGCTTGAGGAGTGTGCTTGAGGCAGGTTACATAACTCCTAACCCTAGCTATACTACTTCTTTTTCATGTTGCATGCTATATGTGCTATCTTGATCGGCCATGCTTATCTTATTGGAAATATCTTTGCTCTAGTATGTGCCCTTGATCTTGTTGGATACGGTGACATGGTTATGTTGTTTAGATGTGCTCTTGAACCTTGTTGGCCGAACCTTTGGGTTAGGATTCTTTGGGCAAAACCCCTCTCACTTGGTTGTTGAGAGGTGAGCCTAGGGTTTCCTAATCTAATGGTGTGTGTGGTATGTGTTGGCTAAATTGACATTAGCATAATCCCTTTTGTTTTGATAATGACAAACATTTCATTCTTGTGGTTTTAACGTGCTATTTGAGTATTTCAGGAACAAGCATATAAGGTGGTGGATAACAAAGACTTGGAAGAAACAATTTGATAAAATCGCTTTATTTTCATGATTGTAATCAAATGTAAATGCTTGTACAAGTATATAATGTACAAGTAATTAGATATCATGTAAATCAAGCGTTTAGATCTTCCCTATCCACTCACAACACTTAGATAGGCCATTCCCCAAGATAGTATCACAATTGCACATTGATACACACACTTAGTAAATGAATACATTGAGTCAGTAATATTCTCGGTCGACAAATCGTCGATCGAGAAAATATCGGTCGACAAATCTTCAACCGAGAAACTCTCGGTCGACAAAATCTTCGATCAAGAATAGACCCTACTAGCCGTTAGACCCAGCAGACAAAGTGGTTGGGAGTTGGAAATGAACGTTGTAAACACTTGATCCAGGAGGTCCCTCGGTCGACAAATCTTCGACCGAGAAGGACTCTCGGTCGACAAATTGTCGATCGAGAAAAGTTCTGTCTGCACTTTTCAGGGTCAATTAAATAGCCGTTGCAAATGCAATTAGTGGACACATAGTGGCTAGTTGAGCACTAAGAACCCCCTAGAAAGTGTCTAGAATGTCCTTAAGCACTTGTAGGTCATTCCTATAAATAGGACATGCTTTAGGACACCTAAATACACCTAAGCTACACATGTGCTACACTTGAGATTGAATACTCATTGGCAATCTATTTTGAGCAATAGAGCAATTCCTACATTGGCTATTCATTCCCATTGCTCCAACTTCGTGTCCTATAGGCTAGTATCTCCTATCCACAACACTTACACTTCTACATACATTGGTTAGGAGATCAAAACGCTTGATATAGGAAATCAAGCCTTGAGCTACAAGTGGTATTGTAATTTCTGTTTTCTTTCTTGTTCCTTTGTATCTTTTGTATTCTCCTTGCTACTCCTAGGGTTGGAGGCTGCGGATTGGAGAAGGTTCTTCTCGGAGGAGAAGGTGGACTTCAAGCTACTTCAAGAAGGCTATCGCAACGGGAAGCTACTTCAAGAAGGTTATTGCAACGGGAAGCTACTTCAGGAGGAAGGCTGCTTCAAGGTTGGTGCAATTGCTTCTAGGTGAAGGCTGCTTCAAGGTTGGTGCGATTACTTCGAGGTGAAGGCTGCTTGAAGGGTTTAGGGAGAGAATTGTAATTTTATGTAAAGTCCTTGCGAGGTAATAAAATTAAATTCTTTCCAAATCCCGGTTGGGTAAGCAACCGGGTAGTGGACTGACTGCCTTAGTATTTGCTAAGGTAGGAACCACTCTAAATCCTTGTCCCCTTGTCCAATATTTTTGTGATTGGTTGTTTGAGTTAAATAATTGTTTAAAATTGTTTAAAACTCTATTCACCCCTCTAGTAGTTTTCAATTGGTATCAGAGCAGGCTTCAAGGAACCCTAACCAGGTCTTGAAGAATGGAGGGTGATGGTGATTACAATCGCAACAAAAGGTGCAGCTTGAACAAATCTACAATATGTTGCAATTGGTGCTTAGGAACAAGCCACACAACAACTAGCTGCCCATGGAGATCAAAGAAGGAAGATGAACACAAGGATTGTCTTATTGCTACAACTAGTGAAGAAGAAGAAGAGGTAAGTCTTTTTGATTTATCTAAAGAAGAACTAGTTGCTAGTCTTGAAGAGACACATAATAAATATGTTGAGTGCAAGAAGAAACTAAAGAAATACAATAAAGAAAATGATGAATTAAATGCTAGACTTCTTGCTCTCACATCTGAAAATGAAGATTTATATGCTAAATTAAATGATCTTGGTTTTGAAAAAGATAGCATTATTTCTGAAAATCATACTTTGAAATCATCTCTAAGTAGTAGTAATGTGAAGATTTTTACTCTAGAAACAAATTATGATCTTCTATCTCAAGAAAAGGTTGGATTACTTGCAAAATTAAATGATCTTCAAAAACAACCTGTCTTGTGTACACATCTAGATTATGATAATATAGTGAAAGAAAGGAATTCTTTATCATCTAATCTAGATCAAGCAAAACTAGATATTAAGAAAAGAATGGATGAGATTGCTAAGTTGCACCAAGAAGTTAGTAGGTTAAGCAACAATGGAATCCTTGATAAAATATTGGATGATTCCTAACATCAAATTGGGAGAAGAGGACTAGGTTACAAGCCTAAGGGGAAATCTTATCAACAACTTAGTTGGAGAAAGACACAAGCACATCAATCACTATATGTACCTAAAGGAACAAATACATTTGTACCAAAGAACAACCTAGAACAAAACCATAGAAAAAGACTTGAGGTTGATTCTATATGTTGCCATTATTGCTTACGTCTTGGACACTACTCTTTTTCATGCCCATACAAGAAAAAGGATGTTGAGTTGGTATGGGTTCCAAAACCCCCAAATTGAATTGATTAGACTAAGTTGAGATATGACCAAAGACTTTAAATTGCATATCTTTATGTCTATCTCAACTTAACATAAAGAGATAACAAAATGATTCAAGTAATTAAAATTTCTAACTTGAAAATATACAATCTTAAACAAACCCGCAGAGACACATCTTTGAAAATTTATCTAAATTAATGTCCTTAAAACTTAAAGATTTGAATATGATTAGTTGAGATTTGATCTAACGTTACTTTGATATTTCTATGTTTATCTCAACTAAAAATGATTTTTAAATTGCATAATTGAATTAAATATAGTCTATGTTTTTTTTGGAAGCAATTAACAGTTCTAAAAATAGTACAGAAACCTTGTCGGTCGAGAAATCTTCGACCGAGCTGTCACTCGGTCGATAAATCTTCGACCGAACAGGTCACTGATTTCAGTCTGCAGTAAAATTGCTGACTAATTTGATTGATCAAGTGGCTATCTATTTGCTGTTAATGACTGTTTTACATGCAAAACAAGTTGAAGATCAATTTTGAAAATAAATGATATCATTTCGATTAATCCTCTGAATAAGGTAAAACTGAAAATCATGTTTAGAAATCACTATTTTCTAATAAAAGCATCTCCTGGTCTATCTATATAGAAATCATGTGTTATGACATTTAGTTTAAATGATCACAATCACTGTATTTCATGAAATTATCAATTTATTGTTCTATCATTACACCATGGATATGCTTCATCATGATCATTATGTTTCATTGGTTTGTCTAAAATAATCTTTGATTCATATATACAAACCATGAATGGATATTATTCTTGATCATTGTGATTCAAATAAATTGAAAATACCATTAGCATAAAAGCATCTTGACATAATAAACAATGATTGTGGACATAGCTTGTGATAAAATAATGACGTTGCTATGACAAGCCAAACGGTGCCTCTTAGAACAAAAATATTAATGTTTTTATCTATTTGTTTGTTCTAAGAAATCAAAAGCAAAAATCTTGACTTTAAGATATTAATCTTGCTTTCAAAATATATGTCTCTAAAGAATCTTATGATTAATATGAAAATAAGGGTATAAGAAGAAATGTGATTTAATATGTACCCATAGAAAAGCTTATGAAAACATCATTCACAATGAATGTAAAACATGCGTTCTAGAAAAATCAAGGACAAAGACTTCACTATGATGCCCATATTAAGTCTTCATAATAGGTATATCTTAATATGCTTCAAATAGATATTTATTTAAAGCTATCTGCAGAAATTATACTTCACATATGAATGTTTAAATTGGAAATCTGCAGAATTTGCCTCTTGGTTGAAATTAAAATTGACCAAGGGGCGCTATGGTCGTAGTCAAGGACGACCTAAAATAAGCTTTGACAAAATGCTTATATTGACATCATTTTATTGTACTTAATCTTAGTATACGTTTGATAAAGGTCAAAATCAAAATTTAAAATCATTTGTGACCTTAGAAGCCTTAAATTGTAAGATTAAGGGGGAGCTCATAAAAACAAATTTGATTATTTGATTAAGAAGCGTACAAAAATATTGTAAACATCATTTGAAGCCTATTATGACCTTAGTATTTTTACTCTTGGTTATGAAGAAATCAACAAATTTCATAAAATGATATATCTTGTTCTTAAATGAATTCTCTAGACAAATTAGGGGTTAACATCTCGTGCATTTGGCTAGAGAAATTTTTATGTACTCTAAGATTAAAGAATTCTCATTTCATTTTTAGGGCTTAACATCCCTTGTAAAATGGATGAGAAATCAATACACAAATGCCATGAACTCAAAAGGAACTCATATCATTTCAAGGCTTAACATACATTGCAAATGAGTGAGAAATAAATTATGGCTAAATTTAACAATCATTGCTTTGCTTTAATCCCTTGTTTTCTAATTGAATATCTCTTTAAGGGGGAGCATAGCATAAAATTAAGGGGGAGAAATAAAATCTATTATATTGGATATCTTTTTGAAATGACAAAGGGGGAGAAATAATATAAAATCAAAAACATAAAATAAAAATATGAGTTTCATAATATCTCGGCCAACATCCACTTGCAAAACAAGAATGGCTACAAAAGGTAATCTTCAGGTATGAAACTCACATGATTTATATTTCCTTATTTTATATTTAGGAAATGTTTGTCATCTTCAAAAAGGGGGAGATTGTTGGCTAAATTGACATTAGCATAATCCCTTTTGTTTTGATAATGACAAACATTTCATTCTTGTGGTTTTAACGTGCTATTTGAGTATTTCAGGAACAAGCATATAAGGTGGTGGATAACAAAGACTTGGAAGAAACAATTTGATAAAATCGCTTTATTTTCATGATTGTAATCAAATGTAAATGCTTGTACAAGTATATAATGTACAAGTAATTAGATATCATGTAAATCAAGCGTTTAGATCTTCCCTATCCACTCACAACACTTAGATAGGCCATTCCCCAAGATAGTATCACAATTGCACATTGATACACACACTTAGTAAATGAATACATTGAGTCAGTAATATTCTCGGTCGACAAATCGTCGATCGAGAAAATATCGGTCGACAAATCTTCAACCGAGAAACTCTCAGTCGACAAAATCTTCGATCAAGAATAGACCCTACTAGCCGTTAGACCCAGTAGACAAAGTGGTTGGGAGTTGGAAATGAACGTTGTAAACACTTGCTCCAGGAGGTCCCTCGGTCGACAAATCTTCGACCGAGAAGGACTCTCGGTCGACAAATTGTCGATCGAGAAAAGTTCTGTCTGCACTTTTCAAGGTCAATTAAATAGCCGTTGCAAATGCAATTAGTGGACACATAATGGCTAGTTGAGCACTAAGAACCCCCTAGAAAGTGTCTAGAATGTCCTTAAGCACTTGTAGGTCATTCCTATAAATAGGACATGCCTTAGGACACCTAAATACACCTAAGCTACACATGTGCTACACTTGAGATTGAATACTCATTGGCAATCTGTTTTGAGCAATAGAGCAATTCCTACATTGGCTATTCATTCCCATTGCTCCAACTTCATGTCCTATAGGCTAGTATCTCCTATCCACAACACTTACACTTCTACATACATTGGTTAGGAGATCAAAACGCTTGATATAGGAAATCAAGCCTTGAGCTACAAGTGGTATTGTAATTTCTGTTTTCTTTCTTGTTCCTTTGTATCTTTTGTATTCTCCTTGCTACTCCTAGGGTTGGAGGCTGCGGATTGGAGAAGGTTCTTCTCGGAGGAGAAGGTGGACTTCAAGCTACTTCAAGAAGGCTATCGCAACGGGAAGCTACTTCAAGAAGGTTATTGCAACGGGAAGCTACTTCAGGAGGAAGGCTGCTTCAAGGTTGGTGCAATTGCTTCTAGGTGAAGGCTGCTTCAAGGTTGGTGCGATTACTTCGAGGTGAAGGCTGCTTGAAGGGTTTAGGGAGAGAATTGTAATTTTATGTAAAGTCCTTGCGAGGTAATAAAATTAAATTCTTTCCAAATCCCGGTTGGGTAAGCAACCGGGTAGTGGACTGACTGCCTTAGTATTTGCTAAGGTAGGAACCACTCTAAATCCTTGTCCCCTTGTCCAATATTTTTGTGATTGGTTGTTTGAGTTAAATAATTGTTTAAAATTGTTTAAAACTCTATTCACCCCTCTAGTAGTTTTCAGTATGTTCTTGGGGCAAAACTCCTTTCTCTCCCTTTGGTCTTGAAGGGGTGAGCTTGAGCTCTAGTGGTGTAAGCAAAACCCCTCTCTCCTTTAGTCGTTAAGAGGTGAGTCTACACTCTAGTTGCTTGGGCAACACCCCTCTCTTTCCATGGACTTGAAAGGTGAGCCTTTGGTTGGTATTGACCTAGTTGAGGTTGGTGGGTTGGCCGTTATAATGATGACCCACCTTGTTGCCCGATATGTGATGGAAGTTGCGCAAAACCCCTATCACTTGGTTGTTGAGAGGTGAGCCAACTCTCTTGATCTTTTAGGGTTTGGTGGTTGTCTTGAGGTTGAAGATGACCCACCCGTCATGGTCTTGGAACCCCTGCACGATACCCTTATGATGTGTTCTGCCCGATATCCCTCTTCTAGGGATGAGTCTTGGGTGATATGCTAAGTGGTGTCTTGTGGACCTTCTTGACCGATATGAACCTTTAACCTTGATGATGCTGTTGGGTGATATGCCTTTGACCAATATGGACCTTGCCTTAGATAGTGTTTGTTGCTGGGCATTATGCCTTTGGACGATATGATGCTTGGTAGATATCCCTTCTTGGTGCCCTGAGCAACAATGGTTGGTTTTGGTGTTGCCCGATATGAGTCTTGGATGGTGAAACCCTAGTTGGGTGCCATAATGTTGACTGATAGGAAGTGTGCTGACTTTGATGGACGACATGGTACCTTGATCGTTATAGGGTCCCAAACCCTAGCTTGAATGATAGATGACCTTGGGCACCATGGTATCGTTTGATGGAGGGTAGTAGTGTAACCTTGGGTGTTATGGCTTTGGTGCTTGCCCAATATAGAAACCCTAACCCTAGTGGGCGATATGGCGTCTTGGTCGATGAGGTGGATGTGCTGCCCAACACACCCCTGGTCATGGCTGCACAATACACCCATGGTTCCTAGTTGCATGATATCCTCTTGCATCTGGTTGCATGATACACTCTTGGCCCATGACTGCACGACACACCTTGGGTGCTAGTCTTCCCGTTATCCCCTTGTGCATGGGTGAATGTCATGCTTGTGGCCGATATCCTTTGGGTGAGGGTTAGTGCCCTGTCCGCCACACCTTTGGTGAGGGTGGGCAACCCCCTTTGGTGGGGGATGCGCCTAGCTCGAGAACTCTAGGTTGGTGAACTTGTTGTCTTGAGTCGCATCTTTGGTTAAGATGTTGTTGAGATATGATAAGATAATGGTTATGTTCATAAGATATAGGGCATAGTGGATGCTCACGGTTTGATAACACTAATGTAATTGTCAGACATGCAGATACCAATTTATACTCCATATGATCACAATAATGGATGTGGTTTTAATCATATGCTCCCTAAGTCTTAATGGCATGATAATAATACTATGTTCTCTAATATTTATGTTTGGTGATCCAATTATCTCTCATGATATACATACTAACAATGCAGGTGTATCAAATGAACTCATAGACAAGTAAGAGCTATGAGGTGTATGTGTTTTGTATAACACTGAATGATGATAATCCTTGTTGATGAGATAACATGTATCACCAGTATGATGAGAAGGGTTTGTTAACCTGATAAAGGTTGAGTGCCTAGTCGAGGTGTTATCCTCTGATACTGAGATAAGGGATTGCTATCCCAGGATGATGATGTATGATGATGAAGCCTTGAGAGGCAGTGGTATTATGTGATGAGGGATTGAGATCCCATGGCAATATGATAATGGAAGTTGTAGTGTGACACAATGTTGTTTATGTTTTATAACCTGGTTGCCTCAATAATTCACCTAAAATATACTAATTAATTACAGTGGAACATTTCATGTAGTTTTGCCCTGGCCATAGATCCATCATCATCAGTAACTGATGATGGTGAAACAGGTTCATCCTGCGGGATTACCTGGAGCACATCTTGTTGAATATGTGGGGTTTCTCCTAGCTGAAAATAGGAGGATGAGAGTACAACTGTAGTTGTGTATAGAGCATGGTGAACATGCCTATGGCTCAGTGATTATAGAGCATGGTGAATAGGCCCATGGCTCAGTATTGTAGAAGGGTAGCCTATGGAGTTGACCCTGTGGCTGAGGCCACTTAAGCAAGAGACTGCGGTCATGCTTTGGTTATCGTGCACTAACCATGAGGAGGTGAGGTCATGGAGTCCATCTCTCCAATTGACCTTGTATGGCACCGGTTTTGAGCTTCCTAACTGAAGGTTGGATTTGAGCGGGACGACTCACTTCCTCAGGGCATAATAAAATTGTAATCTAGCCATATGGTATGTATTGCTTAAGGCAAAATACGGAACATTGGTTGAGGCCTTGATTGTATAATTGCTCTAGTCATATCTTGCAGTTATTTTTACATTCCTCATATCTTGTGATAAGTTCTTATAAAGCTTATCTTGTTAATCATGTTCCATAAAGAAATATCTGGTTATATGCCTCCTGGATATCTTGGTAAGCTAGTTCTGTTCAGTGTGTCGTATATATGAGCTGCTTATATCAGTTACCTGCTTTATCTGTTCTAGCTTTCCTTTGAGGTTTTATAGTTCAGTGGGGAGTTATGTTTCTCATTGGGACTGTGTGTCTCACCCCACTGGTTTTAAACCTTTTTAGGTGATCATGCTAGACATGGTGGTGATCGTGAGGTTGCGGCCGAGCAGTAGGAAGAACAGTAGGAGGCAAGAGATAGATATGTTGTTGTTTTGGTTGTTTGGCAGTAGTCCTAGATTCATCCATGTACTCTTAGGTCCTTGGAAGTGTTTCGACGACGTCTCGCGATGTATAGCTAATGTAGTTTTGTTTATCCTATTGTTGGCCTGGTATGGCCTGTCTTGTAAATAAACAGGTGATGAACTCTTTGTGCCTATATGACAGCTAGATCCAATGAGTTGTGGACACGTATCATGGTTTATTTATGTTTATATAACATGTTTCCTTGTAGGATAAGGACCTGGATGTAATAGTTTCTTTGTTTATCTGTTTTCCGCAAATCGGTTTTAATGAACCCGTGTTTTTGGTAATATGTGGTTTATGGAAGTTTTGCATGTTTTTGCGTGGTATTTTGTTGTCTGTAGTGGGATGTCACATACAAAATGTATTTCCAAGCCATGTTTTTACCTTTTGTAAAGTAGGGGTGTCATTCCCCATCAATAGTATGCCATCTATATACAACATGAGGAATGTCACTATGCTCCCATGAACCTTCTTGTACACACAAGGTCATCTTCATTTTGAGCAAAGACAAACCCTTTGACTGTCTCATCAAAACAAATATTCCAGCTCTAAGATGCTTGTTTCAATCCATAGATTGATCTTTGTAGATTATAGACTCTATTGGTAAACTTTGGATCTATAAATCTCTCAGGTTATGTCATATACACATCCTCCATAAGATTCCCGTAAAGAAATGTGGTTTTAACATCCATTTGCCAAATCTCATAGTCATGATAAGTTGCAATAGCGAGCATGATCCTAATGGACTTAACCATGGCCACTGGAGAAAAGTTTCAACATAGTCAGCACTTGAACTTGTCTAAAACCCTTCACAACCAATCTGTCCTTATAGGTTTGAACTTTTCCATCCATGTCAGTCTTCTTCTTAAAGACCCACTTGCACCCTATGGGTTTTACCCCTTTAGGTGGATCCACAAAAGTCCATACATTGTTGTTATACATGGATTCCATCTTAGATGTCATGGCCTCAAGCCATTTCTCAGACTCTGGTACCTCTATAACATCTTTATAGGTAATTGTCTCATCGTCTATGACCAATTCACTACCTTCATGAGTTACAAGATACCCAAATCTCCCATGTTCAAGGTGTGTCGTATTATATCTATGAGGTTCGTGTGCTACTTGAGGAATTTAAGATTCCACAACATCTTATGAACCTCTTTGTTCCTCTAGTTCATCAATTGGTTCAATGTTTCCTTGTTGGTCTCGAACCTCTTTGAGTTCTGCTTTTCTCCCACTGATTCCTTTGGAAATGAAGTCCATCTCAAGTAATGTAGCATCCCTGGAAACAAACAGTTTGTTTCCAGATTGGGAATAAAAGTAATATCCTCTTGTCTCTTTAGGATATTCAACAAAATAACATTTATCGGATCTTGGACCAACCTTTTCAGGAAAAAAATTCTTGACATAAGCTTCACAACCCCAAATCCTCATAAAAGACATATTGGGACACTTTCCATTCCCAATCTCATATGGTGTCTTTTGAACCGACTTAGATGGTACTCGATTTAGTGTAAACACAGAGGTTTGTAGAGCATGCCCCCAAAAGGTAGTCGGAAACTCAGCTAAACTCATCATTGATTGCACCATATCCAGTAATATATGATTCCTTCTTTCTAATACACCATTATGCTGAGGTGTTCTAGGTGGAGTCCACTGAGATACAATCTCATGGGCTCTAAGAAGGTACTCAAACACTTAGTTCAAGTATTCTCCACCTCGATCAGAATGAAGTGCCTTAATACTTTTACCAAGTTGGTTTTGTACTTCATTCATAAACTCCTTGAACTTTTCAAGAGTTTTTGGCTTATGTTTTATCAAGTAAGCAAGCCATACCTACTAAAGTCATCAGTGAAGGTAATGAAGTATGGACACCCATCTCTAGTGGTTGTTCTAAAAGGTCCACACACATCAATATGTATGAGTCATAATATCGCTAGCCCTCTCATTGTTACCAATGAAAGGGTTCTTTGACATCTTTTCCAACAAACAAGATTCACATGTCTCTAATGATTTGAAAATCAAAAGAGTCCAGATAACCATCTTTATGGAGTCTAGATATAAGATTCTCATTTTTGTGCCCTAGATGACAATGTCAAAGGTATGCTTTGTTTGAGTCATTGAGTTTTTGCCTTTTGGTATTCATGTTATATACACCTGTCTCTAGATCTATCAAGTATAGACCACAAGACATTGGGGCATTTCCATAAAATATCCCATCTTTACTTATATAACATCTTTCGTTCTTTATAAGAAATTCAAATCCTTTCTTGTCCAAACAAGATACATATATGATGTTCCTATTAATGGAAGGTATGTAATAGCAGTTCTCTAACTCCATTACAAGCCCACTTGGTAGAGTTAACTCATAGGTACCAAATGCATTGGCCACAAGTCTTACACCATTAGAAACACACAGTTCAACCTCACCTTTCTCTAACTATCTACTTCTTTTCAGATCCTTCACATTTGAACAAATGTGTGAACCACATCTGGTATCAAATATCCACGACAAAGAAGTAGTGAAGTTAATCTCAATAACGTATACCCAGAATAGGGATCTCTATCCCTTGCTTCATCTTCATGGGTTACCTTATCCTTCTCCTTACTTTGAGTGTAGAAGATTTGGACTTTATCTTAGCCACAAAATACTTTTTGACTTTGCTTTTTTACTTGGATTCAACTCTACTGATCACCATCATGGATTTGTCCATCTTCATTTGTTCTTTGACATTTATCAAGATGTTAAGAAACTATGACAGTAGTCCAGCCATGTTTCTCAACTGATAACACTCAATGAACCGACTATATAATTTAGAGAATGATTGAAAAATCATATCCGTGGCCTACTCTTGACCCAAAGGAAATCTCAGTATCTCAAGATGCTCCATATGCCTAATCATATTAAGCACATGGGGCTCTACTGGATCTCCCTCTGTCAGTTTGTGCTCAAATAGTGCCTTAGAGACATTATACCTTTCATGCTTATCATAATGTTTATGCAACTCATAGTTCATACAGTCCAACATATGGTCACTGGCTTGCTTCAAATAAGCATCTAGGTCAGTCTTAGGCAAATTTGGAGTGGATACTGGCTCTGGTGTTTCAGGATCATGCAGAACACTTCTCAAGTAACCTGAACCAGTTACAGAAATAAATCTCGTTTAATTTGTCTAAACATGATGATTTGTTTGCCATTTGATTTTACAAGATATAAAATTTGCATTTGTCAAAAACCCTTTTTTATTTGATTTGATTTAATTTGAAAATTTTAATGATATAATTAGGTCTTTAATTATCATTGCTCCCACTATTTTACTCAAATTGACAACCCTCAATATCAATTTAGAATATTGTAGCATACAATATTCTAGTGGGTCAGATTCAAGATGATTCAACTATTGCTTGATCAACACCGCAAACACAATCAACCATCAAGGTAGGCAACTCTTGCCAATTGCACCATATGCAATTCTGGATAGATGATATACACAACCTCTTGCCATAATCATCTGCATGCCTCTAGGCCCAAACGGTCTAAGAATCACCAGTCAAGCCTGACCCAAAAGCTGACACGATAATAATGCACCCCGTGGAGGTAGAACCTACATTATTACCATCACACTTCCATGAGATAGACGACACACCCCACGGAGGTAGAACCTACGCTTAGTCGATCAAGCTTTTCATGTGTGCTTCTTTTAGAAAGCATCTAAGACTTGATATTTTAATTGAGGGAGTTTGCATTTATAAGTATATATATATACTTTATCCAATCACCACATATATAGTACGTATCATATACATGCTATATCCCACAACAAAAACATGCAATAAATGAAAGCGATGATTATGACCAGCCTAATGTAATCCCTTAGAGCCACAAGGAATTATGTCATCTAGGTCTACATCACATGTAGAAACCTGTTGTTGATGAAGATCCGTGCTTGCCAATCTAGGTTGATCAGTTCAACCCTTGAACCGATGGGCTCACCTCTTGGCCTATTGTTAGGTCATCTCACTGATCGTCTAGTTCCATCAGTCCACCATCTACTGACCCCTCCAGCCGATCGATCAGGTCCACTAGGTTGTCAGTTTAGCTTATCCTTCTGGTCCTTCAGTCGGTTGGCTCATCATCATGAGACCGTCCTTCATCTTTGCCATAATAAGAAAGAAAACTATCCTACTATTACATAATTATTTGGAAACCTCGAGTTACATTCGAGGGGAGAAATTAAGGGTAGGAAAGAATTAACTTTACACTGGTAAGATAAGATAGAGGCTCGATACACAGACTGAGATAAGAGGATCAACCAACCATACACTCATGCACAAAATATGGGGGTTATTGACCATAACCATGCTACACATCCACCGTCAAAACCACTTTTAGGGTGACACATATAAATTGCATATATTTATATATATATATATTAGTTTGGGATTGTTGTGGTGTTTGGATTTGACAAGATATTATTTGCATCAAAATGTAATAATAGAATGACAAAACTAAAATCCGATCATACCGATTATCCCAAAATATAGTAAATTGACGTTGGTTTAGATACCACTGTAGGAAAATATGACTACGAGATAGGAAGCATAAATAAAAATTGTATCTACCATATTCCCCTTATCCAACAGATCACGTCAATTACTATAAGACTTGAAAGATGGTTTATGAGGATATACCTGGTCCTGGAGCAAGTCATGTGAAAATCCTTGTCGTTGTAGTTACACAACTCTCAATCTTGGTTGCATGAGAACTCATTTGACTGCTCCTCCTAGGACACCAAACTTGCTCATCCTCTTTTGCAACAACTCCTCTTGTCACAAACTATTGGTTGACGATGTCCTCCTTAGCGGCAGACAATGGCCTCCCACCTCTGAAGAGGTACACACGAATAGGGGTGAGCATCGGTCCAAAACCGGACCGGACCGAGGACCGAAAATCAATAATTTTTGGACCGTTGACCGGACCGTTTGGTGGTCGGACCGGACCGGGACCGGACCATTTTGACCGCGGACCGGACCGGACCGGACCGTTTGGACCGCAATCAGCCTTTTTTAGATGTTTTACAACTTATTTAATTATACAAAGTTGATAATCTTAGTCACTTCTAACAATTATATAACTTTAGTATCAAACATTTATACTAGTAGTACTTATATATGTACTTTATTTGTAGTTATTATAGAATACACCTTCAAATATATATAGATTTTATATAAAAGTTAGTCTGCGGTCCGGACCGGACCGGACCGGTTTTGGACCATACCGGACCAGACCGGACCGAAGACCGAATTTATCGAATTTATTGGACCGCGGACCGGACCGAAGTTGAAATGGACCGGACCGAACCAGACCGAATTGAGCGGTCCGGTCCAGTTTTGCGGTCTGGACCGAGATTTGCTCACCCCTACACATGAACCACCCAGAACTCCTATCGTCTTGTTGGATCGGACAAAAATGAGTTGTCCCTCCCGCTGGCGTACTAGTCACCAGCCTACTCTCCCACAACAATGAACTCAGTTGTTTCTCTCCCTTTGGCTATCCCTCCCTAGTTGGGTAGGACTTGCCTGAGCTCTCGTGGTTACCACAACCAGAGAGGACATTGTTTGTCAGAGCAACTAATTCTCAATTGTTTATATTGTTCTCTGGAAAGCCCCCAATACTCCTATATATAATATAGGCCATGTTCAAGGTTCCCAGTTGCTATCCGGTACGAGATTAATGTGCGGGAGTGGAAAGGACCAGAAGATCACAATTTTTCGCAACAATTCTGAAAATTTCGCAGCCTGCATCAGTCAAAACAGTCGTTTGGAAAAACTAGACAGTCATCTCACATGCGAGACGGTCATCTTACACTGTGAGATGGTCATTTCACAATTTCCAGTTGTATACGAATTTGGCAAATCAATTTCCATCAATGTTAGATATTGATTTTCTTTCGCAACAAGTATTTCTCAAGCGGATGAATAGGAAAACATTTAGAACCTTCTATGACCGAACTATACCATATTGCCTATGTGAGACGACCACCTCAGTTCACCCATATGGTTGTCTGGTGACTCGATTCGAGCCAGTTTGGTTGGGTCGGTTCGTTTCTTAGTCAAATTTACAATAGGCATGACACCCAAACGTTCATCTCAACACATGAGATGACTGCTTGGCACTCCATACGACCGTCTCAATACTTGAGATGGGTGTTTGGCAGTGTTCTCAGCCTATTTGTTGCATGAATCAAATATCTAAATACTTTAATACTTATTTTAATTGCCATTTGAGACATGAACTCCTCTTCTAGGTCAAGACCTCTATGTGTGACCCTATAGGTCCCATATTACGTTGGCAGTGAATGTCCATAATATTTATGGCATAATAAGCAATGAGTGGTGCCTAATCACACATCAATGCCATCCAAGTAAATGAAAAGTTGGAGAACAACTTCAACCTACAATCTGTGTATGGTGTTGCAGTGTTTGTATAGTTCCTTTGACACTGATGTCTAGATTGAACTAGAGGCATGTACCAGTCACCCTTGTTATTATTCAATCTTATTTCTTGAACCAAGAGCAGACTGTCTGAGATATATGTAAGCTCAATATCACATATTGACTAACATGCACATGGCCATGCTTTTCTCAGTCTCACTAATCAAGGGGCATAGGACATCACACTCCGGTAGGAGGGACAAATCCCATATCTATCATTCACAGTCTATCCCCATCTGTCAAAGCCACCCAATCATTACCTTTATAATAACCCATGTTTCAGGACTGTGTTTGATGATGTCAAAGTGTACCTAATGATATGTGATGAGTGTAATGATTTCAAGTCTAAGAACCACAACCACCACCATCACTGTGAGACCTGACTATGACTTCCATGAAGATGGCTTTCATGTGTCAGTCTCACAGTGGGTCATTTACTCCCTTCTTTTTGAATAAAAGGGTTTAGTATGCTTAACATGTCCATGTCTTATCCTCATACACTACTACAGAAATGGCTTATAAAGTCACTTTTTCAGGTGTCGGTTGTATACAAAAACCGACACCTAAATGCTACAGTGTCGGTTGATAACATAAACTGACATCCAATCTACGAAGGTCGGCCAGACACGGGTACCGCTTTTATTAAGTTTCGGTTAATTAATAAACAACTGACACCTAAACTCAACCGCCAAACCCAAAATTCCAACGAAAAAATTGGCTCCAAAATTTTACAAAAGGCGTCGGTTCATAGCTAAATAACCGACGACGAAAGGGTGTTTAGTTGTCGGTTTTTAATAACCGACACTTATTGTCAACTTAATAGCTCACCAGCCCAACCGATTCTTCCCCTTTCCCTTTTTCATTCCCGATTTCCTTAGCTCCGGCGATTTCTTGCTCCCTGCCGCCACTCCCTGCCGTTCGTGCTCCGCCGCCGTGCTCCGTCGCCGCCGCTCCTTCCTCCGTGCTCGCCGCTCGTCGCCGTCGCCACGAGAAGCAGTCGCCGGCCGCCCTCTCCACCATCGTTGGTAGCAGCTAGGTCTCCTAGCCTCGCCGCCCTCTCCGCCGCTCCTCTCCTCGCCGCCGACAGCTGCTAGGACTTGCTCCGGCCGCTGCTCCTCTTCCCTCAAGGTGCCCGCCCTGCCTTCTTCTTCTTCCTCTGCTCCTCTTCCCTCAAGGTGCCTGCCCTGCTGCTGGGCGTTTTTTTTTTTAATTTATTTACTTCCTATGAGAATCAGTTTTAATTAGGGCTCATACACATATTGATGTACATAAACTTGTTAGAATAAATGCGAAAAAGGTGTGATTTTAGGGTTTAGGTACTGATTTTGTGCTTCTACTGAGTTGAATCCTCTATTGTCTATACAATACATGTTCTATGATAAGCCTTAGTTAATTTAATATGCATACTTTGTATGTAAGACATAGTAATCGGGTACTGCTGTATATCCAAGTAAATTACATGTAATTAATCATGACATAGATTTTAGAATGCATACTTTGGTTAAATGTACTGCTGTAATTTTTTATCAAGTGATGATATGTAAATGTAGCATTAAGTTAGTAAGGTATCAATGATAAGTCTGTTGTAATGTGATGCAAAATAGTTATTGTATCATGCATATATACTTAATACTTTTTTGTTTTATAGTTGTATAGGGTGTTTTATGTGTGGCAAGTCTATTGTTTAATAGTTTAGCTATAATCATTGTTTAATAGTTTAGCTATATTCTTGGTGAGAATCCTAATCACCCTTCTTTTGCTTAATGATGAACTGTAATGCACACATGTGACATGCTTGGAATGTAAATGATGAACTTTTCCCTAAATGGAAACAACTTATATATATTCAGATCTTAATAATTCCATGAAGTGCACATTATCTTACTCATGAAAAGTATGTGTATAATGTAGGATTAGTTCCATATAATGGTTCTATTTTAGTAAGCACCTAGAAACCCATCCAAGATTTACTCATTAGGAGTAAATCTTGGATAGTCCCTGGTTTGGGACTGTTCTTGAACACCTAATCTCACTTAGGATGTAAGTGTATAATGTGTATTGGGTTTTCGAGAAAATTTCGGTAGCATTTCCTCATTTGTTCTCTAAGTACATATGTAGACTTCTTTTCAAGCTATCATGTCTACCAAAATAAAGTTGGTTATGACAAGCAATAAAAGGTTAACTGATGTTATACAACTTTTTCTAAAAATATATAACATTGTTATATCTACTTACACTTTGTTAATACTAATATTATGCAGTCTCTGTCCACCCATAACAGTCACTATGAACTGGGCCTCTATGTCAATGTTAACGTTCCCTATTGAAGAACAATTGGACATCATCCTAGATGATCGTTCCTTAAACCAATTGGTCATACCCAAACATTGGCGTTTTCTAAAAGGAAGACACTACATGCCTGGTAAAGTGACCCTAACTTTTGGCAATTATTCACATATTATCGAGGTTGAGTATGATTTGGCGGGAAATCTTGTATCAAAATCCGATTGGCGTGATTGGATTGGAGAGCTGCATGTGGTCCGTTGGAACATGCTTTTTCTCCGTCCAGTTGGCCATAATTCCATCAAAGTTTGGATAACCAACAGCAACTGCGAGACCCCTGATCATCTTCTGCGGTATGAGCGCACGACGTCGGATATCATCTATGAGGAATCTGAATCTGAGGCCCCTGTCAGTTCAGATTCATCTAAATACAGTGAGGAGCTTCGTGACACAGCTTCATCATCAAAAAGAAGTTACTGATGCATGTGGGACCATGTTGGTGTAGTATTTAGTTGTCTATCTATCTAGACTTGTCTGTATTAATATTTTTTTAATTATGCGCATGTTTAGGGGTACACCAACCCCTTTGTTTAGTTACTGTTTAGGGGTACACCCCTGTGTGTGGATGTAAAAAGAGATTAATGAATGGAACTGAAAGTTGCTACATGAATGCTTATAACTGAAGTGTGTGTTCCCATGAATGTTCCCATTTGCATGATTACACTACTATTTTCTCATATTGTATAGTCTATTTTAATATGACGTCATACTTACTTATATCTTGCTTAATGATGAACTGTAATGCACACATGTGACATGCTTGGAATGTAAATGATGAACTTCTCCCTAAATTGCCAATCATGCTTTTAAAGACATCAATAATCACCCTAACTTGAAGAACTAGGATTTTAGGTATAAGAATGACAACACATTATTTGTTGGCCTAGAAACCCGTCCAAGATTTACTCATTAGGAGTAAATCTTGGATAGTCCCCGGTTTGGGACTGTTCTTGAACACCTAATCTCGCTTAGGATGTAAGTGTATAATGTGTATTGGGTTTTCAAGAAAATTTCGGCAGCATTTCCCCGTTTGTTCTCTAAGTACATATGTACTTGGAGAACAGCGGGAAAATGCTGCCGAAATTTTCTTGAAAACCCAATACACATTATACACTTACTAGTGAGATTAGGTGTTTAAGAATGGATAGGTGGTACAGATTTATTATATATAATAATGACATCACATGTATTTGTTAACCCTAGACCCTAATCTTGTCCTAATATATACTTGTTTTCTCTTTGATCATAGAATGGATAGATCATGGATGTCAATTCGCAATCGCTGCACCCCAGAGTTTATTTCTGGTCTTGACCAGTTCATTAGATTTGCCGAGGAACATAGGAAACAACCTGGAGATAGGTTCTACTGTCCATGTAGGCATTGCGGTAACAACTTGAAAGTCAACACTGGTGACGAAATCAAAACTCATGTCATGTGCAACGGGATTATACAAGGCTATACAGAATGGCACTGGCATGGAGAGATTTCAAACCCGAAATCAGTGGATGTCGATAGCAGTGCTTGTGTGGAAGAAGAAATTGCCTACGATGACGTAGATGTGAATGAACCAGTTCCAGTAGACATCGTTGATGCGATGCTAGATAGTTGTGGGGTAGAGCACACCGATCCACCTCCCATTTTTAGAAACATTATGCATGATGCTGAGATGTCGTTATACACAGGTTGTACTAAGTTTACGAAGCTTAACGCTGTGTTGAGATTGAATAAGTTGAAAGCTAACAATAGATGGAGCGACAAAAGCTTCACGTCATTGCTGTCTTTGTTGAAAGAAATGCTTCCTGAAGGAAACGAGCTGCCAATCTCAACATACCAGGTAAAGAAATTGTTGTGCCCAATGGGAATGGATGCCAAGAAGATACATGCATGCCCTAATGATTGTGTATTATTTCAAAAGGACTATGCGGATTTGAAAGATTGTCCAAAATGTGGTGCGTCACGGTATAAATTGACGACTTCGGGGGAGTCCAAAACTGGTTCTCCTGCCAAGGTGATGTGGTATCTACCTATAATATCACGGTTTCAACGCTTGTTTGCCAATCTGATAGATGCGAAGAATTTGAGGTGGCATGCAGATGTTAAAAAAAACAATGATGGGATCCTACGACATGCGTCTAATTCCCCACAGTGGAAGAAGATTGATGTATTGTACCCTGAATTTGGTGAAGAAGTCAGGAATCTAAGACTTGGGCTTTGTACAGACGGGATGAATCCGTACGGGACATTGAGCAGCCAACATAGCACTTGGCCAGTCATGCTTGTTATATACAATCTTCCTCCCTGGCTGTATATGAAAAATAAATACGTAATGTTGTCGTTGTTGATATCGGGCCCTAAACAACCTGGAAATGACATCGATGTTTATCTTGAACCTCTGATTGATGACTTAAAGAAACTCTGGGGTGAAGGTGTGATGACCTATGATGCTTCACGAAGAGAGACATTTCATTTGCATGCTATGTTATTTTGCACTATTAATGACTTTCCAGCATATGGGAATTTGTCTGGATATAGTGTCAAAGGAGCTAAAGTGTGTCCTATATGTGAAGAGAACATTGATTCAACAAGACTAAAACATGGCGGTAAGAATGTATATCTCGGTCATCGAAGGTTTCTTCCAAAATTCCATCTATACCGTAGGAAGCGCAAAGCATTCAATGGATTGAATGAGGAACACAGTGCACCTAAACCTATACCAGGGGAGGTTGTTTATGAAAGAGTAAAAGACTTTGTCAATGAATTTGGTAAGAGATCACAATGTACTACATGGAGTGACAATTCTTCATTCAAGAAGAAGTCAATATTTTGGGATCTTCCTTATTGGAGTTCTTTGACAGTCAGACATTGTATCGATGTAATGCACATTGAGAAAAATGTCTGTGATAGCATCATTGGTACTCTGTTAAATATACCAGGTAAGACTAAAGATGGGATAAAATCCAGACTGGACCTACATGAAATGGGAATAAGGTCAGAATTAACAGAATTACGTGAAATGGGTAATAAAAGAACATACTTAGCTCCCGCTTGTTACACGTTGTCTAGAAAGGAGAAGAAAGCTATTTGTGAATGCTTGGTAAATGTTAAGGTGCCACATGGTTACTCATCCAACATCCGTAGATTGGTATCAATGAAAGATCTGAAGTTGATAGGTCTTAAATCTCATGATTGTCACACTCTAATGCAACAAATATTGCCTATGGCAATTCGATCTATATTGTCAAAGCATGTAAGGTTTGCAATCACCAGACTTTGTTTCTTTTTCAACAGTCTCTGCAACAAAGTTATTGACCCTGAGACTCTCGATAATTTGCAAAGAGAAGTGGTTGTTACCCTATGTCAGCTTGAGATGTATTTCCCTCCTTCGTTCTTTGATATCATGGTACATCTTGTTGTCCACTTGACTAGGGAAGTGAAAATCTTGGGACCGGTTTTCTTGCATTGGATGTATCCCTTTGAACGATACATGAGCATTTTTAAAGGTGATGTTCGAAACCGTTATCGGCCTGAAAGGAGTATTATTGAAGGTTATGTGGTGAGAGAGGTTATGGATTTCTGCAATGACTTTCTCAGTGGTAATGACACTCCTGATAATGACAAGAATATTGACGAGCTATTTGGCAAAGGAATTTTGGGATCACGTGTGAAAGTAATCAGCCGTGAGCAATTGGAACAAGGTCATTTGTATATTTTACACAACATGGATGAAGTGAACGTTTATATCGAGGAACATACCAATTTCATCAAAAGACAATATCCTCGAGCCAATACAATGTAGCTTGTTAGAGAGCATAACAAGACTTTTATTAAGTGGTTTGAAGATAAAGTCTTACATCAACTATCTCAAACACCAGATGATATTACTAAAACTATCAAATGCCTCACCTTTAAACCAAAGTTGACTGTTATGTCTTATGAAGGGTATGACATTAATGGATTCACATATTACACAAAGCGCCAAGATGATAAGAGTGTCGTCCAAAACAGTGGGGTCACCCTTCAAGCATCGACTATGTTTTTTACAAGTGCAAAGGATAAGAGTCCACGTGAAGCTAAAATGTCATATTACGGTGTCATTGAAGAGATATGGGAATTTGACTACATAGATTTCAGAATTCCGCTCTTCAAATGTAATTGGGTTGATAACACCAAAGGAGTTATAGTGGATGAATTGGGTTTCACTTTAGTGAACTTTGAAAAGATTGGCGAGAAGGCTGAACCATTCATATTGGCATCACAGGCGAAACAAGTATTTTATATCGATGATCCTGCAAATGATAAATGGTCGGTTGTTCTTCATGGTAAAAGACAGTTCATTGAAGATCCTATAGATGAAGAAGAGTACTATGATAAATATGATGACTCCAGTCCATTCTCAGTTGGGTTGCCAACTCCACAAAATATTGAAGAAGCTAATGATGACTTATATGTGCGCGGAGATCACAATGAAGGATTGTTAATTGATAAAAGATCACAATTTTAGGGGCATGCATGTTTATATTTTTTTATTGAAGCTAAATGTTTACTTTTTTAATATCAATATCATTTTCTGATTTGATGTTTCATTATCTTCTAGTTAATACAAATGCTAAACAGCAAAATAAGCCCCAATGAAGAGAAGCAAGATACAAATACAGTACATAAAGTGCAGCACACACAAGTGCTTCAGATTCATATAACAACATGACAGACTAACACATATACAGTGCATAACAAGAGCAACGCCGAATTTACATACAACACTAGATTAATACATATATAGTGGGACTAAGGTGACGATACCACCTGCTAAAACAGGTTATCGACTACATGTTACGACTGGGAGGTCGTGATTCAGCAACCGTATGCATTAGCAGGAGGACAAACATATGGTGATCTGTTTGTCCTCCTGCTAATGCATACGGTTGCTGAATCACGACCTCCCAGTCGTAACATGTAGTTGTCGGTAACCTGTTTTACAAGGTGGGATCGTCACCTTATAAGTCCCACTATATATGTACTAAGCTAGTGTTGTATGTAAATTCGACGCTGTTGTTGTTATGTACTATATATGTGTTAGTCTGTCATGTTGTATGGACATCGATTGTATTGCTCAGGTATTATATAGTCTCATTAGATAATATGAAATATATCAATCTTATTTATAGCTCATTAATTATATATATACATCATTCTCTTTACAGGTGTTTAAAGCTGACCCCACTACAGGAACGAACTTACCAGATGTACATGCTCCCTATACGATGGGAGAATTAAATGAAGTAAGAGAAGAATGGGAAACAGCCATACAAATAGTGGGGGCTTTAAAATATAATTGGGATCCTGATAGCGAATAATGACTAAACAATGATATTTTGTAAATGAATTTCTGAATTATAATATATGTGTGAATGTTTATACATGTCTGGATGTTTCTACATGTGTCTGAGTGAAAATGAATGAAAGTGTTGGTTGCTATATGAATGTTTCTACATGTGTGAATGTGAATGAATGGAACTACAGATTGCTAGCTACATAAATGTTTCTAAATGTGTGAAAATAAAATGGAACTGCAGGTTGCATTGCTAAATGCATGTGTGAATATTTTTGTTGTTAATTTTGCAGGTTTGTGGCATGTTGTCGGTTGATATCAATGGATGTCGTAAAACCTGTAGTTCATAACTGAACTGAACAAGTTTCTCATCCTGCGACCAGCCACAGTAGGTCTGCAGGCTGACAGAAAAAAAATAGGCGTCGGTTATTTGTATAAAACCGACGCCAAATAGTTACAGTGTCGGTTTTTAATAGAAACTGACGTCTATTTCCTTAACACCACGGCCATGCTGTCCAGTACGGCTGTGTTGGGAGTTATATGGCGTCGGTTATTAGCTAATAACCGACGCCTATAGTGCCCAAGTTGGCGCCCTCCTGTGGCGCGAAGATATATGTCGTCGGTTATTTGTAAAAAACTGACACTGATAGTGCCCAAGATGGTGCCCTTTCTGTGGCGCGAAGGGTTTGGGTGTTGGTTTCGTATCTAATAACCGATGCCTATAGTGCCATGATGGCACGTTTTCAGTGGTGCACGAAGAGTTTGGGCGTCGGTTTTGGAACTGACGCCTAATGGGTGAGCTTTTAGTGTCGCCCACATAGGTGTCGCTTAGAAACCGACACTAAAGGCTTCAAATAACCGACACTAAAGGTAGGTTCTGTAGTAGTGATACCATAGTCTTATCAGTCTCATTACCGATGTAGAAGCTAAGTCAGGAGTTCTTATAGGTGGAAAGTTAGGACTTTTGCCCTCACATAATGACTACTGCCCTGGTGCACTAGGCATTTATTGCACGGGTGGCACAAAAAACTTTGGTTTTTTAGAACAACTAGGAAAATGTCTCTAGAATTGTAGAGACCTTTCCTTTATTCTTAGCTTAGTGCCCCTCCTTGAGAACTGCCAATTATAGATGTACTATCTATCTATATACTATCTATCTATACTTATGGAAGAGTCTACTTTCTTGCCATATGTCATTCCTTCCCACATTTTCCACTGTTCCAACATGACTATGTCATTCAGGAACCTTTTTAAAACCCAAAGTTTCTATATTGAGGACTGGTAGCCTCGGTTGTAATGCTAGTATCCAGTCTATTATATGCATCACTATTGTCCTAACTTGCCTCACAATAGCATAAAAAGCAGGATTATCTATCCTGATTAGGTTAAGATGGGAATTCTTAGGCACTCGTTCTTCTCTTGTCTGATCTCTTGCACCCTTTCCTGGTGCAACAACATTGCTCTCAGCAATGTGTTCCTCGTGTTCACCAGTCATTTATAAACTTTACCCTTTCTTCTGCATAAGCGGAAGTCACTATAGGGTATACTGGAGGACACTAACACAAACTCAAAATCTTAGTCCTAGGTCTCTGTAGATTCAGCGAACCTTAAGCTTTGATATCAAACTTGTAACGATAATCGCCAAACCGACAAACAAATCATTACTAATTAAGCGGAATAAACATAAACAACAGATTAACAAAAAATCACTAAAATTTAAAACCATTTTGTAAGGAGATCCTTGTCTAGAAAACTTTTACTGAAAGATCCAAAACTCATACATATCATGATTCACACTGTACAACATTGCCTCATCTCATCTCGAGGACAACGTATAATAGTTTCTCTATCAAAACACATACTGGAGCAAGATAAAACCTCGAGGCATTCAAGCCAAAACCTCATATCATTCATGAAACCAGTATGAACCAACACCAAGGACCTGAGAGTACAGAGACGACACATATGACTCCTATCTACAAGACCCGACAGACAATACACTCAACCTGAGCTGTCACTGATGTCCCTATTATTGTTGTTCTTTCTCTATAGTACGGTCTCAATCCCCCTCGTGCACTTCCACCTAAATAAAATGTGGATTCCACGGGGTGAGACAATTGTCCCAGCAAGAGATATAACTCTCTGCCAACAATGTTTTTATCATAGTTAAATAGTATTATACTGAGCAGAGGATAAGCAGTTTAGAATATTCTCATCTTTTAAAGCATTGCAACTATCTATGACAGAGCAGTAAATCATCTACTCACTTAATAAGGAATATGAAAAACATGTATATCATTTACCCATCATACTATATGAACATCTCAACCTTATCATGTGATGCTCATTATCATGGTATGTCATCCATGAATCATTCTCATTTCTACCTATTGGCCTCAGCCAATCTGCTAGCCAGGTGTTGGATTGTACCAGTCATGTAAATGTACATCATCATAATCAGTTCTAGGTATTGAGTTATTACCAATCCTATGATTAATAGCCAGGCATTGGGTTATTACCAATCCTATGATTAATAGCCAGACATTGGGTTATTACCAATCCTGTGATTAACAGCCAGGCATTGGGTTATTACCAATCATGTGAGTGTTGCATCCGGGCATCGAGTTATCCCAATCTTGTAGTTTTATTCCAGATATTGGTCTATGCCAATCCTGTGACATTATTCCAGGTATTAGATTATGCCAATCCTGTGAGTGTTGCATCCAGGCATCGGGTTATCCCAATCCTATAGTTTATTCCAGGTATTGGTCTATGCCAATCCTGTGACATTATTCCAGGTATTGGATTATGCCAATCTTGTGAGTGTTGCATCCAGAAATGGGGTTATCCCAATCCTGTAGTTTTATCCAGGTATTGGTCTATGCCAATCCTATGACATTATTCCAGGTATAGGATTATGCCAATCCTGTGAGTGTTGCATCCAGGCATCGAGTTATCCCAATCCTGTAGTTTTATTCCAGGTATTGGTCTATGTCAATCCTGTGACATTTTTCCAGGTACTGGATTATGCCAATCCTATGAGTGTTGCATCCAGGCATCGGGTTATCCCAATCATGTAGTTTTATTCCAGGTATTGGTCTATGCCAATCCTGTGACATTATTCCAGGTATTGGATTATGCCAATCCCGTGAGTGTTGCATCCATGCATCGGGTTATCTCAATCTTGTAGTTTTATTTCAGGCATTGGTCTATGCCAATCATGTGACATTATTCTAGGTATTGGATTATGCCAATCATGTGAATGTTGTATCCAGGCATCGGGTTATCCCAATCCTGTAGTTTTATTCCAGGTATTGGTCGATGCCAATCCTTTGGCGTTATTCTAGGTATTGGATTATGCCAATCCTGTGAGTGTTGCATCCAGGCATCGGGTTATCCCAATCATGTAGTTTTATTCCAGGTATTGGTCTATGCCAATCCTGTGACATTATTCTAGGTATTGGATTATGCCAATCCTGTGAGTGTTGCATCCAGGATTCGGGTTATCCCAATCTTGTAGTTTTATTCTAGGTATTGGTCTATGCCAATCCTATGACATTATTCCAGGTATTAGATTATGCCAATCCTATGAGTGTTGCATCCAGGCATTAGGTTATCCCAATCCTGTATTTTTATTCCAAGTATTGGTCTATGCCAATCCTATGATAACAGCCAGGTGTTGGGCTATTACCAACCCTGTGAAACTATTCTAGGTATTGGACTATGCCAATCCTGTGCATCTATTCCAGGCATTGGACTATGCTAATCATGTGCATCTCATCACAGAATACCACATCACCTTTACTAGGCATTATACCTTGGCCAAGCCATCATGCTTATTCACATCCTTTATATAATACAATTATTCCTCTTATCTCCTTTAAGCATATTCAAAACACTATAGCCCTTATTTGGCTATAAGCATGAATCATGTATGATCAAGATTTCATTATTATTATTGTATCCATTTATTATTATTATTATTATGTAACTAAGTTTCTATTTTCTTAGTTTATTTTGAACATTATCATTTCTTACATGAGACTTTTATAAACATCTTGTTACCTCTCACTAGGCAACAACTATTCTCATGGCTCACAAGGCCCATTAAACATATTTTCACCTCTCACTGGACAACAACTAACCACATGGATCACAAGGCCCATTAAAAATTTTGTCACCTCTCACTAGGCAACAAATATTCACATGGCTCACAAGGTCATTAAACGTCTTGTCACCTCTCACTAGGCAACAACTATTAGGGTTAGGGTTTTCCTTTATAACCGAATAGGGTTTCAAGTTCATATTATAAATCCAAACCCTAACTCATTGCTCCACACATCTACGGGCATACCTTAATATCATAAGTATTCAATCATACTTATTTATTCTCATCATTTGTCATTAAATGATTATCAACACAAAGTATGAGTTTCTCTCTTATCCTTACTAGGACATTGATTACATCATACTTTATTAACTTGCCTTAACCCTTTCTCAAGGTATATTAGCCTACACATATCAAAGTGCATTAAACTCATTACATCTCAATGTAACCATTGACATGACACACTTCATGTGTTACTTATCCAAATAAATTGGATTTAAGGTGCATCAAGGTGCATCAACCTTGAAGTGTTGGATGTGATACTTTTCATGCATTGATGTATCACTTCCCTTATCACTTTTAACTTACTTAAGTTCATCAACTTATCTTCTATTAGAGTATTTCCCATCCTAATACTTTATCCACTAACTCATCACATTTTTCATGTAGTGTATTGGTCAGAAGTCACATATTTGAATTGTCCAACCATCATCAATTGATATGGACTTATCTCAGGTTGAAGCATTGGTGATATAAAGTTATCCATTATCAATCACTTTAGGTGTTTCACTTATCAAGGTATTAGCCACACCCTTACTATTAATCACTCCTAAGAGTGTTTTTCCCTCACCTTTACAAAGTGTCTCAGGTTGGAGGTGTGCATATATTCACCATATTAGGTTGTAGGTGTATAGACACCACCATATCAGGCTAGAGGTGTATGAACACCATCCATATCGAGTTGGAGGTGTTTGTATGTGTGACCCATGTCATGCATGAGGTATTAAACCATCACCATGTCAGGATAGAGGTACATTCAATCACCATATCTGCTGGCTCACCATCTAGGGTTGTGTATTGGGCTACCATATCGTGTAATAGCACTTGCTATTCTTTACTCATATCGAGTTACCCAAATTAGGGTTTCATATCAACTGATAAGTATTCATTTAACCTTGTATTGTGCATGGAGTATATACTTGACTTCCTATCATGCAAGAATATCATGTAAGCATCTTGTGCAAGCATATCGTGCAAGCCATACCCATATCGGGTTAGAGCTGCTTGTGTATCTACTTGAACTCGATATCACTTTTTCAAAGTGATACCATCTTCTTCAAGCTCTAGACCTCCATTATAAAAGTTATAGTTCATGGAAAAAGGTCTAAGAAACTACTATAACTCATAATTTCATCAACTATTTTATGAAATTTCGGAATTAAAAGTAATTCATTAAGTATAGCAATTTAGGTGATGAATAATAACATGGTTGAGTTCAAGTTATATAACCCACCTTAAGAACAACTTCAAAGCTCCAAGCTCCAAATCTCCACGTTCCTAAGGTTGAAGATGAACTTCACAACTCCTCTATATGCAAAGAATCACCATGGATAAGCAATTGGTGAAGAAGAAAATAAAGGAAGATCATAACCCTAAAATCATGCTTCAATCCAAGGTTGAAGATGATCATGGCCTCACCTTAGGGTTAAGTATGAGCTCCTTCTTGCTCCTTAGCACCTTTGCACGATACCTCACTACCCTTGCACGATATGCCATCACTTGTGCATGATATGCCACCACCCTTGGCTGATATCCCCCTCACTTGTGATCAAAACACTTCACTATGGGTGATATCACCCTACTTGGTCGATACCACCTTACTTGGCCGATATGAACTTGCTATGGATGATACCCAAGGCCCTATGCACGATAACACTTCACTCCTGCACGATAAAAGGACCTTATGCATGATAACTTTGGGAAGGAGGGTGGTAAGATTCAAAAAATTCCACTAAGGGGTGAAACTAGGGGTATATATACTTGTCGTTCATGAAGGAGTGTAAAAATGAGGTGTCATCAATTTGAGCTACTAGGTGCCACGTGTCCTTGCATGGGTGACACGTGTACATGGATGCATCAACATTTATATTAACATGCAAAACATTTGAGGATAATCTAGGGATGAATTTTCGTCCATTACTTATCCCTTTGAATAAAATATATCAACAAAATCACCACTTTATTCACAACCCGATACAACTTTTCTAAGGAAGTTGTAAACCGATACACTTCACCTCCTTGAGGTGCTTTGCACGTCATGGGCTTTTCAAAGAGTCCACAAAACGATATGAGATTCCTCATTTGGCTCCTTGACCGATAGGTACTCATATATAAGCTTTTCAACTTGATATAACCCAAGTTAGGGTTTCATATTCAACCCTTTTCTTGGTCATTTCATCACCAAGATTACCATCACTCATATTTGATTCAAACATGATGTATACTTCTTTCTCTCTCCTCTACATCATACTAGGAGGGAGTAGGGACACTATATATGTATTAATTGGCATATTAACCCTATATTTTGGGTAAATTACAATTTGTACCAAAATTGGTGCACAAGGTACTAACATTATTCAAACATGTTCAAACTTGGAATTTAGGCTTTCCACAAGCCACCACTTAACATATTTCTCTCTCTTATGATGTTAAAACACTTAAGGCATGTTCAACATGTGACATATTGCAATATAACCCCTCATCTTAGGTAAATTGCATTTTGGTCCAAAACATGAGAACATTGCTCAAACATTATTCAAACATGACCAAATTTGAAACATAAGTGTGTCACATGATAAAAAAAATACCTTAGAGGATTATATTAAATTTCTAAGCAACTTAATTAGCCAAAACAAATAGGGTTACCTCATAACCCACGTCAGGGTCATTACAAGTTATAAACCCCTAACAAGGATTTCGTCCCCGAAATCCCAGGTAAAGGGAGACCGATTTTATTCATTCATCATATCATCAAGTCTCCACATAACATATTAATGTCATGGAGATGCCATAGAAATTTTACCAGAAAAAAGTTCTTTCACATAGGGTATCATAGAATCTGTCATACTCAATTGTCCTACCCATACTAGAGTTACATTCTGTCATTCATTTGAGACTACAAGTCTCATCATACTTCTGTTGTACCGGTCTAATCTGTTGGTTCAACATTAACTTTCTTATGACTTGTATCAACTATCGCGTTAGCTATTTAGTTTCTTATCATAAGGAGAGGCTACTTGTCAAAGAAGAACTTATCTCGGAGGTATGTCTAGAGGTTATGTATAAGTTTCCTCAACAGATCTAGATAGGGATATTCTAAGGAATTATTTTTAACTTGATCAACTTTTCCAAAACAATTCTACAATTGTTCCTTCAACTCATACATCTTTGCTGATGTTATGTTTATGCGGGGCATAAACCCCTAACATATGGTATCCATACTACAATATGTAACTGGACAAATTTCAAAGTTGACCTTCTAGGTAACCAAACATTACTCCTTCTTATCAGGAATCATGTTCTCATTTTCTCATATCATTGAAAGTTCTTGGATACTAGGATTCTTTACCTTGGTACCCATTATATGTGCCAAAAGCACATCACATCATCATTTCCATCATCTGTTATTATTACTAAAACTAAACATATAATAGGACCTTTCTTTAATCTTGGTATATTACTTAACACATATACTTTGTCTTGGAACTAAGATCCTAGACTAGCTAGTACTTTTAAAAGTATCCATCTATAGATTTCTTCTAATCCCTACACATCAAGTGTCATAAAACATACTTGATTGTCATGTTTCCAGAAGGAAAGAACACAAGGAAACATAGTCCTTTTTATCACCCCACCATTATTCAGGGTTGTTTATTAAAAAAAAGAGATTATCACCTTCTTCGAGTATTACATGAACTTTCAACTGTTCATGTGTCATTCAATCTTATTTCCTCTTAAGTTACTTGCCTTCAGCATAGGAATTATAGAGATGATTACATGTCACCACCTCTCAGTATTATCATCATCATGATTACTAGATCTAGGTGTTCCAACCCTTAGTTCATCACTGAACATTGTTACCTCTCATCGGGTAACTGTTACCTCTAGGTCCTCAGACCAAGGTATACATTATACTAAATATCTTCTTTTATTTATAAGTTGATCTACGATTAACTCATATTTCTCCATATATCAATTAGGATGTGGTATAAATATCCATGCCACATATGTGACTTCATTATGCTCTTTAGATTGTCTCAGAATGACTACTTGATCAGAGTAATCAGAAAGATAACAATCTAAGAGTTCCATACTTACCTTGCCTTCAATAGATTAATACCTAGCCAGGGTATTCAAGAACTGAAATTAGGTAGTATGCATTTGTTTTATATTATGTTTCATACTTTTAACATCTCTTTAAATTTATTACTTAGTATCTCCGATTTTCTCTGGGCGTTTCTTTTACATCTCTTCCTTTTCTACATGAAGAGAGAAATTTCAAAACATATAAGAGAATATCGAACTGAATATAAGTTCTCATACTTCTTATCTCTTCCTCGTCCTCATAGGACTAATTAAAGGAAGCTCAACAACAACTACCTTCTTATAATTATCAGATAAAATATAGAGAAGACGTATCAGAAGGAGAAAGCTCTATCTAGCTTTCACCCCTCACAGTCATCTACCACTTTAGGTTGACTCAAACATAGAGTCAAGCTGTTTTGTATTGTTACTTTTTCCTTTTTACACTTTTGGGCTGTAACTTTCGTAAGCCCTGCCGAGTCTGCCTCGGTTGTTGGGTCATTTACTCCCTTCTTTATGAATAAAAGGGTTTATTATGCTTAACATATCCATGTCTTATCCTCATACCATAGTCTTATCGGTCTCATTACCAATGTAGAAGCTAAGTCAGGAGTTCTTATAGGTGGAAAGTTAGGACTTTTGCCCTCACATAATGACTACTGCCCTGGAGCACTAGGCATTTATTGCACTAGTGGCACCAAAAACTTTGGCTTTTTAGAATAACTAGGCAAATGTCTCTAGAATTGTAGAGACCTTTCCTTTATTCTCAGCTTAGTGCCCCTCCTTGGGCACTGCCAATTACAGATGTACTATCTATCTATACTTATGGAAGAATCTACTTTCTTGCCATATGTCATTCCTTCCCACATTTCCACTGTTCCAACATGATCATGTCATTCAGGAACCTTTTCAAAACCCAAACTTTCTATATTGAGGACTGGTAACCTCGATTGTAATGCTAGTATCCAGTCTATTATATGCATCGTTGTTGTCCTAACTTGCCTCACAAGAGCATAAAAAGCAGGATTCTCTATCCTGATTAGGTCAAAATGGGAATTCTTAGGCACTCATTCTTCTCTTTCCTAATCCCTTGCACCCTCTCCTGGTGTAACAATATTACTCTCAGCAATGTGTTCCTCGTGTTCCCCAATCATTTATAAACTTTACCCTTTCTTTTGTATAAGCGGAAGTCACTATAGGGTATACTGGAGGACAGTAACATAGACTCAACATCTTAGTCATATGTCTCTGTAGACTCAGCGAACCTTAAGCTCTGATACCAAACTTGTAATGACAGTCGCCAAACCGACAAACAAATCATTTCTAATTAAGCGAAATAAACATAAACAACAGATTAACAAAAAATCACTAAAATTTAAAACCATTTTGCAAGGATATCCTTGTCTAGAAAACTTTTACTGAAAGATCCAAAAATCATACATATCATGATTCACATTGTACAACATTGCTTCATCTCATCTCGAGGACAACATATAACAGCTTATCTATCAAAACACATACTAGAGCAAGATAAAACCTCAAGGCATTCAAGCCAAAATCTCATATCATTCATGAAACCAGTACGAACCAACTCCAAGGACCTGAGAGTACATAGACGACACATAGGACTCCTATATACAAGACACGATAGATAGTACACTCAACCTGAGCTGTCACTGCTATCCCTGTTGCTTATGTTCTTTCTCTACAGTACAGTCTCAATCCCCCTCATACACTTCCACCTAAAAAATGTGGATCCCACAGGGTGAGACAATTGTCCCAGCGAGAGATATAACTCTCTGCCAACAATGTTATTATCACAGTTAAATAGTATTATACTAAGCAGAGGATAAGCAGTTTAGAATATTCTCATCTTTTAAAGCATTGCAACTATCTATGACAGAGCAGTAAATCATCTATTCACTTAATAAGGAATATGAAGAACATGTATATCATTTACCCATCATACTATATCAACATCTCAAGCTTATCCTATGATGCTCATTATCATGGTATGTCATTCATGAATCATTCTCATTTCTATCTATTGGCCTCAACCAATCTGCTAGCCAGGTGTTGGATTTTACCAGTCATGTAAATGTACACCATCATAATCAGTTCTAGGTATTGGGTTATTACCAATCCTGTGATTAACAACTAGGCATTGGGTTATTACCAATCCTGTGATTAACATCCAAGCATTGGGTTATTACCAATCCTGTGATTAACAACCAGGCATTGGGTTATTACCAATCCTGTGAGTTGCATCCAGGCATCGGGTTATCCCAATCCTGTAGTTTTATTCCAGGTATTGGTCTATGCCAATCCTGTGACATTATTCCAGGTATTGCATTATGTCAATCCTGTGAGTGTTGCATCCACGCATCGGGTTATCCCAATCCTATATTTTTATTCCAGGTATTGGTCTATGCCAATCCTATAACATTATTCCAGGTATTGGATTATGCCAATCATGTGAGTGTTGCATCCAGGCATTAGGTTATCCCAATCCTGTAGTTTTATTCCAGGTATTGGTCTATGTCGATCCTGTGACATTATTTCAAGTATTGGATTATGCCAATCATGTGAGTGTTGCATCCATGCATTGAGTTATCCCAATCCTGTAGTTTTATTCCAGGTATTGGTCTATGCCAATCCTGTGACATTATTCTAGGTATTGGATCATGCCAATCATGTGAGTGTTGCATCTAGGCATCGGGTTATCTCAATCCTGTAGTTTTATTCCACGTATTGGTCTATGCCAATCCTATGACATTATTCTAGGCATTGGATTATGCCAATCCTGTGAGTGTTGCATCCAGGCATCGGGTTATCCCAATCCTATAGTTTTATTCCAGGTATTGGTCTATGCCAATCCTGTGACATTATTCCAGGTATTAGATTACGACAATCCTGTGAGTGTTGCATCCAGGCATCGAGTTATCCCAATCCTGTATTTTTATTCCAGGTATTGGTCTATGCCAATCCTGTGACATTATTCCAGGTATTGGATTATGCCAATCCTGTGAGTGTTGCATCCAGGCATCGGGCTATCCCAATCATGTAGTTTTATTCCAAGTATTGGTCTATGCCAATCCTGTGATAACAGCCAGGTGTTGGGCTATTACCAACCCTGTGAAACTATTCCAGGTATTGGACTATGCCAATCCTGTGCATCTATTCCAGGCATTGGACTATGCCAATCATGTGGATATCATCATAGAATACCACATCACCTTTACTAGGCATTATACCTTGGCCAAGCCATCATGCTTATTCACATCCTTTATATAATACAAGTATTCCTCCTATCTCCTTTAAGCATATTCAAAACACTATAGCCCTTATTTGGCTATAAGCATGGAGCATGTATGATCAAGATTTCATTATTATTATTGTATCCATTTATTATTATTATTATGTTACTAAGTTTCTATTTCATAGTTTATTTTGAACATTATCATTTCTTATATGAGACTTTTATAAACATCTTGTTACCTCTCACTAGGAAACAACTATTGTCATGGCTCATAAGGCCCATTAAACATCTTTTCACCTCTCACTAGGCAACAACTAACCACATGGCTCACAAGGCCCATTAAAAATCTTCTCACCTCTCACTAGGAAACAAATATTCACATGGCTCACAAGGCCATTAAACATCTTGTCACCTCTCACTAGGCAACAACTAATAGGGTTTTCCTTTATAGCCGAATAGGGTTTCAAGTTCATATTATCAATCCAAACCCTAATTCATTACTCCACACATCTAGGAGCATACATTAATATCACAAGTATTCAATCATACTTATTTATTCTCATCATTTGTCACTAAATGATTATCAACACAAAGTATGAGTTTCTCTCTTATCCTTACTAGGATATTGATTACAACATACTTTATTAACTTGGCTAAACCCTTTCTCAAGGTATATTAGCCTACACTTATCAAAGTGCATTAAAATCATTACATCTCAATGTAACCATTGACATGACATACTTCATGTGTTACTTATCCAAATAAATTGAATTTAAGGTGCATCAAGGTGCATCAACCTTGAAGTGTTGGATGTGATACTTTTCATGCATTGATGTATCACTTCCCTTATCACTTTTAACTTACTTAAGTTCATCAACTTATCTTTTATTAGGGTATTTCCCATCCTAATACTTTATCCACTAACTTATCACATTTATCATGTAGTGTATTGGTCATAAGTCACATATTTGAATTGTCCAACCATCATCAATTGATATGGACTTATCTCAGGTTGAAGCATTGTTAATATAAAGTTATCCATTATCAATCACTTTAGGTGTTTCACTTATCAAGGTATTAGTGACACCCTTACTTGGTATTATATTCATCACTCCTAAGAGTATTTTTCCCTCACCTTTACAAAGTGTCTCAGGTTGGAGGTGTGCATATGTTCACCATATTAGGTTGTAAGTGTATAGACACCACCATATCGGGCTAGAGGTCTATGAACACCATCCATATCGAGTTGGAGGTGTTTGTATGTGTGAACCATGTCATGCATGAGGTATTAAACCATCACCATGTCGGGCTAGAGGTGCATTCAATCACCATATCGGGTGGCTCACCATCTAGGGTTGTGTATCGGGATACCATATCGTGCAATAACACTTGCTATTCTTTACTCATATCGAGTTACCCAAATTAGGGTTTCATATCAACTTATAAGTATTCATTTAACATTGTATAGTGCATGGAGTCTATACTTGACTTCCTATTGTACAAGCATATCATGCAAACATCTTGTGCAAACCATATCGTGCAAGCCATACCCATATCAGGTTAGAGCTACTTGTGTATCTACTTGAACCCAATATCACTTTTTCAAAGTGATACCATCTTCTTCAAGCTCTAGAACTCCATTCTAACAGTTATAGTTCATGGCAAAATGTCTAAGCAACTACTAGAACTCATAATTTCATCAACTATTTCAGGAAATTTTGGAATTAAAAGTAATGCATTAAGTATAGCAATTTAGGTGATGAATAATAACATGGTTGAGTTCAGTTATATAACCCGCCTTAAGAACAACTTCAAAGCTCCAAGCTCCAAATCTCCACGTTCCTAAGGTTGAAGATGAACTTCACAACTCCTCTATATGCAAAGAATCACCATGGATAAGCAATTGGTGAAGAAGAAAAGAAAGGAAGATCATAACCCTAAAATCATGCTTCAATCCAAGGTTGAAGATGATCATGGCCTCACCTTAGGGTTTAGTATGAGCTCCTTCTAGCTCTTTAGCACCTTTGTACGATACCTAACTACCCTTTCATGACATGCCATCACTTGTGCACGATATGCCACCACCCTTGGCCGATATCCCCCTCACTTGTGATAAAAACACTTCACTATGGGGGATATCACCCTACTTGGCCGACACCACCTTACTTGGCCGATATGAACTTACTATGGATGATACCCAAGGCCCTATGCATGATACCACTTCACTCATTCACGATACAAGGACCCTATGCATGATACCATAGGGAAGGAGGGTGGTAAGATTCGAAAAATTCCACTAAGGGGTGAAACTAGGGGTATATATACTTGTTGTTCATGAAGGAGTGTAAAAATGAGGTGTCATCAATTTGAGCTACTAGGTGCCATGTGTCCATGCATGGGTGACACGTGTACATGCATGCATAAGAATTTATATTAACGTGCAAAATAGTTGAGGATAATCTACGGATACATTTTCGTCCATTACTTATCCCTATATCAACAAAATCACCACTTTATTCACAACCCGATACAACTTTTCTAAGGAAGTTGTAAACCGATACACTTCACCTCCTTGAGGTGCTTTGCATGTCATGGGCTTTTCCAAGAGTCCACAAAATGATATGAGACTCCTCCTTTGGCTCCTTGGCCGATAGGTACTCATATATATGCTTTTCAACTTGATATAACCCAAGTTAGGGTTTCATATTCAACCCTTTTCTTTGTCATTTCATCACCAAGATTACCATCACTCATATTTGATTCAAACATGGTGTCTCCTTCTTTATCTCTCCTCTACATGATACTACGAGGGAGTAGGGACACTACAGATGTGGTAATTTGCATATTAACCCTATATTTTGGGTAAATTATAATTTGTACCAAAATTGGTGCACAAGGTACTAGTATTATTCAAACATGTTCAAACTTAGAATTTAGGATTTCCACAAGCCACCACTTAGCATCATTCTCTCTCTTATGATGCTAAAACACTTAAGGCATGTTCAACATGTGACATTTTACAATATAACCCCTCATCTTGGGTAAATTGCATTTTGGTCCAAAACATGAGAACATTGCTCAAACATTATTCAAACATGACCACATTTGAAACATAAGTGTGTCACATGATAAAAAAACACCTTAGAGGATTATATTAAATTTCTAAGCAACTTACTTAGCCAAAACAAATATGGTTACCTCATAACCCAGGTCAGGGTCATTACAATGTGTCATTACTGTCTATCAACTTTCTAGAATAACAACCAATCAAGGACATAATGAGAATATGTATATGTACTCTTAACATTCAGATCATCTCATCTACAATGTTAGTAACTTGATTACATACGTCATTCAGTAATATGATTCTCTAGACATTTATAATGTTACATCATTATCTCATAACTAAATTAAACAAGATAAATTAGAAGTTTGCCTATTATTAATAATCAAATTATTTTGACATGTTATGCCATTACAATAATCACATGATTGGCTCTCTAGACATACATAACCAACAGTCGGAACCCTAAGTCATGGCTTTCCAAGGCTCGCTGATTTTGGAGAACTTTTAGAGTCGTAGGAAGCAAGGTGGAGGGAATGTTGGATTCAGAGTACCAACTTGATAACTTCAGGCACAATCATCCAATATGTCATCGTAAGTGTAGTATTTAGAATACATAATCTATCTACAATACCTCAAATACCTCATCTGAACACCTCCTAATATTTAAGTACCCGTAAAATCACACGATATATGGGCGCTGTAGCATCGCGGGCGCGGCCTCGCAAAATTCGAGCTAGAAACGCGGGCCTGTCGGAAGTTTATATAACCGAGCATAATATCCGCGGAGCCTGGATTGGGCTCGGCCCAACTTCGTGGAACGCATTGTCAAAGCCATCATTCGCCATTCCATCGTCTTGATCCCCTACTCTGTGCGAGCAGAGGGCCAGCCACAGCCCACAGCCAGTCAATGGTGGTGATACAGCAACGGAAACAACCGCGACCGGGATCCATCGGCCCATCACGACCGTCGCGCCACGTCCTTTCCCGTCGTCAGACTCCGGCTTCAGGGCGCCACTCTCCGATGTCTCTCTGATCTCTTCCCTGTCGGAAGGGACGCCATGTGGAGCGGCAGCGGCGCCGGCTCTGGCGGAGGTGGTGGCGGACAGGATGACCGGAGGAAGGACCTCGGCGGGGTCAGTGGCGGCAGCGGTGGCATCCAAGGGAACAACAGCCTCAACCTCGAATGGCGGTTCAACCAGACACTCCGGAGCGTCCAAGGGTACGCGCTCGTTTCCTGGAATTGCGATTCGCAGCTTTCTTTGCATCGACTGTTGTGTGATCCGGCTCGTGCCCTCTGGATCTGAACTGGAAATGGAACTGATCGATTCGATTTGGCTTGCTGTTTCCTGTTTTGTTTGATTCAGAATTCAGAATTGCCTTTTTTGAAGTAAAGTAAGTGGCTTGAATCTCCTGAAGCTTGAAATTTATTCCATATATCCTTCTGGAACCTAAGATAATACACGTTGTAGCGAGGACTTTGGATACAATTCATCACAATGCTGCAATCATGAAAAGTAAAGCCAATACGAAGACATCCAAGGACCACTGCCGAGTTGACATATAATGACGTAAGACGGGGATATCCGGGGGCTCTGAAATGCACTGCTTTTCCTCACCATGGGCGCAGTCCCGTGATTCTGAGATGAGTGTTGGCTTATGTGGCTAGAATACTTAAAACATCATGTCTTTGTTATACCTTATAACCAACATTAACACTTTATGAACTCTGAAGCATATCAGAACCACTTTCAAGGGTGACAGAGGAGCTAGAATAGCTAGACAAATTAGAGGGAATGTCATGAATGGTTACTATCTTAAGGACATCTCAACATAGCGGTTTACCATTAATGCAGGTGTGAAACCTTTCTTGCTGTGACAACTTGGCCTATTGATCATGTGCCTCTTCTAGCCATTGGGCCCAACATGGTTAAAAAAACAGCTGTGAGAGGACAGCACAACTCCTTTATTTCGACTGGAGCTCTGAAGTACAAACACTTCAAGATGCAAGACATTGCTTTAGACACATATTGTTATGTACAGTGACGGAGCCAGGAAATTTTTCCTGGAGGGGCACTACACAACTGAAAAGACTAAGCATCATTTTAGACAGGGCACTGGTTATGAAGTGCCATCTCACGAAAAAAAGATGGATCCTCTATGAAAGAGATGTGAGTTTCTGGTGTGACAATAGGAACGGAACACCTCTCATACACCACACCGAAGCTGGATTAGTACTATGAACATGCCCAATGCACTTTTATGTAGTGCCATGGGGTGGAACTGGAGGATGCTTGAAGACCAACTTACAGTGCAGTGCAGTGGGTCTATCTAGCAAGTGAGGATATTTTGGACGTGGTGTAAGAGAAGGGAAGGATGTTCTGATTTGGGAACCGGAGGAAAATGGGGGTTTTGACTTAGTGGCAGCCAAGAAGCTGATGACTGTGCCGTGAGCGGCTTCATACCATAACTGGTGGGTCTAGAACAAGGAGTTGAGCCCGTACCAATGCTGTACTGGCACCTGATCCATGAACACTCCCTCTGGACCACTGCATTAAGTGTTGCCGCATTAACATCGTCTCTCGAGCGGGGGTTGTACTGCACCAAACATGGAAGACTCTATACACCTGTTTTTCCAGGGTGAAACAATCTCCTTGTAGAGGCAACTGATGAGAGTGCTGCACATAAGTCATAAGATCACAACTTTTTGAAATTTAGGTGATTTCTTGAGACTTCATTGGAGCAAAGCATCAGTAATAGTCACTCATTAGTTTGGTGAGGGACTGCTTACCGCAAACCATCTGCAGGTACATGTGAAAGGCTAGATGTGAGAAGAGATATGATGAGAGAAGCTTCACGGGAGCTAGAATTTGGGCTGATGCAACGCCCCTGATCAGAAATATTGCAATTGCCAAGATTTTTTTATTAAGGATCACAGATGAATGCATGGCTGTCTTGATGCTCCATGGTTTCCATGGGACAAATATCAGACACAGGGTTGTCAAACACACCAAGTGGGAGCCGCTGCAAGAGGGGCTATTGAAGTTTAGCTGGAGCCGCTGCAAGAGAGGCTATTGAAGTTGAGCTTTGGGATTCATATGAGGAAATGCTAGGATGGCGGGAGGAAACTTTCCTTACTGGTATGGTCTAATGAAGATTATCATCACTCCCCTAGAAATTAGTTTCAAATTTTAATGGCATGTCGAAGGTTTTCTGGACGCTCTTAACACAGCCGCGGGTCAATGGGACTGCAGATTAATGAGACCGAATGTGATATTGTGTGGTTCACGGACGTCCTTATGTCTAGGGTTTACCTTCACATGAGCATGCTTAACCCTAGCAAGCTACTAAGGCTCGTAGCTAAACAAAGACCACCTACTAAACCATGCTAGGTCTCCCTGATAAGTCATACTTGTTCTCATTCGTTGACATTGGACAACATCATATGTCACCAACCTATATATGAGAGGTTCATCAAACATACACCGTAAACCAAGGGGTTTCCCATTCCTCTAAACATGAGGAGTGCCATGATCAATCTATAGAACCTCAAGTCTCGTCATGAGCATCAGGTGCACCGGGCACTACTACTTCCCCTCTTAGGTCTAGGGACCCTAGGTTCACCTCTTTATGTGAATAAGAATGACTACAGAAAACTAGGTCTTTGATGTCATTTTTCAAAAACTAAAATACGCCCTTGCATAGTACTACAATTAAACCCAACATATTCATTAACTTATCCTAAATAAACAAAAGAAGAGTAAAAACTAAATAAAACTTGTAATTCATCTCTTTTCTTTCTTTAGTTCATAATAAAAAATTTTATACAAGAACAAATCTCAAATCCAGAAATTAACAAGATCTAAGCTAAAATACTTTTCATCTCTCTTGTAAATGGACCTCATCACCACTTAAATGACTCTCTCATATTACCTCTCACATAAAAGAGACTAAGACAATTGAATTTCTTATGTATTTTTTTGAATTTGATCAGCTCCATAATAAACATTTCTTTTATCATTATTTGTATTCTTTATCTTGAGAGCTGGAACTGAAAATCTCATTTTTTTATAATTATTGATGATAATTCCAATGAAATATTTTGTCAATGGGGTCTATAAATCAGGCAAGGCGTTTTGAGGATAGCTTGTTGCTTTTCCTAGTTTTGGAAAGTTCAGTAAAACATGGGTGGAAAGAATCAACTGAACTGCTAGCAATCTTGATTTAAACGAATGAAATGGAATAACATTACTGCATCCAATAATAGTAGAATGTACAGATTTCTATGCCTCTGTCTTATAGTTCTTCCTCCTCATAATTAGGTTACTCAAAGGTCGTACTTTTCCTGGAAAAATTCTGTTAACTCGGAAATCAGACCCTTTAGCTGAGCCTGATGAGCATCCAACTGATTTTGGAAGGAGCCACTCTGAGAATGACATTGGGCCAATTGACATCAATGAATTCTCTTTTCAGGTACATGTATAAACTTGTTGGTTTATTATTGAACTTTCATCCTATTCAGGTTTTGTTGTGACGTCTGGTGTACAATTGTTTCTGGCATGGTATTTTATGTTTAAATGAAATTTATATAACTTTATTATACCAATGCATGTTCAAATCTAGCAATTATCTAACAAGATATACTTTCATTAACAATGAAACAGGAGGAGGCCCAGATATCTGACAACACAAACAGTACAAGCATCCCAAAACTATCTACATCCAAAAGTGAGAATGCATCCAAGGGCCTATTTAAGTCTCTTTCTGGAGGTAGAGCTACAGATACTGCAAGACTTGCAAAATATACCAAAGAGTTGTCTGGGCAAACTATAATATTGGGTAGGTGATACAGTTTTAATGCATGTTTATATTTCTTTGTTAATGATGATAATCTTACATAGGTATTTGTTTATGGGGGTATCGTGTATGTCCATCTGAAAATTTGTATGTTTATCTGCCCATATTTTTAAACAACCAGGAAATGAGAAATTGCAATACCGTGACCAATGACTTCTCCAGAAAAAATGTTTAACCCAAATTTCTTGTAGTGGCATAAAAACTCTGAATGTTGCAGCAGTTTCCTTATAGTCCAAATGTTTAACCCAAATTTCTTGTAGTGGCATAAAAACTCTGAATGTTGCAGCAGTTTCCTTATAGTCCAAATCCATCTGCCTCTTTAAGATACACCACACTACATCCTCCAAAGCTTGCCCGTCCACCATTTGTTGCCAGTTGTCACCGAGTGGCCCCACCTCCACTCACATGCTCATCCTGTGTACCGCCACCCTTTCCCACCACCACCACCACCAGCATGCCACTTCCATGCTGCTACTACTGGCAGATGTCTTGGTGCTGGAAGCAGTAGCGAGTAGCATCTGGGAGCTTTGCAACTATAAAACTAGAAGTATGGGTGAGACAGGAAGCAGCTGGCCAAAGGAGGGGGTGTGGGATGGGGTAGGGGATGGAGCACATGAGCTGGTATTTCACACAGTTGAAAACAATGGTGGCACCATGACTGATGGTTCTAGTTCTAAATTATATTTAATTGTTGCTCTACTAAAAGATCAATGTGTTCACTGGTTCCATCAAACAACCATTGCTGCTTGTCATCTTATTGCACTGTGGTCTGTCAGTACTACTACCCTGTGTTGTACAGGCGCCTGCTTGGGCGGCGCCTAGGCTTAAGTCAGCTCGCCTCAAACTGGGCGCCCAACCCCCCTAATTGACCTAAGTATTGCCTAAGGCCTCCTGAGGCCCAAATTAAGCCAATTCAAGGCTAATTTAGCATAAATTAGATCTGAATTTGATCAAATTGAGTCATATTATGGTTAAATTGGGTCCGATTTTCCCAAACGTGGTCAATTTAGGGTAAATTAGGCCCGATTTGGTGGAATTAGGTCTAATTTGGGGGAATTAGGTCTAATTTGGGAGAATTAGGTCTGATTTGGTCATGTAAGGCCTCGTTTAGATCAACATAGGGAAATTTAGGGTTAGTTAGGTCTGATTTGGTCATGTTATGCAAATTAGGTTTGATTTTAGGCCAAATTATGTCAAATTTGAGCAGATTGGGTCTGATTTGGGGAAAACAAGTCTGATTTTGGGGAAATGGTCTGATATGGTGAAATTAGATCTAATTTGGCCAAAATTAGATATTGTTTAGGTCAAAATAGGGAAAATTTGGGGAAATTAGGTCTGCTTGGATCATAATATACAAAAGTAGGTTTTATTTAGGCCAAATCATGTCAAAATTGGGCACATTAGGTCTAATTTAGGGGAAACAAGTATGATTTTGGGGGGAAATTGTTCTAAATTGGATGAGTAGGTCTTATTTGGCCAAATTTTGTCTCATTTAGGTGAATATATGAAAAAATTATGGAAATTGGGATTGATTAGGTCATGGTATACAAAATTAGGTCTGGTTTAGGCAAAAATTAGGGTAAATTGGTCAAATTTGGATCAAATGAGTTAAAATTAGGGCCAATCAGTTCTAGTTTAGGCCTTGTTAGTTTTGATTTAGCCTAAATTCTACATAATAGTATTAAACATGTTTTGGCTACAAACATAATACATGTTTAGCCTTCTGATTTCTATATGAATTTTGTTTAGGTAAAACTTCCACAATTCAACCCACATCTAATGATTTTGTTGCTCTCTTCATATGATGCTAGCACATTGATTGCATATTTATCATGTATATTTATATGTGTAAAGATTGTATTTTTCATGAATTTTACATATATCTGTTAAAACAAAAATTATATAAAAACGCCTGGGCCTCCGCTTGGGCGCCTAGGCTGTGTGGGCGTCCTCCTGGAACGCCTGGCCGCCTATACAACCATGCTACTACCACCTCTTCCTCTTTCCTCTCTACTCTCTCCTCCTTGATGTCCTCATTCCTATTGCTCATCATTCATAATCCCACCAGCAGTATCTGCTGTTTTGGTTGACTGGACAGAGGTGAGCATCTTGGTGGAGAATAGAGGTAGAAGGAGGCCGGGTCACATATACAGTGAGTGAAGGAAGCGACTGCAACTGGGGAGGAAGCAACAACATGGATGAGAAGAATTGAGGGAGAAGACATTGTGTTGTGAAAAAGCACAGAGCACAGGTATGCTTTAGGTTTGGATATTTCATACAACATTGAGGTTTTGTTGTAGACAACTGATACATTAGTGTAGAACTGTAGATTAGATTGAAATACTTAAACAGTAGGATAAATCAGGTGTACGGCGGTCTGATATATGTAGTCTCCCTACCAAAGAAATACTTCACTTCAATTGGCAGGCCAAGATTATATTAGAAGACAGTAAGCTTTTTCTGATATTTGACCTAAATAAAGGGGGATACCCTTACTATGTTTCATCAATCTTATGTTACATTTTCACTACATTCTATTTATTGTTTATTCTTTGTCTTCGAAATTACAGAATATCTAAAAAAAGTATAGTCGTGACAGAGATGAGGTTTTTAGGCACTCTGAAAGACAATAGTTGATTGTGGAGCAGCATTTGACGATCAATCCTTTAGGCCTTGTTTGAAAAGGTCTGGCCTGAGACAAGGTCTAAAACTCATTGATCTGAACTGAAATTGGAGCCTAGCAAATTGAGGTTATAGTCTCTTCTGAGCTCATCAATACCCTAGTTTTTCTCTATTATAACTCTGGCCCTACCACATTCTCAGCCTTCTTTTTCTCTTGATCTGCAACCCAGCCCAATACTTATTTTTCCAGCCTAGGGCAAATACAACCCTTATTTTACTCATCCAACATCTTTCAGAACCTGTTGCTTTCTTTACTTATTGAGTTTGCAAGAATCGAGCATGGTGAGAAATTGAAGATCCGAGTTGATTTGATCCCTGCAGTTGACTCATCCATGGTTAGAATCAGAGTATTCGTTTGGCTGATTTCTTCTCCAATCATATGAAAGTTGCTATGTGGAATGTTTTAATTTGAACTGTGATGCTCAATGAAGCATAAGTGATCTTGATAGAGGAGTTTTGGAGTTCTCGATGCCAATGATTGAGTTCTGCATCATGTTCCATTTATGATCAATTGATTGCCACGTGCAGTTGACTGAGCATCCTTCAGTTAAGATTTTCCTTAATTGATTTCTCTACAGCCCATCTAGAAGCTTATGGTATGCTATGTACTATTATATCTTGCTGCTTTGCGAAACAGAAAAGGTGGTGCACTTCCCTTGTGCAATCATGTTATAGCAGACTAAGAAGTCACATAGCAGGTCCTATTTCCATAATATCTATGTGGATATGTAGAGTTACTATTCACCAATTGACATTTGCCAATACATACACAATAAGTTCTATTATTGACTCAAGTTTCTAAATCTAAATGTGATTGATTGCATAATTCCAATTGATACTAATTATATATTTAATAGGAGCATGAGAGCCCTTTGAATGACTACAAAGTTAAGACATGTTATGAAAATCCAACCATATGAATGGAAGGGCACCACTGTCTCTACTTTCACAACAAAAAAAATGCTAAAATTAGACATTGTTTGCTTGTCCATCTATACAACCTACATATTTTTCATCTAATTGTCAGTCCAAACGTCAATAGACACATACAGATGCATACATACATACTGACACACACACATACATACACATGCACACACACTGACATACAAACAATACACTGACGTACAAACAGTACACATGCACACACACTAACCTATGGTGACAGTGATACATATGTTAGATCAACATGTTACAGTAGACTGCAGAAATAATGGCGGGTTGCAGATGTGGTTGACAACGGTGTATGCTCATAATGATGCAAAGGCTAGATTTGACCTATGGAAGGAGCTGATTTCTATCTCTAGACAGGTAACACTACCGTGGCTGGTGATTGGAGACTTCAATAGCGTCCGGATGCAGACAGAGAAAAGAGGCAGAAGACTAGCTTTAAATGCAGAGATTGATGCTTTCAACCATACTATAGATAAAGCTGGTTTGTTTGAGCTACCAATGAACGATGGTGATATATTCACATGGAAATGAAAGGAGCCCAGGAGACAGAATTGCAAGCAAGCTAGGAAGAGCACTGGTGAATGATGAATGATGAATGACTACATATTTTTCCTAAGGTGCATGTGAAGGCAGGTGGGTCTGAACTAAGCGACCACGCTCCTATCTCAGTCCAGATTACAAAAAAGAAACAAAAAAGACCATTCCGGTTTCTAAACTACTGGGCTGATTGGAAGGGCTTCACTGACATTGTCAAAGAGGCATGGAATGTGCCAGTGACAGGGGACCCAATGTTTATTTTTGCAAAAAAGCTGGCAAACACAAAAGAAACACTTAAAAGATGGGCCAAGAATGAAGTGAATATCTCAAATCTACTGGCGGAAACAAAAAGAGAATGTAGAGAGGTCAGAGGAAAATTATTATGTGACCCACTCAATGTTGATATGATAAAGAAGAAGCAGAGGAAAAGTTCTACTGGCAGAGCAGCAGAGAGAAGTGGATGGCAGATGGGGACAGAAATACCAAACTATACCATACTGCTGTTCGGAGAAGGGAGGCAGACAAAATTATTTCTGAGCTGATTGATATGGAGGGAAGAGTAGTCAACAAACAGGAGGATCTAGAAGAGCAGGCCGTAAATTTCTATTCCTCTCTATATAATAAAAATTATGGAGGAAATAGAAGAGGAGGATATGGAGTGGAAATTCAAGCCCACTGACACGCACAACAATATTCTCACAAGAAAGACCAATGAGCAGGAAATCAAGGAAGCAGTTTGGAGTATTGGCAGTAATAAATCTTCGGGTTCAGACGGTTTCAATGTCTACTTTTATAAGAAGACGTGGGGCATCATCAAGGAAGATCTGATTGCATACGTCAACTGGTTTCTGGAGGGTGGCAACATGGTGAGACATGCCAATCATTCTTTTCTGGTACTCATTCCCAAGAAAAAGGTGACTTCCTTCCTTGTTGATTTTAGACCCATTGCATGTTGCTCGGTATAATATAAAATTATTGTAAAAATTCTGACTGCTAGACTGAAGATGGTACTCCCGTATCTCATATCTGTAAGCCAAGGAGCCTTTGTGACAGGAAGGAGCATTAGTGACTGTGCTCTCTTGACTGGAGAATTCCTACTAGATTATAATGTCATGAGAGGAAGCAGGAAGGCATGTCTCAAACTGAATGTGTCCACTGTCCAAAGCATATGATAGCGTCAAATGGAAAAAGCTGTGGTGGATCATGCGGCAAATGAGATTTAGTGAACAGTGGATCAGCTGGATGAAGCAATGTGTTGGAACTACTAGTTTCTCTATTCTGGTCAATGGCACATCTGCAGGAATGTTCAGAGGTGGCAATGGGCTGCGCCAAGGGGACCCTTTGTCTCCTCTCTTCTTTGTGATTGTTATGGAATACTTCACGCAGAAAATGCAGGTGGCGGAAAAAAGAAAGGAGATAAAGCCTTACACTGTACATGGCACAAAAGTGTTCACTCACCTAATATTTGCAGATGACGTGTTGGTATTTGTAGAAGTAAAACAAAATACTCTAGAGTGCCTGCAGAATCTGCTGAAAGATTTTGGGAAACAGAAAAGGTTGTGCGTGAATGCAAGCAAAACACATCTTTTTCTCCAAAAATTGCAGCCAAGTGGAAGATAGGTTATTGGAGGCAATGAGTGGAGAAAAAGAAAAGTTCCCTACAAAATATCTTGGCTTTCCGCTTGCGGGGGGCAACATGTAGGTAAAGGACTTTGCTGATTGAATGGATAGACTAGAGGAAATGATCAACATATGGCTATCAGGCGGGGTGAGCAACTCTGATATGAGCATCTATAGAGGGGCTTCTTATTTTCTGGGTGCAACAAGGAGGGATTCCTAGTTTGGTTCTGGACAGAATGGAGATGAAGATGTCAAACTTCTATGGGCAAGCGACTACCACCTGATGAGATATGCAAGATTGGCTCTACCTAAGGAGGAAGGTGGCTTGAATCTGAAAACACCCAGAGATATAGCGAAGTGGGGGACAAAATGGAGAATCATAATCTTCCAGGAAGGCTCCCCAACATGGGGGAGATGGATGAGAGAGATATCCTAGAGGGCTGGATTTTAAACCAAAGACAAGGGAGAGATACTCACGTACTATCAATGTCATGAGTCTCATGACGTAATTATGGCAGCAGATTAGATAGTTCTTTGAGCCTCACACTCAAGGGACACGGAGGCTTAAAGACACAAATATGAATCTATGGGAAATAATACGGACAAGGGCTGCAAAAGACACATGTGTAGAACAGATATGGACATGTAATTTTGTTTCGAAATGGAGCATGTGCGTCTATAAAATTCTGCATAGTGCATTGGCCACCCTGGACAAGCTACGTGGGTGGAACTATGATGTCTCAGTGTAGTGTTTGCTGTGCAAGAAGGAGGATGAGTCCCATGATCATCTAGTGGGAGGATGCAGTTTCACAAAGGAGGTTTGGAGGATTATATGTGAAGAGTTTCAGCTGCAATTCATGCTGGAAATGGACCCGAGGAAAATGGTAACAAGTTGCGGAAGAGAGGACACAGAGAAGAATTTATTTGCTGCTCTCTGCTATCATATTTGGGAGGAACGGAATGCCAGAAGACACCACAACACAGCTGCAAATGAAATGAGTATTGCTGTAAAAAATTGAAAATGTGTTAAACGTAAGTTACATAGTAGATAGCGTGTGAGTTGTTGCTCCTTTTTATTTTTGAGTGTATGGCGTTGGGCCTACATATAACTATTGACCTTCTACTATTTGGTAGGAGGAAGTCGGATAATATTTACCTAATTCCAGTGTTTTAAAAAGCGTCCTAGGCGGCCGCTTAATCGCCACAAGGTGATGGGCGATTAAAATGTGCCATAAACGCCGCTTGAGTGAATTTGAGAAAAGCGGCCGCTTTTTGCCCGCTTAACTCGCTTTTTCCTCGCTTTTTTCCTACCTTTTTCCTGCTTTTCTTTTAATGTAAGCATATAACATTAAGTACATTATATCCCCCGAATAGTATTGACTATAATATTATTAAACTAGCATACATTAATGTTCTATGATAAACCTAGTTCTAATTTGGAATGCATACTTTGTATGTAAGCTGTAATGATATGGTGCTTTTATGATGTATCCAAGTATATTATAGGTAACTATTATCTAATTTAGAATGCATACTTTGATTAAATGTACTGCTGAAATGTATGACTATTTGATGATGTGCAACTGTAACAATATGTTTGTAAGCTAGCTATGATAGGTTTATTGTTTACTGTTTAGCTATGTAAACATGTTATACAAAATTGTTGTTGCATCTTGTATATACACTTATTATTTTATGTGTAGGGTGCTTTATCTCTGACAAGTATATTGTTTACTATATTATATAGATACAATCATTGTTGTATAGTTGTGTTATAAACTATTTGGGTGTTTTATAATGTCTTGTACAATGTTTAGATATGTATAAAAGTTTATAGTATTAATATACATATGTATGTAATTTTGCATAAAAGTTTATAGGAATTGGAAATCCGCTTTTCTAAAAAGCGCCCGCTTAATCGCCCGCCTGGCGATTAATCGGCTACAAGGTCCCGTCCGCACGCTTCCCGCTTTGCGCTTTTTAAAACCTTGCCTGATTCTGACACTGACATACAAACATACGCACACACTGAAAGACATACAGACACACAAACACACATACACACACAAACGTACATACATACATACACACACGTGTGTGTTTGCATGCATACATACATGCATGCATTTGTACATATGCATTTGCATGCATCCATAAAACATACAAGCATGCATCTATACATACATACATAATATACACATGCATTTGCATGCATCCATCCATCCAACCATAAATGCACACACATAACCCCCCCCCCCCCCCCCCCCCCCAAAAAAAAAAAAAAAAAAAAACATTTGCATGCATCCATCCATTCATCCATACATGCATGCATCCACACATACGTACATACACACATCCATTCATACATGATACATTTATCCATCCATCCATACATACATACCTAGACACACACTATAACAAAGCTTACTACGTATATATTATCAGATTTTAGTTGGTTTTTAGAAACTCTACCTATCCACATAGATATAATGGGAGTAGAATCAAATATGACCTCTTCGTCTACTATGACCTGATTACACATGCTCCCACTGGATCATTTCACACACATAATTGTGTATCTGAAATCAAATTCCATACTTAAGTACATGTATCTCATATGTACCCATATTAAATATAAAATTTAACACATGTAAATACCTTACTACATAATCCAACTGTATAAATTTGTGTATATCTCATCTGTTACATGTATTTAAAAAATAATGTCAATCCCACATTGTGGATCATCCAATGAGAGAAGTATATTTTCTAACGAATGTTAACTTGTAGAAACCTTTTGGATAATTTTTAGTTATTATCAATGTACTAAACATCCTCGACATTTGGCGACATATCCTCGATGTTACATATGTCTACGCCTGTCGATGTCGAAACCTAGTAAACTTCCATGCCCCATTGGTTGCCTACTTGTTGACACGTGTCAATGACTTCAACCTAGTTGGTAATGAAATCAGTTCAACTAGATCAAAACCTCCCATCTTCTCGATGATCTTTATTATTGTTGCACACATAGTGAAGGCATAAAGAAACCTGTTGGAAACCATTATTGACATTGAGATGACCATTTACTTGGTTTCTAACTTGAGAGTAACGATAATTTTATTCCTCTACTAGATTTCCACAAGTTTTTGCAAAATTTGGTACAAATAACTTTTCACCTCTCTTACTTGTTCCCCTCTTTATAAATTGAAGTATTTAGCAATAAGATCATGTTATTTAATCCTAGAATGTGATCCAATTAGAATTTTTGTAGATACAGAACACCACACATATAGAACAGATTTAAGTTCTAAACATTTTGTATAGAAGATTACAGACGGTTTACCAAAAATTTGATGTTTTATGCCAAATTCCCTTACAATCTGACTATCTTTAGCTTATTTTGCGTTGAAGTGTTAGTCTAAAACTTCCTCAAAGTTACCTTACATTTTCCACAAAGTTCCACTTCCATGCTTGTCGAAGTCGACACTAAGACGACGTCTTGTACAATTGCACATGACTGTGCTTTTATACATATGTAAACATGTATAATTGGCTATATATAAACATATATTTAGTTTTGAAGATAGATTTGATGAAATCTATCAATTTTCATCATGAAATCACTATTTTGAGATTAATTTTTGTCAAAGATGTTTCGAAATTTTGTTGTAAAAATCCTTGAAGTTTCCTCGATGTTTCCACAAACTTCCACTTCCACACCTATGGAAGTCGACTCAAAGTCCTATTCCATGGTTATTATCTCATGATATACATGAATTATGATTGTTCTAAACAGACAAAATCTAGACCGTGTTGTTCTAGTCAGTACGACTGGATTTTGTTACTGAATTGTACATGTGCATATGAACGAGTGATACATATATGTTACACCCTTCCTAACCTCATCATATATGTATTCACATGTGTATGTATATATATAAGTATGTTGGAGCTTAGGATAATATTTCCTTATGTTTGTGTATCCATTTTTCTTATTATACGTGCCAGTTGTGCTCTTCTTTTATTTATTATACGGTGAATGGCTCTAAATAATAATCCATTGCTATATATAGTGGAGAAAGGATGCCGACTCTAATTAGAAGATTGAGACACTATCATAATCATGCTCCCCATATTCTTTGGCACACCAATAAAAAGATCCATTGCCTAGGTTTCCAGTTCGTGCTTCTGCCTCTGACGTGTGGCTACTGCCTAGATTGAGCAGTACATGTGCATTGCTACTTTGTTTTTCCTGGCCTTTTAATGCCAACTAATGACTAAGATATAAATTAACTAAGTTGGTGCACATTTAGTATCATTCAATTGTAAATTACGAGTTTTGCCTTGTAACGAGGTTTAAACAGCCTAGATATAGGTGTCTATGACTAACCCTAGTTAAGTGGTTGCCAATGTGGGATTAAAACACAAGGCATAATAACATCTCTACGACTAATCCTTCTTAAGTGGTAGCCAATGTGGGACTAACACACAAGGCGTAACAATATCTAAACTCTTGATTTGTCTGTAAGGGTTAGGGTGCACAATGTGTGTACCCCATATATTTAAAAAGAGAACAATTACATAAAGGTCTACATAGAATAGGAAAATAACAAGTGAATATAAAAAACTTAAATAAAACACTATTTAACACCCCCCTAAAGTTGGAGCATAGATATCAATCATGCCCAACTTGTCCACAAGAGAGCTGGAATGTTTCTTAGCCAACAACTCTGTGAAGATATCAACAACTTGGTTCTCTGAGCGAGTGAAAGGAGTGCAGATACGACCAGTCAGAATAGATTCTCTGATAAATTGGCAGTCAACTTCAATGTGCTTGGTCTGCTCATAAAAGACAGGATTATTTGCAATAAAAATAGCTGCTTTATTATCACAATGCATGGGAATAGGAGCAGAAGATCCCACATCAAGTTCTTTTAGAAGAGACTATACCCACAGAAGTTCACACGTCGTATAAGCCATAGCACGGTACTCGGCCTCAACACTAGATCTAGCAACAACATTCTATTTTTTGCTCCGCCAGGTAACCAGATTTCCACCAACAAAAGTACAGTAACCAGAAGTAGATTTTCAGTCTATCTTACTTCCAGCATAGTCAGAATCAGAGTAGCCTTCAAGAGAGCAATGACCATGTTTTCTATAGAAAAGGCCTTTACCATGTTCTTCAGATATCTCAAGATATGACACAATGCTTCCTAGTGACACTGTCTAGGCTTGTCAAGATACCTGCTAACTAGACCAATAGCAGTAGAAATATCAACTCTAGTGACAATCAAATAGATTAGTTTGGCAACCAATCTTCTATATCTTTTACTGTCAGGATACAGGGGAGATTCATCATCATCCCAATTTACATTAGGATCTAAGGGTGTATCAGTTTGCCGAGCTCCAAGCATTCCAGTTTCCTGTAGAAGATCAAGAACATACTTTCGTTGTGATAGAATAAGAGCATTAGCAGTCTTGGAAACTTCAATCCCCAGAAAGTATCTCAGTTTGCCCAGATCTTTAGTGACAAAATGCTTGCATAAGTAGGCTTTAGTAGCATTAATTTCAGAGAGATCACTGCCAGGTAAAATAATATCATCAACATACACAATTAGAACCACAATACCAGAGGACGTCTTTTTAATAAAGACAGTTTTGAGGTGATAGACTTTGTGTGACTCCCCCTGAGCAACAAACCCAGGTGGTTGCTCCATATACTTCCTCTTGGTTATAAAGGAAGGCATTCTTGACGTCCAGCTGGATAAGGGGCCAATCCAGATTAATTGCCACAGAGAGCAGTGTTGCATAGAATTTAGCCTGATAACTGGAGAAAAAGTTTCAAAGTAATCAATACCATAAGTCTGAGTGTACCCTTTCGTCACTAGGCGGGCCTTTAGGTGTTCAACAGTTCCATCAGGATGATACTTGGCAGTGTACACCCAACGGCATCCAACAGGTTTGCAATCAGAAGGAGGATCGACTAGATCCCAGGTACCCCTGTCAGTAAGAGCAGCCATCTCCTCAGTCATGGCATGTGTCCAGGCCGTACTCTGTAATGCGTCATGAATATTTTTGGGGACAGAAATAGCAGAGAGAGTAGCAACGAAATAAAACACTATTTAACATCAACAACATGAATTAAATGAAACAATGCCTATATAATGAAATAACATATTTTTTTCTACATCCTCACTTTCTTTTGGCGCACCGAACAAAAAGATGATCTCGACCTAGGTTTATGTTCCTTCTTCTGCCTCTGACATGTGATCGTTGCTTAGATCGAGCTGCACATGCACATCTCTGCACTTTTTTTGGGCCTATAAATGTATCCATTGTTCTTCTGCTCAAAGTTTTTCCTTAATTCCTACCGAAATCCCATGCCCCATGTCATTCTATATCAACAACCTGTCTATTCAAGATCAATGGATTTCTATCTTCCTACGATCAATTGCTATTACCAAAGTTTCATCCTAATATGTTCATTGCCAAGATCTCCTTAGGTTGTTTCAATAACAAAAACTAGTCCCGTCTCATCTTTTGGCAGACTAGGAAGGGGGCTCATTGGATATCTATAGTACGAGATGGATTACAATGACCCATGCTCTATTTGATGACTAGCAACAAGAATTGGCTTCCTCTTCAAGTCACTACTGGCAACCACCATCATTTTGCAGCGACATGGCCTCTTCCTCGTCAAGTTGAAACACACGTTGAAGGGTTGGCTTCATGTCATTTTGTGCAACCTTTACATGCCAACAATGGCCAACCATCACATAATGATGTTGCCACTTCTCTTTAGCTAGCACTATGCTACTACAATTGTTGACTTCCACCAATCTTAACCAACTCTATCTTGGGATATGGTGGCTGTCGGCCTCTAGAAGTCCCGACTCATCTAGGGGCATGCCCAAGTTTGCTTAAATTCCAACATGTAGAAAATGATAGCAAGGATAATTCCCTTGCGTACGTTATATTAGACGTGCAACCTTTTTCTATGTAAACAAGAGGGGAGCATACATACTTAGACTAAACCCTAATGGGCCAATACACTTGGGGCCCGTATTACTAAATACTAACATAATCCAACACTTCCCCTCAAGCTTGAGCTTTGGCAAAAACCCAAGTCCAACTTGCAAATATTCAGACTCAAGTAGTGGAAAGAAGAAAGTACACGACACACATATAGCACACCTCATTCTAGGGAAAAAACTCTCCCCCTGAATTGCATAGTACGAAACTCCCAAGTACTCGAACACTGAAGCACCCCCTCGAGCAGATAACATCATCATCATGACTCAACATGTCTTAAAACAATCTTTGAGCAACTTATGAGGGTGCAGGTAGAATACACATCGAATCAAGGGAAAGACATAGTTGATAAGGCGTCTAGGCACTAGGCGTTTCTTAGGGGGTACCCAACGCAACTAGGCTCCTAGGTGGGTGTCCAAGCATTTCTAGGCGTTTTGTTTTTTTTTAATAGATAATGCTGATTTTTTTGATGTTTACATTGATAATTTCAAATATGTAAATATTAAATAATGACATTATTACATAGTATTACATTGAATTCAGGCTAAATCACACCTAACATAACCTAAACTAGAACTAATTAGCCATAATTTGAGCTCATTTGATCTAATTTGACCTAATTTGCCCCAATTTGGCCCGAATTAGACCTATTTTTGTATAACATGAACTAATCACACCTAATTTCCCTAAATGTTCACTATATTGACCTAAATGAGACCAAATTTGGCCAAATCAGACCTAATCTTCCCAAGTTAGAATTATTTCCCCCAATCATACTTGTTTTCCCCAAATCTGACCTAATGTGCCCAAATTTGACATGATTTGGCGTAAATAAAACCTAATTTTGCATAATATGATCCTATCATACCTAACTTCCCCAAATCTTCCCTATGTTGACCTAAAAAACCTAATTTGGCCAAAGCAGACCTAATCTCACCAAATCAGACCATTTCCCCCAAACTAGACTAGTTTTCCCCAAATCAGACCTATTTTGCTCAAATTTGACATAATTTAGCCTAAATCAAACTAATTTTGCCTGGCATGACCTAATCAAACTTAACTACCCCTAATTGCTCTATATTGATCTAAATGAGGCCTAACATGGCCAAATCAAACATGTTTTCCCCAAATTAGACCTATTTCTCCCAAATCAGGTATGTTTCCCCCAAATCAGACCTAATTTATCCAAATTTGACGTAAATGAGACCCCTTTCAACCATAAAATGACACAACTTGACCAAATCCAAACCTAACTTATTCTAAATTAGCCTCTAATTTGAGCCTAAAAGGCCTTAGGTGGTCACTTATGTCACATAAGGGGCTGGGCACCCAGTTTGAGGCGTACTGCCCAAAGCCTCGACGTGCCTGGGCAACACCTAGGCGGGCGCCTTGATAATTAAGGGCAAGCATGGATCAACATTCTCGCAATAACAACATCATATCACACAACAATAGCCATGTAAAAATCAAGCCTTAGTTGAGCACACGTGGTATCTAGAGCAATTGCATACAACAATCACACTATCACAGTTGCAAGCGCCGTCGAGTAGCCCAGAGGGTGCTGGTGCAAAACTAGTAAATTCCAGGGAGTGTTGATCCATAGGTAGTTGTCAACCTGTACAAAGGACGAACAAGCAACGATCAAGGCACATGGAAAAAATCAACACGCACAAAGGTGCTGGTAGGCGGCTGAGAGTCAACATGCATAAAGCACGAGCATGCATTAGAAACTCAATGCACATACATGTGTTGACAAGTAGCAGAGAGTCAACACACACAGGTAAAAAAAAGACAACTTGATGGTGTTGCTCCAAAGAGCAGATGTGCAAGATACACAAAAATCTAGAGACCCACTCAAATAACCAAGTCGAGGCTGTATGGTAAAAGAGATACAAGTTGCACGATAGAAAAAATAATTCTTCCTTTCTTTCTGTTATCCATCTTTTGCTCTTCTTTTCTTCTCACTTCATCTTTTCATCTCTTCTTCTCTCACTTCATCTCTTATTCTCTTCTTCTCTTATCTATTTCTCCACCTTTCACCAACCACAGATAGAAGCAAAAGAGTGGTTGGGGTGGAGAATCAGGGTAGCAAGCCAAAGTGGATGGGAGAGAGAAGGGGGAAGAAGATGAACAACGAAGTGCATATGACAAGAAGTGTGGTAAAGAGACTAGAAAGAAGATCAAGATAATAAATAATGGAGGAAGAGAGAGAACAAAAGTTTTGATTTTGGACCAATATAGGTCAAGATAGTCAATAGTAAGGCTATCATGTGAAAGATAGAAACTGATAACCGGAGTCTATGTCCAACATGACCCAATAAAGAGATCCGGATAGAAAAATAAACTGCTATTTTTTTGACCCGAAAAAAGGTGGGGGTGGAACCCTTGTGGTATGGAGTAGGTAAAAAATTGAATCCAATTAAAGATCGGATTAACATTAGACATGAAACACATATTAGGCAGTGATATTTAGGGGTACAATAGATTGGAAACAATAGGTAGTGAGATATGGCTTGATCCCCTTCTACCCACCCCTCGAGCAAACGAGTAGACGAACCTCGTCGAACGTGGCACCTCCTTCCTGATCCTCTGACCCGAGCCCTGCTCTAAAGGCCTACCATGATTTTCGGAGCAACCACCAATCACGCAAAGTAAACGGATTATGCTGAGTAGAACTGTACCTGGCATCTTAGCAACCTTTGTGAACAAACCAGAGAGTTGGAACTCAAACTTAAACCATTGTGAAGAACAAAATCCTGGATGCGAGTGGGGAGAATATGCAATGATAGACAACGCAAAAGATGTGTCCTGAAATAATCTTTTGATAATGATTTCCCATTTTACCAGATAAAGTTCATGCGGAGGAACACCACGATATGTGTGGTCGGCATTTACAACGAACACATTGCCAAAAGAAGCCTATATAATGGAAATGTTAAGAGGAGACGGAGCTTTATTGGTTGCCTCATCAAACTGCCATCGCCATCTCTAAATCTAAAAAATGACCGTCTCTGAATCGCAGCCACAAAAATATTACTAGAGGTCTCCATGTTGTCTACGACTGTCCCACAATTGTCAGAGCAACAAGGACAACTGTAGGGGGAGAATTAATATCTATTAACTAGATATGTGGATGGTTTTTTTTTATCAAGGAAGAAGAGTAGAGAGAAGTAGACGACCATGGAGGCCATAGAGATGCCTGGTTGATGACCAGGTCAAGAAGCAGCAGCTGCCACCTGTAGGCAGAGATCTCACCCGACTCTCCTCTATAGATCTAGGGTTAGGTTTAGGATTGATGCTCTGATACCATGTAGAAAATGAGAGTAGGGAAATTCCCTTGTGTATGTTATATTAGATGGGTAGAACCCTTTCCTATGTATAGGAGAAGGGGGCATACAAATTTCAAAAAACCCTAATGGGCCAAGACACACTTGGGCCACAATCCATTTGTTGGGCTGAAGAGAAAAGCATGGCGGACTCCTACCCTATCTCCTCATCTTCTGAACTAGGACTGCATGTGGAAGGACACCACCTTCATCATGAGCTCAGGAGGCCCCATAGACGTTTGGACTGCTTGCAGTTGCATGGAATCCTATCTCAGTGCCAGATGGGACATGTAATAAACTATAACCTTGCCGCCTATTCAAACCAATCCTGCTGAGCTTGTGATGTGCTCAGATCTGAGTTTTGATCTCCAACTACCAAGGGTTCCATATGTGTTGGAGAACCCATGAAGTCCGCTTCCTTGGGGAGTAAAGTTTATCAACCATATTCTACATTGTAAATTTAAATTATAGCTATAACATTTCTATTCACAAATTTGCAAACAAAAATCAGATTGTCATGTTATTATTTATTTTCAGTCAATCCATGAAGTTGGTGAAAAGAGGGTAAGAGATTATCATCATTTCCAATAGGCATGTATAAAATTTTGACTGAAACTGCAAAGTTTCTGTCAAAATTTCGTTTTCGGTTGCTACCAGACATTGAAACCTACCTCACAACTGCCGGCATTTCTACTATGTATTACACTAATAAAATTGGGGAAAAAATCTGGAAAAATGAGAAATGTTATGTTTCACTTAATTGAATGAAGATATACGATATAACATGCTATTGCAGAAGAGAATATATATGTGTAAATTGCATATATGAAATCCCCATCGAAAAAGTTTTGTATCTTTTCACTCACTTGTAGGAGCTCACCACCCTATACCAACATATGATATTATTGCATAATTAGGTGTATTTATGTATATAGATCTTTGGTAAAATTTCATGACTTAACGCTTTTATTTGGTCGTCAAGATCATCGAAATTTGTGGGAAATCTTGTGTCAACAGGGGCGAAATTATCAAAATTTTGACCGAAATTTCTGTTTATGGATCATCAGAAACGGCATCGAAATCGTCATTTATTAAACTATGCCGGCAGGGCTTGCAAAGAAGAAGCCCCTTGCTGTTTGTACGACATTTCCTGGTGGTGAAATAAGTCCAATTTCTTCCTTGCAGTTCCCCATATAATTTAAATGGTATAACAATGTTTGAAGAGACATGATCTCTGAGGTGCACGGAATCTGACTGTATTCCCCACCAAGTCTTAAGTACATATAAGAGTGTGGCAAGCTGGTTAGTTGTGCTCTCCATAAAAAGATTATACCTTCAGGGGAACAAAAGCTGTACAAATTGTTTAGCAGCAGTTGACTGTACGACAATCATAATAAATCTTCTTTAATTCGTCCTTGTCTAAATGGCATTGGGGTTAATAGCTTCTTTACAAAAAAATCTTTCCATTTGGTTCCAATTGTAAATATAAGGATGCTGTTGATTGTCACGCTTCGAATAATTACCCTTGAGTCAAATTTTAGAATTTGATTGAAAAGAGTAACTTACGAGCTGCTTTTTTTCCAGACAGATTGCGACAGTTGGCTTGGAATGGCATACCTCCCTATATGCGTCCAGATGTATGGAGGCTTCTTCTGGTATATGGTTATCTCATCTTTAATTATTTTGTGGAAATATCTATAGTACAAATTCATTCTCCTTTAGTGATTGTTTTTTAGCGCGAAAATGGTACCCTTTTTGTAGTTATATAATTAGGATAGTGAACATCAGTCACATGGAACTTTTACCCTCATATATGATGTTTAAAGTCACTGCTAAGACTCTAAGAGACTTTGTTAGTGAAAGCGCTGTTCACTATTAGATAGTCAACTATCATTGCTGGTAAAGATTCTAAGAGACGCTGGATGTTTACCTGAAGGAATGATCTTATATAATGTATACATCCTAATGCAGAGCCAATGATGCTAAAGTGCTCTTTCACCTAGGTTGTATCACCTTTAATCAGGTCTTTATAGTGAAACTATCATTTTTAAAGCATAATAATAAAATTCTGTAGTGTTTGAAAACATTCTTAAATTAAACAGGTTTTTTTTTGGTTGGACGCCCAAGTTGTTTAAGCATCCTATTCCCATTACTCGTACTCAAAATTTTGCAATATAACGAGGAAGTGCCATTTTCAAGCCCATGTCTCCTATCTGTCCATGATCATCCATTAGAGTTTTATATATTCGATTATTTACCTAAAACATAGAACCAAATTGAGATAATTAGTCTAAAACAAGGCAAATTGGCCCAATACTACTTATCAACCATAGCTGGATTTAAACCGACTAATATGAACGATTATTTAACTCCCTTTTTGGTGTATTTTATATAATCCTAGTTATAATTATGCAATAACTTATGTCTAGGGTCATATTTTATTTTTGACTTTCCTCCAAGTACAAAAGTCCAATTAAATGCACTTTTATTATGGGCAAGCGAATGATGAACTTTGAATTTAGTACTATATTATGAATTTCAACATCTAATTCTATTGTAGTGATATCTTCGAATCACGTTAACTATACAAACCAAAGGGTTGCATTAGTTATAGGTTATGAGTTCTCTCACACTTTTGTGGATATGGGTAGACATATAGTTTTTTCCCACATTATTGAAATAAATTGTGTGCTGCAACTTGTGGATGATTGGAATTTTAGTTGTCTATCTATCAAGAGAAGATGCATATAATACTACAGGATAATGCAGGACACCAGTTATCTTGACATAACACAGGAAACTAATTTCTAATGACCTCATGAACTTTTGGCTTTAATAGTGCTGGCTGATGATCTCAATTAACTTATAATGTATTCTAAAAATGACCATTTCTTGGTTATTTTATTTTCCTTATCTGTAGTTAATCTGGGAAATCTGGAATGGAATAATATTTCTCATTTTTTGACTGTGTGACTTTTTGATTATAGATTTGATAAAATATTCTGGTTTATAAGTGTGAGGATGCAACACCGGAGTGGAGAGAGGAAGAGATACACCAATCTAAATAAACGTTAATATAATCAACCACTCATCTAAACAAGCTATCTTAGGTATAGTTATCAAGGCCCCTGCCTAGGCAGGCTAGGCTCTGGAAGAGGTGTGTCCAAGTTTGGGCGCCTAAGATCCAATGGGACTGATTGGGCGTCTAGGACCATTAGGCCCAATTCAGGTCATTTTGGCACCAAATTACTGAATTAAGTCAAATCAAGTCTGAATATTGTCAAATTAGGTTAGGTACGATCATTTTAGGGCTATATTAGGTAATGGATGGGCCCAACGTCGCTGCGGGGATGGGGATCAATGTAGACCTTCATATAGGGTTTAGTCCATGTCTTATTTTGGACAATTTCGGTTTAATTTTGTTAGGGTCTGATTTAGGTCAAATCAAAATAAGTTAGATCTAATGGCCACGGTGCCTAACCTCCTAGCTATGAAGCTTGGATATGGGTATGGATATCAGTACGTGTATGGTACGAGGATACAACAAATTTTGAAAATATAGGATATGGGCATAATGTGGATACATCGACTTTTTTAATGTTTATTATATATTTTTGACAAAAAATACCAATTTATCTTAAAAAAAAAATTAATACGATCCAATTTCATTCTCAAATCACAATACATCAGGGGAACTCTAGGGTTGGGGATTCACATGGTTTTGGGATATTGAGGGATCATGTGAGTGGGGTGCTCCCATGGCTACTAAATGGATTGGCCGTATAGGGGTTGTATTGAGGTCATGTCCTGCTAATAAAAAAATCAGACACCGCTTAAGAAGTATCTGGTACGTATTAGAGATTATCTAGGGAGTATCTGTTTCAGATATGTATTCGTTATTGCTAGGACACCTATTTTGGAGTATCTGTGGTTCATAGGGGGAGGAAAAAGGATGCGGACGCAATGTTTACCTTTAAAGGAGATGAAATAGATATTATCTAGATAGAAACCTAGAATAAACCACTATGGATTTAGTCACTAACACAAGAAACACGTTAACTGACAATACCAATTTGAAGCCTTTTAGAGAATGTGAAGGACATCAATGTGCATGAAACTTGCACCCGAACAAGGGAAAGCATCCACAAGTACCATGTAAAGGTGAATGAACTGATTTGCAATAAAGAATAAATAAAAATCCATGATTAGACATGGAAATTCATTTAAAATCCCAAAAAACGGAGGAGGTAAAAAAAATAAAGAGAAGAGGAAGATGGCATTTAGTAAGGAGAATGGTGACTAACCTCGAACTGACTTCAAGGGAGAAACTGTGACAGCCTTGCTGCTAGCTGCTACTTAGCAGAGAGTGTTGAGACAGGAGCTAGAGTCAGGTGCTAATTGACCCTGGCCATAGCTATATTTTTTTTATAGTTTTTGCTAGCTGGATACGGCCCAAATATGGCATGGATATGGCTTAAGCGCATCGAGTACGGATCATGGAGTATGCACGGAGTGACGGAGTATTGTTATCCAATGCGTATCGGGTATAGGTACTAGGTAGACATCTATTTTGGAGTATCTGTGCTTCATAACCGCCTAGGCAACTACGCTCTCAAGTCCTAGAGGTAACTGCCTGTCCGCCTTGACAAGTATGGTCCTAGGTTGGCTATTTAGTGGGTTTGTTAACAAAGGACCTTAGCAATCTAAAATTGGAAAACAAAGACCTGTTAAACTAGAACTGGAAAACAAATTCCTAGTCTTCGAAAATCAATTCAAAGTCCATGGTTTGAAATACACCATATACATTGTAGGTTGGTTTGAAATACACCATATACACTGCAGGCTAAGTAACCAAAATAAACAATAAAATTTGACCTCAGTTGGTCTCATGTACATAGAATTAAATGTCCGATTTCGATGCCGTGTCCGATGGCCCAGAAACAGAATTTTTTCGAAATTTCGCACTAAATTTCGATATTTACGACCCTAACGATTTCGACGACCAAATAAGCGAATTAAATCATGAAAATTTACCAGGATGATCTAAACGCCAAGATCTACTCAAATATGCAATAATATTTCATATTGAATATGGGGGGGGGTCTCCCACATTTGTAAGTGAAGGAAACTGAACAATTTCGACAGAATTTTGATGGCAATTTCGATGGCAAAATGAAGGAATTAAGCTTTGAAATTCTGCAAACACAAAGTCTAGACATAAACACACTAGATTATATAATAAATCTATATGTTTAGAGGTTAGGGTGGGATCCATGTCTTGATGAGTGAGTGCACAAATGAACAGAATTGTCAAGTCCGTTAGACTGTAAAACAGCTTACAAACCCACAATTTACCACTTAGACCTTAAAACTTACAGTTGCAAGTTACAAACTTACATGTTACAACTTATATAAGTCTAGTGTTAAAATTTAGTTAGGTTACATGGGTCATGTATACATAGATCAAAGAAAATGCATTATTTTTAAGTCATTTTATGTATAAATATGTGTAATAATAACAAATTTATTGTAGAATTGCAGACTTAATACTATATATCATAGATCCTCAAGTTTGTTTGTAGTTCATATGATTTTCGAAAGAGAATCGCCAAAATACCTACATGTAGCAGCAACACTTAGAACTTTGTTATTTTTCATAGTATCTCTTCGCATCTTTTAGAAGAGTGTAAACATAGAAAGAGGTATACATGGGCTAGGGATAGGGGAAACGTACCTTAGAATCAAAGAAAATAGCCTCTATAAGCAAAAGATACAAAGAGAATCGCCAAAATACCTAACATGTAGTGGCAGCAGTCTTAGGAACAAATATCTCGAAATTTCTATCGAAATTTTGTGTCATTTTGCGAAATTATGGCCCAAACTGGGTGAAATTTGCACTGTTTTGCGAAATTTCGCACCTAAGTGCGAAATTTTAGCGAAATTTCTTCAAAATGACGTCCCATTCTCTGCGTACATGCGTTTCGATGTCCGATTGAAAAAAAATCGGAAATTTCGGTCTTCGCAATTTCGGTCGAAATTTTGTACGATGCTCATGTATCAAGCATAAATCCTTCTGTCCTAAAACCACTCGCATGGGAGGGTGATCTTAAGATTTTTGTTCAATGTGACGACCATAGTCCGTCAACACTTGTCATGGTATTCATCATAGCCATGATCATTATTGAGGAAATGGTTTACACAATTCAACACAAGTTTTAAATATGTTGACAAACCAAATGTTGGGCGTACTGGTCAAACTGTCCAACCTCCTAAGAAAATTGTGCAACACGTCGAGTGGAATAATGTCACAAATTTTCAAGTCCTTTTAGAAGTCATAGTATGAGGGGACTAGACACATTTGAGTAATACAATGTGGAGTACTAACAATTTATTGCAGATGGGCAGGATGTGGGTGAGGTTTACTGTGCAATCCAATCACCTAACCCGTTGAGGCACAAATGAGAGGGGTGGGCCTCCTACCATCAAATACGACTTCCTAGCATTTTATTTAGATTAGAAGAGGTTGGAGCA